>CM021101.1:573772459-574251621 GCA_007115665.2 Sequoiadendron giganteum
TGGAGAGAAGCAATCCACACTACTATTTATATTCTTAATAGAGTTCAGCTAAGAGGTAAAAACACAAAGACTCCTTATGAATTATGGAATGGTAAGACTCCTACTGTTAAGTAATTTAAGGTGTTTGGAAGCAGATGTTACATTAAAAGAGATGATGAGAATCTTGGAAAGTTTGATGCAAGATGTGATGAAGGTATTTTTCTTGGATATTCAACTAACAACAAAGCATATAGATGATTCAATAAAAGACTAAGGAAAATAGTTGAAAGTGCAAATGTAAAAGTTGATGAAGCTATGTATAGACTAGTGGAAATAATTGAAGTTGAACCAAATGAACCTATCTGCAGGCAAGTACAAGAAGAGGAAAATGAAGAGGAAGAATAGAGTGAAGAAGAGGAGATTCCAAAACCTGCCCCTAAGAATCCTAAGTATGTATAGAAGAATCATCTAGAGGAAAAAATAATTGGGGATATAAGTGAAGGTGGAAAAACAAGAAGCAAAGTGGTTGAGTTAAACTTGTGTTTACTTTCTAAGATAGAACTTAAGACTATGAGTGATGCATTCAAAGATGAGAGTTGGGTTAGAGAAATGAAAGAGGAATTTCAATAGATAGATCAAGAATCAAACATGGGAACTAGTTCCTAGACCTGTAAACAAGAATGTAATTGGTTCAAAATGGGTGTTCAAGAATAAGCTAAATGAAGATGGTGAAGTGGTAAGAAATAAAGCAAGGCTTGTATGCAAAGGGTATTCATAGGTTGAAGGAATAGACTTTGAGAAGACTTTTGCCCCAGTGGCAAGAATGGAGGACATTCAGATGTTTTTGGAATTTTATTCTCATAAAGATTTTAAAGTATACTAGATGGATGTTAAGTCTGTATTCCTAAATGGAGAATTGGAAGAAGTGTACATGGAACAATCAAACGGATTTTAGTTATCAAAAAAATGGTACATGGTCTGCAAGTTGAAAAAGGAATTATATGGACTTAAACAGGCTCCTAGAGCATGGTATGAAAGGTTGGAAAAATATTTGACACAAAAAGGATTCAATAAAGGCTCCACGGATAACAATCTCTATTTTAGAGTTGAAGGGAAAATAATGTTGATAGTGGCTGTGTATGTTGATGAAATTATCTTTGGAGGAAATGAAGGTATGTGCAAGAAATTTTCAGATGAGATGCAAAAAGAGTTTGAGATGTCTATGATTGGTGAGTTGAATTTATTCCTTGGAATTCAAGTGAATCAAACTGATAAGAGCATATTCATTTCACAATCTAAGTATGTTAAATAATTGTTGAAGAATTTTGGAGTGGATGACTCCAAACCAGTTTGTACCCCTATGGTGATCGGATGCAAACTGATTAAGGATGATGAATCTTCTAAAGTTGATCAGAGCATGTATAGATCTATGATTGGTGGATTGCTATATCTTATTGCTACTAGACTATATATCATGCATGCAATATGTTTGGTTGCCATATTTCAATTAGAACCTAAGGAAACACATGTTACAACTGTCAAGAGGATATTCAGATATCTAAAGGGGACTTCAAATTATGGCTTGTGGTATCCTAAGGATATCGACTTCACCCTGAATGCCTACACTACTATAGATTGGTCTAGTTGTGTAGATGACCAAAAGAGTAATAGTGGTGGATCATTCTTTCTTGGAGGAAAATTGGTTTCATGGTTGAGCAAGAAAGATTCAATTTCTTTGTCCACTACAAAAGCTGAGTATATTGCAGCAACATTCTACTGTACACAGGTACTTTAGATGAAGAAAACATTGAAGGATATAGGTGTGATATGTGATGAACCTATCCCTATATTTTGTGACAATACAAGTGCAATGAACATTCCAAAGAATTCAGTGATGCATTCCAAGACAAAGCATATATCTATCAAATATCATTTCTTGAGGGAGAAGGTGTTGGAGAATGAAGTCAAGCTTGAATATGTATCTACTAAGGATCAAATTGCAGATATATTTACTAAGGCTCTTCTGAAGGATACTTTTGAGTATATCTTAGAGAATTTAGGGGTTACTGCCTCTCCTTCCTTGAACTAGGCACACATGGAGGTGCATCAGTCCAGTGGATTTAAAAGTTCTTCATTTTTTTGGACTGATGATTGAGGTCTACTCCTCACGGGGAGTAGAGATTATCATTGTTGCAGTATGAGATGTGGGTGCACTCCTAAGGGGGAGTGATCATAGTTTTATATGGCAAGAGTTTAATTAAAAAAAATTATTTTCCATTGATGTCAACGGGGGAGAGAGTGTCATGTGAAAAAGCCTATTTATATCTGGGGAGAGAGAGTCATGTGAAAATTTGAAAAGGAGAAGATAGTGCAAAAATGTTGTGCAAGTTGTCTAATCTGAAAAAGAAAGGAAAGAAGAAGAAGGAGAGTGTGTATGCTATCTTTGATGTTTTTTCACATCATGTGTTTCCATCAATGACAAAGGGGGAGATTGTTGCAAGTATGGATGTGTTTGATGGTGTTGCCATTAATGTTGTCATTGATGTCAACACAATTCAGAGTGATTGCAGGTGGTACATGTATAGATACTGTGGAAGTGTTGAGAGTATATGGAGCTATATTTATGGTGTTACAGATGTGTTGATGTCAAGTGCTTTTGAGAAAATTAATAAACAATGAAGATATTGTTGTGTGTGTTCTGAGTATGATCTGGTAATGTGCTCTACATTTCTTCTATGCTGATCCTCTGAATGTGTAGATCTATAGTATTTTTTATGGGCTTCAATAGATAATATATCCCGAGTTTCAGCTTTTGGGTTGATGGAGAGTGAAAGATGTGTTCATCGGTGTGTGAACCAGTTTGGCAGAACTATGTCTATGGACTGGGAGAGATGTCTTCACTCCAAAGTCTTCTGGTGGTTTGTCTCAAATCTTGGAGATCTAGAAGAAGGTTAATATTGATGTTATCTATGTTTTTGCAAATGTGCTCATTGTCTGGTGATCCAAAAAGCTTGCTCTAGAACTAGTGTGTGTGTTTGCACAGTCCGGTTGGATTGTTGGAAATATTTCAATGTATGTAAGTTGTTTCAGATGTATTTGGTGATTTTTAAGAGGTGTTCTAGTGTCTGGTGAAGCATGCTGTGTGATCCAGGTGTGATCATATTGTGGATGAACATACTTCAAAGTTCATTGGTGTTTTCATTAGGTTTGGTTGACTTGGTGTCTACACGTTACATGAAGATCAAGCATCAATTAAGGAAGCATGTGATTGATCCAAGATGTTGTTTGTGTTATAATTAAGTAAGTTGTGTTTGGTCCACTCTCATTCCTATCCACCACAGGAATGTTGAGTCACCGACGTAATTTGAATTTGTAAATGGAAGAATGTGTGGCCGACCTTGAGAATGTTTGTAAGGTTGAAGATGGTATAAAAGAAAGTCAAGATGTTGTGAATTATGTGAATAAGATGAGATGAAGTGTGTGAAACAAGTATGAAAATTAGAGTGTGTGAAAGTGAATTAAGGCAACAATAATTTGATGTGTTAGATTCCTGAAAGCAGTGAGCTGATGGTGTCTGTAATCCTTTGATCAAGATGTGAATGTGTGGAACCTATTGTGGTGGATTTTCTATTGTATTTCTTTGTTTGTAGGCAGTGAGCCTCCTTCTAGACAGTGATTCCTATATGTAGGAAGTGAGCCTTTTTATCTGCATAGTGAGTCCTTTATGGGCAGTAAGTCCTTTGGTAGTGAGCCTTTGTATCCATTATTGCATTATGATTATCTTGTGAGTTAATCCTTACCATAGTTTTTCCCTCATTAGGTTTTTCACATAAATCTAGTGTCTTTGGTGTTTGCTTTCTGTTATCTAAATTTCATGTTTATACTTAATAATAGATTAAAGTTAAAGTGGAATGGATCAAAGGTTGATAATCCATGAGGCATGGATCAAGGGTTCATAATCCATGAGAGTTACAACAAGATCCCTTAAATCATGGAGAAGAGGTTGAAGATATTTTGAATTGGGGGCAAGAATTTGAATTTGAAAAGGGAATATTCCTTGGAGAATATTCTTTGTACAAGTTGGAGGGTTGGAGGAAATTTAGCTAATTAAACAATTCACGAAAAACATTTAATTGTGCAAGTTGGAAGAATTAGGAACTTTAATTAAACAATTAAAAATTATTTAATCAAAGAGGGTGAATGACATTTAATTAAATAAATCAATTATTTAATCAAAAGGGGAGAAAATGATGAATTAATCAAATAAACTTAATTATTTGATTAATAGGAGAATAAGGTAAAATTAAACTAAATAATTGGACAAAATAGGTGAATTAGGTGATAATGGTAAGAAAATGGTGTTAGTAACTGAAAGCAAGATGTGTGATATACTTAGGACATTTTTAGGTGTCAACATTATCTTTTTTTTTCAAAATATATAATTTTCAAGCTTATGTAGACTTTTTGTTAGGTTTATATTTCTATGAATTCCAATTTTTAACAATTGATAAGTTAGTGGTATTAGTATATTGTAATAAAGTATCTTTTCATTATAATGATATACATTTGAGCTAAACTGATGCAAGAAGGATCTCTAAGTTTTGAAGAGTTTCTTAACTTATTATAGTGAATCTATTGTTTTGCAAATATTCTTAGGGATTGAAATGAGGTTCTTTAAGGATATTTGTTTTGTGTTTTCCAAGTATTCATGGGTGTTAATATTTGAGTAATATTGAGTGATAATTCTAAGTAGTTGCATGATTGAACATATTATTATGAAATAAGCGATTAAAATGATGTATAATCTTGACCCTAATATATCAATTGTCTAATAGTGTATGCTAGTTTGGAGCATTGATAGTTGCATGTTGTCCTAAGGATATATGATATTTAGCTCTCTTGATAGAGAATATTGTATTTTGTCCTTCATCACCTTGTCAAGATTGGATTTTTTAGAAGCTTACCCTAGTTTCTCTAGTTATAATAAAAGTAATGAATCTACAAGAATGTTAAAGTGTTTTATTTGATTTTAGAATTTTAAGTAATCCAAAAGTTATAACTTCTTTGATTGATGAATTGGGGCATTTCTTATGAGTTGACTAATCTCTTTGCAAAAACTATAACCTATCTACAATCATAGCTTATAATATCTTGTTGTCTTAGTTAAAATGAAGAATTTCCTTTCACATTAGTACCTTTATGAATATTTTTTAATACAAACTATGATGGTAGTAATTTCATATATAGCTAAATATTGATACAAATGATTTGAAATCATATAGGACTATGTAAGTTATATGGATTTATGTTGACCTTGCTGAAATATTTTACTAGTAATTGATCTCTTTTATATGGTATATTTTTTCTTTATGGTTGATGTTGAATTTCCATAACAATGGCTTATGAAGTACATTTCATATAGATCTTATAGGTGTATTTGAACACCTCAAAAAAATAATCTATTTAAATATCATTTGGTTTAAAAAAACAATCAAGTAATATTCTATATCTGATTCACACTAAATAATTATTCTATTTGTATTGATCAAAATTAGCTTCAACCTAATCATTAAATGTCATATACCTATCGGATCATAATCCCAAACCATCTTAGATTCACACAAGCACCTGGGCCTATCGGTCTACATAAATACCCTCCAAAGAATCAAGATTAGGAGAGGGGATGGTGTTGATTGCATTGAATGATGTTTAACAATAAAAATTTCATATTATATGACAAAATGTAGTTTAACATACTCCAAAGTTCATGGAGTATAATAAAAAAGTTCTTGAAATCAAATATTTTCAATTGCAAAATTTAATGCTAACTAATATTTATTTTAAAGATTTATTTAACAAATATATCTTATTTGAAAGTTTTGATGCTTAATTTTGTGTGATTATGATCTTATTGTAACCATAATTCAAACTTAATTAAACTCTATTTTCAACCAATTAGGATTCAATTAGGGTTATAAAGTGTTACTGTTCAATTAGAGATTAACTATTGTAAGCGTTAGGATTCAATTATGGTTAGGGTTCAAATAGGGTTATGAGTAGTGTTAGGGTTAGGATTCAATTAGGCTTAGAGTTAGGGTAAGGGTTAGTACTAGGATTAGTATTAGGTTTAGGGTTAAATTAGGGGTAGGATTCTATTATAAAACTTGGGGTTAGGGTTATGATCAAGGTGAGGCGTAAGATTCAATTAGGCTTAGAATTTAATTAGAATTAAATTTAAGTTACGATTATAGTTAGGGTTTAATTAGTCTAAGGTTAGTGTTAGAGTTAGGATCCAATTAGGGTTAGGATTAAAGTAGTGTTTAGAGATAGGATTAGAGTTCAATTAGGTTAGGGTTATATTAGGATTAGATTTAATTAGGGTTAGTGTACATTATAATTCAATTAGGGTTAATATTCAATTAGGATTATGGTTAGCGTTGAATTAGGGTAAATGATCAATTATTATTATAGTTAGGGTTATGGTTATGATTATGGTTAGGTTTATAGTTAAGATTCTATTACGATTAGGGTAAGAGTTAAATAAGCGTTACAGTTAGGTAAGGGTTCACTTATGATTAGGGTTTAATTAGGGTTAAGGTTAGAATTAAATTAGGGTTAGGATTCCAATGTAAGAGATTAATATAAAAATATGAAATTATACTAGCATACATATATTAAATATTAATATATATAAAGTACACTAAGTTATCCTTCTCAAGGTGCCTATTTTCATCATTTTTTCTCACTACAATAGGCACCTTAATAATGATAACTCTCGGTGCATTTTATATATGTTAATATTTAATATATGTATGATAGTAGTAATTTAAGATATAGCTATATATTTATATAAATGATTTGAAATCATATAGACCTATGTAGGTTAGATGGATTTATGTTGACCTTGCTGACATCTTTTACTAGTAGTTGATCTTTTTTATATGGTATATTGTTTCCTTATGGTTGATGTTGAATTGGCATCAAAATGGCTTATGAAGTACATTTCATATTGACCTTAAAGTTTTATTTGAGACTGGTAAAAAAACCCATATGGTTTCGATGATTAGAATAAGTTGTTATTTACACTTCTTATAAAAGTGAAACCATGATATAAGAAGGAAACTTGCTTAGGGTTTAAACATGTATAATTCTAATATTTGGTTGGAATCATTAATAATATAGTTGTAGAAATTTATAAGAAAATCATATTTTTAGTTGCCTAAAACTCAAATTTTTCACGTTTGATCCTTGTAAACATAAAGGTCTATGCAAGATTTGTGACAATTGTTTTCCTTTTAATGTAAGAGAAATGTTAGCAATAGTTATAATAAAAAATGATATACAACAAAATATGGTATAACACGTGCATTACATTATAATACATTATGGAGTCATGGATGGTTCATAATATGATTAAATTTCCTTAATAATTTAGTATATGAATATGCAAGTCATATAAAATAATAAAACAAGAGAGAAACATGTGGGGAGATGAGTGGGAAGAGAAAGTATGAAAGGATAAATTATGAAAAAGCACTATGAAGGTGCATTAAGAAGACATATAAGGAGAAAAAGAATGTGACATCAAGATATGAGTAAGAGATGAATAATATAGAATTATATGTGTATGTATGAGCATTATTATATGAACATGAGTTATAGTACCCTTAAAAAAGAGTAGAATAACACTAATTATTACATCATTTCTTCTCTCCTTTATTTACATTAATTTTGAAGCCTTGATACTCAACACAAATAGTAAATTATTGAACCAGTTTCTAGATTCAAGTATATGATATTTTTCCTTGAGCTCTCTACTATAATCTTAATGATGGATTGTGAAGTATGATTCAAAATGTTGATGCAAAAATATTTTATGCAATTGAATCTAAAAATCAGTTCAACAATAAACAACATGGATTATGGAAACTCAATATCATTAATAAATAGTTAATCCCACAACCTAGTTGTTCTATCAAGATTTGATGGAGTCAAACAATGCATAGGGGAGAGAGAGAAACCAAAAGGATTCTATTAGTGGTAATCATAAAGGTGATTAAGTGAGATAATATTACCACCTATTAGCACTAATACAAATCTCCCTTAAGGAGATTAGGAACCTAAGGGATGGCATAGGGGAAGGGGGGTGATCTTGAAGACACAAGACCATTAATATAAATCAAGCATTACCATTGGAATAATATAGGAGGTTGTGAGGTACTACACATTGTTGGACTAACATCCAACATCTCCCTTCGGGTTCATGACATGGTTTAATGGCCTCTCGTGGATCTTAACTAACGCTTGTATCGGGCATTGACAAGTTGATATTTTGGTGCAATGAAAAGGCCAACAAATAGTATCAGAGTGGGTCACGGGTTTGAACCCCTTGGGTGACGTTGAGGGGGGGATTGTTGGACTAACCTCCAACATCTTCGTTCAGGTTCGCGACATGGTTTAATCGCCTCTTGTGGATCTTAACTAACGCTTGTATTAGGAGTTGATAGGTTGATATTTTGGTGCAATGACAAGGACAACACACATGTCATTTGGGTAATTTATAAACCCATGAAAGGGTTATACACCAGTTAAAAAACTCCAAAATGCATCTTGTATGCCTAAATAAGTTATACAAGAGTAAAATATCTTAAAAGTACATGTAAAATTATGGGAATAAGATAACTAAGTGTTATTATGAAAGGATATGATGGAAATTAATTATGAAAAGGTTGTATAAGGAATGGGAAAGTGGGAGATAAGAGAATGAGTCAAATGGATTATATATGTGACAAAGAGGGGGCGCAAATCAAATTATTGGGCTTATGCTCTTTAATATTATTTTTATAATCTAGAGTAAAGGATTAAAAAATGATTATAAATATGGGGTGTATTACATTATAATGCAATGAAGTATACAGCAATTAATTCAAAATATACACATATATGCATTCATGCAATACACATAATGCATAATATAAACTATTACACATTCATCATATCAACTTGTGGTATATAAAAATTAGTATTGCAATACATCTTCATTCCTTATAAAATATTGTTCTTAATTATTATTTCATTTATATTATATCTCATTAAATTTTTTTTATTGTCTCTAAGTTCTTATATATGCACTTTCTCTATTAGCTACCTCTCTATTTCACTATCTTCATAACTATTTATTAATATCATCTTTTTTGTTTTCTTCAATTTAAGTAGCACATAGATGAAATTTGGTGAGTTCATCACCCTATCATGTCCCTTGATGTGGGGGGTCACTTCATTTTGGATTTATTTATTCACTTCTAATCCTAGTTAACTAGATTACTAGTTTTCCTTTTATTTAAAATTTCTCACTTTTATTTCTCTTTCCACTTTCATATCACAAATATGTATATTTAATATATAAGGTGTTGTCTCTGCTTAGGGTATCTCCATAGTTTCCTCATGTTACATCAATTATAAGGACCTTTCCTTATCTCTACCTTCTTCACTCTCTTGGTGATCTGAGTTGTAAACCCCAAACCCTTAAGGCTAGATAGTCTCCCAAAGTGCTAGGGGTGTCAAACCTAGGAAGAGTATCATGAAACCTATATTTAGGTTGGGAAACTTAGGACCAATTGCTAAGGTGGGTAATACCTTCATTTATATCTCTACAAGAACAAGGGGGTTTCCCTAAGTTGTTACAAAAAATATCACTACAAAAAATAAACATTAACCCTGACATAAACCATACATAATGCATAATGCACCCCTACTTCAGTTGTCACTTTGTGCCTCTAAATTGATTTACAAAACTCAAGGTCAAACACCCTTTTGAAAAATATAATTTTTCACATAAATTTTATTGAATGTGTTTTATAATAAAACTTGTTTATGTTATATACATTTAGAAATGGTAGTTGGAACACACTAAAGTGGATAAAACTAAAAAGGTGTTTAGATTGATTTATTTTGAGTATGTATAGGATGGTGGGGAGAAAGATCCAATAACATATAAATGGATTTCTCCAATTGGGTAAAAATTTCTCTAAATTCATATAAAACATTCAATAAATTAAACCAAGTTGATACCTTAGACTAAGATATTGTACAAAAGACTAGGTCTTCTAAAATGCATGAGCAAGCTAGGATCTACACATGTATATTCAAAAAACCATATATAGTTGTAGAATATTGCATAAATTTATTTAGTAATCCATGAAAATTCCCATACATTTCCTTTATTGTTCTAAGAAGATACCTTGAAAAATATTTGTAGGGATTTTACAATCAATTTAAAAAGGTCATATATGTTTATGAGGGGCACATAATCTACTGAGAGGTGGGGTGAACCAATAGATCCAAAAAATTACAACAATACTAAAAATCTTCACAACTACTTTATTGATTTTCAACATCAAGAGCACTAAACCATACAAGCTAGTAAGTAAATTAATTAAAGCACACCACAAGATAACACATAACACTAGATTTTACATGGAAACTCGAGATGGGAAAAACCACGGTGAGAAGCTCTCACAAGAAGGAATATAATAAGTGAATTTTACAATGAGATGTAGGGACCAACCTACCAGAGACACCAATCCCCAAAATATTTAGTAGGCACTAACCTACAAGAGACACCGATCCTTTCTGGAATAATATGATAGGTAGAACACTAATCCTACCAAAATATAAATAATGGCAGATTTGAAATCTAACTTTGACCAGCAAACACTCTGATACTAGTTGTAGACACTAAAAAATGTCGTGAATGATATCATGCACTCAAATCAGGTATACTAGCATCATTTCCTCCTAAAACCCATCCTCTTTTTGCTTAATTGATTAAATTAGCCTAGCTATTTAATTAATTGCATCATCTTTATCTATTAACCTAATCAATTTAATCAGGTTGATTCACCTCCCCTTCCATGCTAACATTTCATCTTATTAAATTAAATAAATGAAGCTATTTAATTTAAATCCCGAAGTCTCCTTATTTAATTAAATATCATTCGACCATTCCCCCATTCATTAAATCATTTTATTTAATGAATATCATCTAATTCTCCTAATTGCATAATTAGCATTATCTTAATTATTCAATTACTAATAAATCTAATTCCCCCCACTTGCAAGGGAATATTACTCCTTTGCACATTCCTCCAAAAGGAATATTACCATGGAATATTCCTTCCCCTTTTGCACAATTTAATCTGGTTTTAATTAACTAAATATCCATTTTCTCTCACCCATGAGAATATTCCAAAGAATATTCTCTTTCCTCACTCATTTGAAAAAGGGGAATATTCCTTTTTCAACAAACTTTCTTGACTTCATGTGTAAGTTAACTCAAAAATTCTTGTGCAAGCTAACTTGTGACCTCTTGTATAGGTCAAAGATGTGTTTGTTTGAAGGAATATTAACCCTTGATTAAAATCTCATATTTCATTCTCATTCATTGATGAGAATCCATGATCCATGCCTCCAAATTCTTTCATCATTGACCATTTATTGGATTTTTTAATCTCAACCTTCCATTTCTCATTTGTTCTCCTCTAAATAGGTCACTATTTAGAGACAAATGGATCCATATTTTAACATTTAACTTATGCTATTAAAATCACTTGCACTTGCACTCATATTTAATACTTATTTAACATCTTTTTTAGCTTAATTTCTTGCATAATAGCTTAGATTCCATTAATGGCTTCCATGGTAACTTAGATGCATACATTTAGCTTATTTGTTAATTAGGGTTTCAATATTTTTAGCTTAGAATCCATTTAGATTAGATTTGCATTTGCACATCTTGATCATTTAGCATAAATCATGTTAAAATAGCTTGCATCATGTTCATTTAGCTTTAAATAATGTTTTCATACACATCTCACAATAATTCCATCATTTTTCTTCAATAAAATTGAGTTGAACAAGCTCATTTATCTACGGGATTGGGAAAGGGTCATCGTTCTACATCAATGTGACACCACTCCCCCAATAAGATAAGTTTCAATGGATTAGAGTAGGAATTTTTAAAGCTTTCATAGTTTAGTATGTTTGGTTCTAATGGATGCTTGGTTTAATTTACATTTGATTGATCCTGTTGAGATTGATGTTAGTAGCTTAATTGTGCTTTGATTCTTCATGGATCAAGTGTAATCGGACCATACTAATCCATCAGTCAAACTCTGGCGCTAGGAGGGCTTAATCGATCAAATTTAATCAATTTCTATCCCGAATTCCATTTTTTATAATTCTTGTAGGATACAGTGACACTCCAAGAAGTTTTAGTGATGCTATCGCCATCAGAAACAATGAAGCCTAATTAATACCCTGGCGTTGATTAAAACAAACAACGACGTTGAATACTTTTAGAGGTATCAAGGATTTGCAAACAACAATGCTCCCAAATAGCGATGTTATCGTTGTCACTGTCCTATTTCAGAGTAGCGCTGAATTTCACTAGAGTGAAACTCATTTGATTTATGGTGACACTATTGTGAACAAAGACACCCTTCTCTAGTAAACAAAACAATGATCAATTTTCAGCATGTGCTTTAAATTTTTTTCATCCGATCACTAACATGCCTCTGACTTTGTTCTGGTTTTTAGGCTAATTGGGTTTTGTAGGTTGGGGGATAAAATTTGAAGTGAAGAAGCATTATTGTATTTAAATCTTATAATTGTAACAAGTGTTTGAACAATTTTGGTGCAATCATAACCCATTTATCACATTTTTCATTTTATGCTTTAGGACCACACTAGCTTTCAATTGGGTTTTAAAAAGAATGCTCAAACGGGATTAAAATGAACCCTCACATAATTTTACTTTGAGTTTAAAATTAAACAATACAACTTAACATTTCATTTGGTGCTTAAAATAAATCCACCTTTGCTTTGAGGGTTAAAATTAATGAGTGTTTTCTATGTTTTGTGATTTACATTTTTGACATTGAATGCCTATGCACTTCTCTCGCACCACTTGGAAATCTTGAGAATCAAAAGAATTCCTTAGACATTTTGTATAATCACCCACATATTTCAATTTAGATTAAAATGAACCCCATGCTAGTGTAGGGAAAATGTGTTGTGTGTGTTCTCTCCTTGCTTCATGTGATTGGGGAGATCAAACTACAAACGTAATTTATTTCTTTGTTTATCTTTAGAGGGCCTACCTCCCCACTTCGAAAGGAGGGAATGAACTGAGTGGAAACGAGCTAAATACAAGCTCTTTCGAACTACTATACAAAAAATTTGTTTGTGACCAAAGTCATAAAAAATAGGTGCGGATGCGTCATACTGACAAAGTTTCACCCTTAGTGTCTACGCGACACATCAAAATCCTTTCTTAGGAAAGGATTGGGAGGCCTCTTGATTGAAATAATCTTTAGCTAATATTTTTGTGTGTATGGCCACCTTGAACAAAATCCCTTACTATGAACCAATTATTTATAAGCCAGAAAAATTTATGCTTGTTGGTGCAGGAACAGTCATTTTGAAGCCGCCCCACATTTTACTATTCATTTTCAAAATAAGAAAATACTTAGGATATTCGGATCTTCGGGATTTGAGATTTGGGGGTCTCGAGAAGTGTGTGCCATGGAGGGGAGCCAATGTCGCCAAATCTCTAGCTATTCACATTGTCTTAGTGTTTGGAGAAATCCAAGTGGGGATTCAACAAGTAGTATCTTCTGAACCTAGGTGGTAAATTCTTATGAGTCAGTTTAATACTTTACTTGGTTCCAAAACATTGCAAACAAACATTCACAATCTTACTCAGAATTTCAAACCCTTTGGTCTAGGGATGGATACCCTTTGAAATAACCTTGATATTAATGCTTGTCCTAAGAATTTATTCTTAGAGACTTCTAAGTATTTTGATTTATATCTCAATCCATACTTCCCAAAGTTAACATAGTCTACTATGGCTTCAACCTCGTGATTTTCAAAAAATGGACTTTGTGAAATTTGTGATGTTTTTGACATAGACATTCAGTATGAACTTAATCAAGACAAGTGTTTGTGGTAAAATAAAATCACTTAAGTAATATAACTTGACGAATTGAACCCCACATGACCATTTGAAGACCGATCACTCCCGTTGAATAACCTGACCTTATGCCCATTATCATTAAACCAAAATTTGAACTCATTGAAGGAGAACAATATAGTATAATTAGTGGTTTAAGAAGCTTCACTTTTGAAACAAAGGAAATATCCATTCGGTGGAGAAACACAACAAAAATCTTAGACGAAGAAGAGGAACAAACCGATATTGAGGCTGAAAGACCCATATTACCACCACCTTTGTGGTAATAAATATCTTCTTTTCTTCCATAGACTTATAATTCTCTAAATGATCTCACACAAAAATAGAATCCCCAAGATAAGGTCTATAGGTCTTCACTTCAAACTTAGGCATCTTAGTCCAAAATCTCTCAAAAAACACCTTTTAGCACTTCACCAAAATCGAACTAGGTTGGTATACAACTTCTACAAATGCGCTTCAAGGAACAATTCAAACTTATATGCATTATTTTATAGTCAAAATCCTAGTCTCTTTCATGACCTTGAACCTATCTAAATCATCGAGTCTTTAGTATTTGAAAACTTTAGAGGTCTAGCATGTTTCTCACTATCTTGGTCTTATCAAACAAAGGTTCACTTTAGGTCAAAATCGGGTCAAACATTTCATTTACCCCTTCATCAAATTTCATCCTTCACTTCACCAACCTTTGCAAAAACTTTGAATACACCAATTTTTTTGGACTTAAACATCTATCAAACCAACCCCTTAGCCACTTTGTATGTGAAATGAATCCTTTTCCATGCACTTAGTTAAGTTAGTTATCATCTTTGAACTTGTTTATCTTAAAAGTCACGAGTCTACCCTAAAGATTTCAAAGTTCATCAACATCCTTTATCTAAACATAAAAACATCAAGCCTAAGTCAAAAGTGTTGTCCCAAAATTTTTTCAAAGATCGCCTCCCACATCATCCACCATTTTCATCTCCCACTATCATCATTGCTCCCAAATGACTTAGAGCATCCCTTTTACCTAGATTTGAGTCAACTAGAGAGTTCAAACATTATGAATCTCAACACAACTCTCCCATAGGTGACCCAAAATTTATGGTAAAGACAAGATCACAACACAAGAGAATCATGGAGAAAACCAAAGTCACATTCACCTCAAGTGATCCCAATCCTTTAGAATTTGATCCAAGAAGTCTAGTTACCCCATAACAACAACCATCATCTCCATCAAGGCCATATGAGATTGAAGATGTTACAAACAACCCATTTGGACCTACTAAGGAAGAAATCATGGAGTACAAACAAGAACATCATGCCTTATAAAACATTTCTTTGATTTCTCCATCATTTTTTGTGAAAATTTTGAGAAAAAACTTAACAAATCCATCACTAGGGCTAAATCAAACATCCACTCCTAGTCTTATACCTATTCTTGCCAAATAATTTGGTCTAAATCTTCCATTTGCAAGCAACACAATTGTAGGTACTATCAATACCAATCCAACTCAAAGCACTACTTGGACACCAACCTTTGATACCTCAACCATTCTTGAACACCCCTTGCATCAACATAAACCACTTATACTTCATGAATCCATGAAAGCATCAACATATCAAGGCTACCCATCTTCATCCATCCCCATAAGTATCACAAGTGTGCCCGACATCCCACAAGGAAGTGTGTACCAAGTGTCTCAAATCAACCCACAAGGGCGTGCCAACACCATAATGAAAAATTAACCCTTAATGCAAATAGGTAAATCTCCATCCAATCCCACAAATGGTTCATCCACACCATTGGTTTCAAAAAACATCCATCCCATCCATCATTAACCTCAATCAGAATTATCCCTTGGTTACGAATCTCGTTAACCCAACTAATACTTTTTCCACATCTCTAACAAAAGGAAATCCTCAAGACATCAGTCAAGGGAACCTATTTAATAAATGGACTCAAGGGCCTAGTATGTCATTTCCATCAAAAAATATAATGACACCATTCTCATCTTTCCCTGCAGTCCCTTCACCATGCAAAATCAAATAGGACCTAAAACTTACATTCCTCCATCTCAATCCACCATCTTCCAAGGAATGTTAAACCAAGGGAACCCACAATCTCATCAACAACCCACCACCTACTCAAAATATAAACACCCAAAATCCATCACAAATGTCCCAATAACCAAGTGATCCTACATTGCAAGCACATGCCTTAGCTTTAAAATAAGCACAACAAGCTTACCAACAAGCTTTCTAACAAAAACAAAAACAACAAGCGCCCCTAGCAGTACAACAACAAAAATCAGCCCTAGCAACACAACAACAAGAAGCCTTAACACAAAAACAAAAACAACAACATAAAGAAGCCTTAGCAACACAAAAATTAACCTTAGCAACACAAATAACAACCTTATCACAACAACAAAAAATAACCTTACCAACACAACAACAACAACAAATAACCTTACCAACACAACAACAAGAAGCCCAACAAGTAGCCCTTGTGGCTCAACAACAACAAAAATTCTTAATAGCTCAACAGTATGCCCAACAACAACAACCAAAATAAAGTTCCTACTATAATCCTCAATATAACATCATCAGTACAAACACATTAGGAACATACGCATCAAAACCTCAATTACCTTCATAAAATCCCACACCACCATACAAACCATACAATACCTTATCATATCAGAATCTCGCGTATGACCCATCCGCCATCTCATAATACGTAATGTATGTTCCGCCACCAAACCCACAAGATGATCTAGCATCACAACTTAAGGAATTATCATAAGAAATATAGGATCTTTGGATGGGAAAGACAAAGAAGCCCCATACATAGAACTTATGTCCATATCCATTTGATCGAAACATCGTAATGGTACCATTCCCTCCCAACTTTTAAATCCCTAAATTTGATAAATACAAAGGGAGGGGAGCCCTATGGACCATGTCAAATATTTTAATGTCATGTGTATGGAGGTGGCCTACAATGATTCTTATCTAATGCACCTCTTCCCCCAAAGTTTAACAAATCCTATCATGGATTGGTTTTCTCAATTGCCTCCCGTTATCAAAACTTTTCAAGAAATCACTGATAAATTCATAGATCACTTCTCCTTTAACCTTGACATGGACGTCAGTCTAGAAGAGTTGTATACTCTCAAACAAAATAAAGGAGAATATTTCACAAATTTATTGCAATGGTGGAGACAAAGAGCTAGTAAGAGAAAGTGGCCACTTCCCGATGAAAAACAAGTGGGGATCATCATAGAAAATCTAGATCTAGATATATCCTTCCACTTAAAAATGTGCATTACCTCTTATGATGAGCTTGTCCCTAGAGCCCTTAACATTGAGAGATCTCTAATCTCATAGGGAAATAATCAAGCTTACAAAGACAATTGACCATCAACTAGTTCGAACAACAAGCCTCGTGTTTGGACTAAGAATAAGAATGTAAAAAATGATGGTGTGGTAGATGCTAAGGTGGTCCTAAGTGCTCCTAGACCAAACAGCAATCAAGTTGCTAACATCCAACCAACTATGCAACAAATGACACCTCCTCAGAACAATCAAATAAACAATACCGAAACACAACAAAGACAAACCTCTAACAAAAACAACTATCCAAAATGTAAGTACATAGAACTATCAGAACCTATCAAAACCATGATGAAGAAGTTGGTCAAGTCAAACCTGACAATGCTGCCCAACTTTGAAAACTACCAAGAACCACAAGAAAAAACATCTTGGTACAACGAGAACAATCTTTGTGAATTTAAAAAAATCAAGAGACACAAAACGAAAAATTGCCTGAGGCTCAAAAATATTATCCAAGACCTTATAGAGAGCGTCACTATATATGTTGAAGTACCAACTGAAAACCAAGATCTTAAGATATACAAAAACCCAATGCCAGATCATAACAAAGGGAAAAACACCAGAAAAGCTAAGGGTTACACAAACATGTAGCATACCTATTCCAATATGGTCGCCTCATGTGATAGTATCATCACCATTTTCACCATCAAAGGGCCTAGTGTGGAGTCATCACACGATGTGGAAAAGTCACTATTCAAGGAGTTCCATCTCAATCTAGGGTGCAACCTATTTTTCCAACATCAAATCCCAACAAATACAATATGCTAAATCAACTTAAGAAGACCCCCACATAGATATCGATCTTAGAATTATTAAGGTTATCTCCCACACATAGAGAAATATTAGAGAAAGCTTTGTCAGAATCATCCATCCTTGAGGATATTAATACAGATAAGTTTCAAGCTATGGTAGGGCATATCAGTGATCATCTTATCACCTTCTTAGAACAAGACCTACCATCACAATCATCTCATGATCGTTCATTACACCTTGAGGTCGTTATTCATAAGAACAAGGTCAAAAAAGTCCTAGTGGATGGAGGTGTTGGTTTGAACATTTGCACTCTTCAATTGATCAAGAACTTGGGCTATTCAGAGGATACTATTGAGAAATAAAAGAGTACCACCATCAGAGCATATGATGTTCATGAGTGGGTATCACAAGGCATCATTGCACTACCCATCCAAGTGGGACCTATAATTGCAGAAACTACATTCCAAGTGTTAGACCTTGATCTTCCCTACAACATCCTGCTTGGCTAACCATGGATCCATGCCCTTGAAGTTGTAGCATTGACCTACCATCAATGTGTAAAGTTTACTTTTGAGGGCAGAGAAGTTACCGTCCATGGAGATCCTGAGCCCTTTTAATATTGCAAGAACCTTGAGGCCAAGTTCTATAAGATCCCCCAAATACCTAAGAATGATGAAGGGCCTACACCATCCTCCTCATTTTTTGACCCATCATCGCTTGCATCGACCTTAGAAACGAAAACACGTATTGTGTAGAATATTTTCGATATCAAAGTAGTGATCCAAGATTATGGTTGTGAAAACTATAAGCTAATGAAGAATACCTTTGTCTTGGGAGAGCTACCTCTTTCTCCTCAATCCCATGGGAAACCCACATCTAGCAACAAAGAGCTCAAAACAATTAAGATGGCAACTACCACCTTCACCAAGTGGGGGGATTTGAACCAAGAAGATCTCAATGAGGAGGATGCCTCTAAAATCCTCTATCAGGATGAATGACTTGTCCCTGTTCTTTCCATGGAAGATTACAATAAAGGATTAAAACTAATGAAGGGATGGGGCTATAACAAGAACAAGAAACTAGGATAGAATGAAAAGTGTTTTCTAGAACCCATCGTTCCTGAGAAATGCTTAAAGAATCTGAGACTAGGTTATACTACTAGAAAGGTCATCCTTATTGGAAAAGGTACTTCTGCTAAACAAGCTGAGGCTTCCTCTTGGTTACCTACATCATGTGATACAACCTTAGATGAATTTCCCCTTGATGTTGTTGACCTATTTGAGAACAAATCCCTCTTCATGATATCCATAACATCCTTTGCTCCAGGAAATCAAGTGACTAAACTATGCCTAGTACACCCACAACTCATTGAATTGGACCAACAAGGACCGCCAATTCTAGATTTATTCAAAAACGATAAAGTGATCTCATAATTTCTGGGACTCTATGACAAATTATCATGGGTAGATCACAAAGAAATTTTTGACATAAAACTAGACACAGGGGTGTACTACGGGGAAACAATTCAATCCTTTAGTTGAAAAATTAGTGACATGAAACTAACATGTATATCTCTAAGTGAAAACCACACTGTGGTACTTTATAATCCTAAAATAGTAAAAATAAAGGATGCATTTGAAGGTGAAAACCTCTATGAGGCACCCAAGGATGAAGGATTCAATCTCTCCCTTAGTGCAATAGACCCAAAAAAGTCAGTAGTGCTAGCTAGAAAGGCCACCCCAGTCAATGTGGGAACAAAAGAAGCACCCAAGATCATTTTATATGTTGAATCCTTGTTAGATGAAGAAAATAAGAACCTAGTAACATTCCTAAAAGAGCAAAGAACCAACTTTGAATGTTCATACACTGATATGCCAGGGCTTGATCCAAAAGTAGTTGTGCATCACTTAGTAGTATATCTTGAAGCCAAAATAGTGAAGCATAAATTAAGGAAGATGCGCCCTAAGATAACACTCTTGATGAAACTTGAGTTACAAAAGCTCCTTGACATTGGATTTATCTGACTAATAGATTATCCTGAGTGTGTTTCCAACTTGGTACTAGTCTTCAGACCTATTGGGGGCATCAAAATCTACACTAATTTCAGAGACTTAAATAAAGCATGCTCGAAGGATGTTTTCCCTCTTCCTAACATCAACCTCATTGTGGAATTAATAGAAGGGCATGAAATGATATCACTCATGGATGGTTTTTCAGGCTATAATAAAATCATGATCGCCAAGGAGGATTGACACAAAACTGCACCCTAGTTTCTTATTGTTCTCTTGTGTATTGTTATTATTAATATCTCTCTTGTTTTAAGTCTACATCTTGGCTGATAGGAGCTATATATGAGGTTTGAGGGTGCAAGGAGTGGTGGATCCATTTTTAAAATTGTTACAGCAACATATCATTCCTCCTCCTCCACGAACGAGGTCTCCATTGTAGAGAACCACAAGTTATCCTCCACGAAGATTAAGATCTCCTCTTCCGAGTGAATCTTTTGTTCTCCATAGTGTTCTAGTCCAAGTACCTATTCTACAACATGCTATGGTTACACCACCTGTGGGACCTTGGGGAAATGCTTTTGGTCCTCTCAGTTTAGCCGCACCTCTTCATGAAATTCCACATGTCTTAAGGAAGCATATTCTAAAGTTTCAAGGTGCCATAAATCAACATCCTGATGAGCACATTGCTACCTTTTACATCATTTGTGGTGTTCTTGGCGTGGAACATGAAGATGTTGCTGTGAGATTTTTCATTGAATCTCTACAAGGAGTTGCTACAGAATGGTTTTATACCCTTCCAGTTGCTTCAGTCACTAATTGGAACACTCTTTGCACTAGGTTTGAAGAAAGGTTCAAGTCGGCTGAAGATGCACATGCCTTGTTGGCGCAACTTACAACCATGCAAAAAGAGGCCATGAACCCATGTGTGAGTTCATGGCTAAGTTTAATAAGCTAGTAACAAGGATCCGAATGGTGGCAAGACCAACAAATCATAACTTGAAGTGTTTCTTCATCAATACGCAACTCCCCAAAGTAATCTTTTTCTTGCGTAAGGAAGTTATCACCAACATTGAAGTAGCTCAATAGTTGGCTACAAGTCTCGAAGATGACATGATCCTTGCTAGAGAAATAAGAATGAATACCAACAATAAGAAAGTGCAAGCGCCAGGATCTTCATATTCTAATTCTAATTCTAATTTTTCTTACCCTATGGTCCAAAGGCTGGCAAATGAAATCTTGCCTTTGAAAAAATAAATTTCCAACAATAATACTTACAAGGACGTCCCAAGAAGGAATTTTCCTAACTATGCTGGGAATAGAAATCAAAATCATTTTCCAATACCACAGGGAAGACTGTCACTTGAAGCCCCACCTACTAATACTATCGTGGGATAATATGGCTAAACAAGATGAATATGCACAACCAAATTACCCCACAAAAGAGAGTGTTGATCTTTTTCAAGATGAAGAGATGGAAATATCTGGCGAATCCAATATTGGCTATTTGCAAATAGAAAATAAATTTGATGATAAGGACTTAGTGACAAATGCATATGCTATTTTTATGTGGCAACAAAAAAATCAGCTTGATCAACCTCAAGTTGCTACTCCACCAACGAAGTATAATCCGCTAGTTACTATTGTAAAAAGAGGGTCTTCTTTGCCTTGGTAACCAAAAAATATAGCAAACAAACAACTAAGTGCCCCTGTCCTCCTCCATTAGTTACTGCTGGTCCAAAAGCCAATCTACAGGTTCCTAAGACTACTGTACCTTTTTTTCAGGCTATTAGGGAAGTTACCACATTTGCTTTGCAAATTTCCTTTCAAGATTTTGACATCATTGATCATGCAAAGAAAATGAAAGTCCAAATGTCTAAAGCTGAATACCTTAAAGAAAGTCCTGACCAATTTGATAGGATTTTCATGTTCGTAACAGATAAAGGAATTACTCCAAGATTCATTTCCAGATATTCTTGCTACCCCAAAGCCTAAGACACCACAAAATAACCTTGTTTCTACTCCTCCAGCTATATCTGGGCGTATTGATCCCTTCCTTATTTCTTTACTTGTTAATAGATTTAAGTTAAGTAATTATGTCATAGATTCTGGTGCATCAGAAAATGTGATGCTAGCCAAGGTAGCTACTACCTTGGGTTTGAATCTAACAAAAAAATTTAGCCATTATTTTTCCATGGAGAACAAGCAAGTACCTCTAATTGGATAGATCAAATATGGATAGTATGCATTCACTGCATATCCTGAAAAGAAGATCAAGATAACGGTTCTAGTAGCTGATGTGCCAACATCTTATGGAATTATCCTTGGACGTAATTTTTTTAAGGATGTTGGAGGTCAACTGAACATGGACATGTTTGAAGCCAGGATACGTGTGAAAGGCGTAATGCATAAATTGAATCCTTAAAGGGAATCAAAATTCTTAGTAACACAATCTAATGATCCAAGAGCTCAAATTTTGTTTGTCTTCAGGTGTTGGAACATATTATTTGAAAATAGAAGAAGGTGAATCTTCAAATAGACATGAGTTGGAGAGTGTTGATTATTTTTCGACAAAAAATGAGTCATCATTAGATAATTTTTTAATCTCAGATCATGAAGCTTCATCAAATGATTAAGCTATAAATTTTTATACTATCAGTCGTGGTGATCCAAATGGTGTTTGGCTATTTGAGTTTGATGGTCGTTGCTCTTCCACTAGTTCTAGAGCTAGAATTGTATTTATATCTCCCAAAGGAATTTTTTTTCCTTTTTCTTTCAAATTATAGCTTGATAATACTAATAACACTATTGAATATGAAGCTCTATTATTAGGGATGAAAGTTGCACATAAGAAAGGTATCAAGAATCTTCATGCACAAGGTGATGCCGAGTTGATAGTTTCTCAGGTAAGGAATTTATATCAAACAAAGAATGATAGGCTGACATTATCGCAACCTTGTTTTGTATTGCATTGAAGAATTTAATACCTTTGATATTTATGTAGTTCCTAGGTAATACAATGATAGATCCGATTCCACAAAAGTTTTAGCCATGCTCTTGATACCACACAAATATTTTCATGGTTCTACCTATACCATTGTGTTGGTCTTCTGCCCCAGTGTTCAGAACAATTCAGATAAGTGACAGATTTTTAACGATGATAATCAAATTGTTGCCTTTTTGGAAAAGGCAATTTTTTTTGATGAGTTATATTTTGAAGGAAGTGATTCTCCACATCGAGAATAAAAGCAACTCTCAGATTTTGATTTTGATCTTAATCTAGTTATGGGCGATGAGTTCCTACAATTCAGAGGGAATAAAATTACTAAGGGGTTGGTATCCATTGAGAAGCTCTTTGATAAGCATGATCACTATGTTAAAAAGAAACTCTCAAATTTTGATTCATCCAAAGAGGTTGAGTAGATCAACTTAGGAACCGAAGAAAATACTAAGATGGTAAACATTGGTAAGTGTTGCATAATTGAAGAAAGAAAGCAATTTTCTAAGTTGTTACAAGAATATATGGATGTCTTGGCATATTTATATGAAGATCTAAAATATTTCAGACCAAAGGAGGTGCAACATGAAATTCCACTTGAGATTGGAACATTGCCTTATAAAAAAAAGAAAAGGCAATATAATCCAAAGATTTTAGGAACAATTATTGCAGAGGTTCAAAAGATGCTAAATGCCATAGTTATATTTCATATCCATCATTCAACATGGATAGCGAATATTTTTCCCATTCATAAAAAGAATGGTGAGATTCGTATTTGTGTAGATTTTTGAAATCTAAACTAGCTCTCACTTAAGGATAAGAATCCTCTTCCAGTAATGGATCAAGTTCTTCAAACCATGACCAGATACAAAATGCTTTCTATGCTGGATAGTTTCTTTGGTTACAACCAGATAGAGGTGGGTCCCATAAATGCTAGCATTGCACTCCAACATGCTATGGACTTGTCTTGTCGTGATGTGCTAGGTAATTTCATTGTAGTATATCTTGATGATCTTACAATTTCTTCTAAGAAACATCACGAACATTTTTATCATCTAAGTCAAATCTTGGAGAGATGCCGACAACATGGTATTTCTTTGAATCCAAAGAAGTTTAATTTTCGGGTTACGGAAGGTAAACTTCTTGATCATGTGGTCTCCATAGAAGGTATCAAGATTGAATTAGAAAGAGTCAAAAGTATAAAATATCTTACTTTTCTATCAAGTAAGAAAGTTGTTCATTCTTTCTTTGGAAAGGTGAATTTTTTGCAAAGATTCCTTCTGGATTTTGAAAAGAATACTTGTCATATTTTTAATATGATGAAAGGTACTAGCACTTTTCATTGGACGAAAAAAGGAAAAGATGCATTCAATGATATAAAAGAGGCTATTTCTCATGCGCTAGTGTTAGTCTTCCCAGACTACATGAAGGAATTCATCATGTATAGTTATGCTTCTGAGCATACACTTTCAAAAATTCTAGTACAAGAGAATAGTGAGGGTTTTGAATTCCCAATTGCATTCATGAGTTTTCCTCTAAAAAATTATGAATTGAAATATTCCCAAATGGAAAAAACATGATTTTTTTGCGGTGAAAGCTATAAATTTTTTTTAGTTTTACATCCTTAATAACCATGTTAAAGTCTTGGTTCCAGTTTCAACCATTAAGTCTATCTTGACACAGCTGGAGTTTGGGAGAAAAAGAGGCAATTGGATTTCCAAGATGCAAGAATACGACATGGACATCAAGCCTACCAAGCTGATACATGGGCGAGGTTTGTGTCATCTTATTACTGAAAATAATCCTCATGGAGAAGTTTTAGAAATTGAAGAGGTAAATCCAAATGAACTACCAATGTTGTTATTCGTCAGTACTACTGATGAATGACATTCCAACATTGCCCATTTACTCACTTATGGTGAATGTAGCAATCACTTGACATCAAAGGAGAAAATAACCATTAAATTAATGTCAATATTTTTTGTCTTATGGGACAATGGTTTGTACGAGCGTGCTTTGGATGGAAATTTATTGCGTTGTGTTGATAAAGAAAAACAAGAAAAATTGTTGAAGTCATACCATGACTTGGCATGTGGAGGACACTTTTCAGTGCCAATTATTGCTCATAATATGTTTAGAGAAAATTATTATTGGCCTACACTCTTTTGAGATGTGTACTCTTGGGTGCTTAAATGTGAGCTATGTCAACAGTTCATAGGTAAACCAAAGTTAACAACTTTACCTTTAAAACCGATTGTCATTGAAGAGCCCTTTTAGGAGTGGGGAATTGATTTCATTAGTGCGATAAATCTACCTTCAAGTGTGGGACACACCTATGTCCTAATTGTAGCCGAATACTTCACCAAGTGGGTGGAGGAAATTCCGGTTAAGCATGCTACTTCTGAAGTTGTGTGTAGTTTCTTGAAGGAAAATATCATTTCCAGGTTTGGGGTATCGAAAAAAATTGTTGCCGACAATGCTTATGCCTTCTCGTCAAGTGAGATAACTGAGTTTTGTTTTGAGTATGGAATAAAATTGTGTCATTCATTCAACTATTACTCACAAGGTAATGGTCAAGCGAAATCTAGCAATAAAAACTTGGTGACTATCATCCGCAAGCTTGTATATGAGAATCAACATTTGTGGCACAAAGCTTTGTATGATGCTTTGTGGGAAAATAGGATAAATCCAAAGCATGCAATAAAAATGTATCCTTTTCAACTCTTGTATGGGGTGAATGCTGAAATTCCAATTATATTAGAACTTCTTGCTCTCAAATTGGCTAAGGCCATTGAAGATGAGAATTTTGACAGTTCAGTTGATAAGAAGATAATGTATCTCTCCGAACTTGAGGAAAAGCGAGTTCAGGTGGCCAACTGTATCATGAAGCACCAAGAAAAAGTTAAAAATATTTTTGAAAAGAAAGAAAAGTCTCATGAATTTTAAGTTGGTGATCTCGTTCTCTTGTGGGACAAATGAAGAGAGCCAAAAGGTATGCATGGAATGTTTGATTCACTATGGACGGGGCCATTTAAGATTCATCAATTACATGGTGAAAACAAATTTATCTTAGCATACGAGGAAAAAACAACATTTTATCTTCCTCACAGTGGGCAACATCTGAAGCTCTTTGCATAGTAAGGTGATAGGTCTTCAATGTAAATATTTTTATAGTCGTTTTGTTTAAAGTATTTTTGAGTCTTTTTATTTTTGTCGTTGAATCTATGCCTAATGGATGGATAAAGGCACTTGGAATCTAGAGTTATTCTCCCTTCAATAAGTTCTAAGAATTATTGAAGGAAGCTCCCCAACTGGAGCCAGTTGTTATCCTTGAATATAGCAGCGCTCGATTCATGGGATAATCCCCTATGAAACTTGTTTGTTTCGTAGTTGCATGTACTCCAAGCACGTAAAATGAAGAAAAAATTGATTACCCTCGATGCGTAGTCCTAAAACTCAAATTATCCATTTGAGTGTCTTAATGTTTATCTTTCAAAAATCTTCGAAACAGATATTTTCATCAATTCCCACTCTCTGGGAGTTTGTCAAATTTTCACTCATGTTGGAGCGCTGATTTTCAACGCTCCTACATGAGCCTTGAGTTAAAAAAAATTAACTCCAAGTGTTGGAGGTGATTTTCATTGCTCCTACACCTCACATACAGGAGCAGTGAAAATCACTTCTCTAACATGTTTCTTCTTGACATGTCCACCAAATGCATGAGCGGTTATTTTCACCTCTAGTGCATTTATCCTCCCTTAACATACACCATTATTAATGACTTCGAGTTCACTAAGTGATCAGTTAAAAATATTACTAAATTCATATTTAAGTTATTTTATTTTCATTTCGATTCATCATGTCAGGCTTCTAGCTCATGCTAATCCCTCTCCAAGCTCCAAACGAGATTGTGGACAGATTTTTGTGAGTGACTATGAACTAGGGTTTTCACATTTTTCTTCGTCCATCATTTTACTGGTAATTTTTCATTTCTCTTTATCTCGTTCTTGTCTTGTGATGCTCTTTGTGTCCTTCTAACATTTTGGGTGAGATCTTTTGTCTCCCTGCTACTCATCTATTCCTACGTAGTAGGACTCATTGTTTCGTACTTCCCATTTTCTTCCAATCATTTCAGCCTTAGGGGTTTTTGATTCCCTGTTTTCTTTTCCAAATTTCTCCAAGTAAATTTGTGTTCATTTAACCCTTGGATTCTAGATATATGATTTCCCCCACTCATGTGGTATGCTAGCCATCATTCATATGTGAAAGTGGGAGATTTTACCAATTCCACATTTGGAGTTCTAACTCCAAATTCAAGAGCGGTGATTTTCACCGCTCCTGAAATTATGATTTTCTAACTCTTTTGTGTTGGAGAAATTAAAATCACCACTCCTACATGGATTTCTCTTTCCTCCAACATTCATATACCAAATTGGTAAAAATGTCCGCTCCCACACTTGACTTCGATTGAAAAGGATAATGCTCAAGCGGTGATTTTCAGCACTTCAGCATAAACTTGACCTTTTCTTCCCATGCACAAGAACTTATTTTTAGCGCTTCAACACATTTCCTACCCAAATGAATAAGGCATGTAGGAGCGCTGATTTTTAATGCTACTACATGAAAATGAACTTCTCAAGATGTAGGAGTGTTGATTTTCAATGCTCCTAAACAAAAATCATTCTGTTTGTGCTTCAAACCTCATTCCATTGCTAATGAACTGATCCATGTGCCTCATAGCTCATTTTCACTCGCTCCAAGTTGCCTTCTTTCTTTAAGCATTCCAACTCATTCTCACAATTCTTTTGCTCCTAACATTTGCCTAATCCATTGTTCTTGCAACTCTTTTCAAGTTCTCATCAAGTGATCTCTGAAGGTGATGTTCCTTGATATTTGGCACTCTAATATGACATCAAAAAAGCCTCCATCATCTTCTAAAAAGGAAGGAAAGATAAAGTATAAATACCAATGTGTCTTCCTGCCTATTGTCGTGCTCTCGAAAGTGGATGAAATCAAAGACACTAAAATTGGTCATCAAGACATAGAAGATTTTGTAAAAAGGATTGAGAAGAAGCCACTAGAGGAAAATTTGAGATCTATTGTTCATAGCAATTTTCACTTAGTATCTAAATTTCCAATTGCTTCTCATAACACAGAGTTCATTCTCCAGGTTGCATCACATTACATCAAAGATGACATAAGTGTAAGAGATTCTGCTGGACAATTCTTGATGAGGTTGGATCCAAAATTCTGACATTGTTTTTCAAGTTCCACACATGGAAAAATACACTAAAACCTCCATCCAACAAGCACAGGAGGTCTATGAAAAATATCTAAATAAGGCTAAAACATTGATTAATACTCAATGGATAAAACCTCCAAGGCCCACAACCTCTAGATGGCCCAAATGACTTCCTCGAAGTGACTTCAAGGAGGATGTTCGAGATATGATTACTCTTCTGAGTAGAGTGAAAGGATTTCCTGTATTGTTCCATTTTTAAGATTGGATATATGAGTATATCCGCACCATTAGGAGGAAAGTACACATTGATTGGGGAACTCAGATAAGTGATGAGATACATGAATAGTTGATCAATGTGTCAACTACCTTGAAATTCTATATGAATTCCTACTCGGTATATCTTGCTGCAATCATGAAGAAATTTCTAGGGTTGTCAACAAAAGGTAATAGAAATGTTGTGCCTATGTACAAATTTTATCCTCAACTAAATTTGAGAAATAGTATAAACCATTTTAGGAGATTCACACATTCTTTCCTTGCACCTCTACCATTCACTTTTGATCCAACCCTTGAAAAGAAAAGAGTATCTAATGAAGCCTATAGGGTTGTAAGTAAGTTTGGATGTTTCTTCCTATAGTTTCCTACTTTCACATACTTGAGAGTAGATTGCTATACTAGGTGTCCATACATGTTACCCAGGTATCCTTCAGATAAGTGGGTACTAATGGAGTTGTGCAAACAACTAATCTTGGCTCACAAAGAACGTATGAGAATTCACAAGCCAGATTTCAAAATTCTGCTTACTATTGGGAGATACACTATTCAAAGTGTTCAAAATGAAAATTTAGTAGCTATAGAAATGAAAATTATCACAATAAGAACATATAAGAATAGTTTTGAATTTGACTATAGAAATGTGAATAGAAAAATTAAAAAAGATCATCAACATGTCTACCGCTTTGAAGATATATGGGCGAAATTCAGGGATGAAGAAGACATCTGACGAATAGATTTTTGTAGACTAACAGTAGAGTAGATCAGAGATCTTGGTATAGATGATATTTTAGAGGACTTCAAAGATCCTGGTGACATCATTGATTCTACTTATGAAGAGAAATAAATTTACCGCAAGCCTTTACCTCTTGTACAATGGTCTAAGAAAGAAAGTGTTTCTATAAGAGAAAGACTTGCTCCTATTTTGCATAACACAACTGAATGGTTGCACATGCATGGTTTCCAAATGAAATCTTTCAAGAGAGAGTCAGAAGGAGAAACACTTGAAGGAGAAACTAGCCAATGAAAAGAGCTCCACACTAAACACAAGCATGTGGTTGCTCCCTCTTCTTCTCAAAGAGGTCCTAAGATCAAATTTACTATTGGTAAAAGTACTACACAAATAGTTGAAAAAGAGGAAGCTACCAAATTAGAACAACCATCTGGAAAGGGAAAAGATCTTGCATCTGAAGAGGAAGAGAATGAAAGAAAATAAGAAAAATAATCCTCTAGAGATGAAGATTTTACAGATAAAGATTATGTTCAAGAAGAGGGAGAAGAAGAAGCTAAAGAGGAGGAACAAAGGCATGATAATAAAAAACAATTGTCTCCTCATGAGAACATTGTTGATAATCTTCCCCTAACATCATCGCCCATTACTTCCAGTATTCCTTGCACTCCTCCTAATCCTACTAATCCTCCACCTCCTCTTCCTACCTCACCTCCTCCTACATCAACTTTGCATGCAATGAAGGTTTTTGTTCCTCCTTCAACATCATCAATTATTTCTACCCCTCCTATAGGTTCTACCTTGAAAACTATTGATGTTTCTTTAGCTTGTCCATCATCCATACTAAGACCATCTTCTCCATAATATGACATCACATATCAAGGAGATTTTCATAGATTTATGTGAATGAGTCTTTGTAAGATCCACTTGATTTGTAGTCTACTAGGGATATCATGATTGATACTACCCCAATTTTCACAATATTATCCATCTCTATAGAAGCACTTGCTACACAGGAATTGATAGCAAGTCAAGAAGGAAATACATCATTCCCACCCCCTTGGCTAATCTCAAAAGTGTCAAAGTGCAAGAAACAAATGATTTCCCTAGATGATCATGACCTTGAAGAGATAGTTCCTCCAGAAGCCAAGGGGAAGAAAAAGGCTAAAATTCATTAAAGAATTCATATAGATAAATCAGGTCACAAGTATGTAGAAATTGGTTTACCCCCACAAGAACAAGGTGATGTGGACATGGAATACTATACTCTAACAAGAGTTAAGCTTGGTAAGGTAAAAAATGCAGGTGCAAAAGAAGATGCACAAGTAGTCTTGAATGCATTATCAGGTAGACTCGATAAAATGGAGTAGGCCAAAAATATGTACAAGGATAAAGTAGAGAAATATGCATCAGTTTTGAGGAAGATTGTTGGCTCCTTAGAGAATGTAAAATCAATGGCCATGGTGAAATTCGAGGAACCAGTTGTACAAAATGTGGAGTAGTTTGTCTCCAAGGGTAAGGTGTTTTATGATTTCATTGATGAAATAATAGAGCAGGGCTCACAAGTCATAGCTGTTGTAGATGAAAATACTCCTCAAGTTGCCAAGTTGAAATTAGAGCTTGAGAAAGAAGAAACCACACTTTCTCAAGAGTAGAAAGAAATGGAAAGATGTCTCTCATTTTGGTCACAAATGAAAGAGACAAAGCTGAGTAAATTGCTGGAAGTTGGGGAAATTTTCGATAAAGAAAAGTATGTGGAAATAGGAGAATCTCAAAAACCGCATACAAGTGATCAAATATCTCATTGAGGACATCACATCATCATGATGAATGGAATTGAGGAGTTATCATAATGATGATAATACTTTCCTCCCGGTTAGTGAGATTGCTCAAGTGTTCAAGGAAGCTATCATGGAATAGGTGGAAGATGAAAGCTTTTCAAAGGCTTCAATGAATGCCATATGTGATGTAAGGCTTTATCTCGACAATCTCAAGTCAAATCTAGATAGATGCAAGAAATTTTTCTCATTTTCGAGAAGATCAATCATGAGAGTTCATACCATTGTTGACTATATAGTTGGTCCAAATGAGAAATTCATGCAGGAGACAATGAAGAAATATGAATACTTCCACGCCCAATGCAAGGAACCATAAATACTTCTTGTGTCTCCAATGTTAGATAGTTTTAGCACTTTTCATGCTTTATGTAAATAGTCTTCGATATTTTACATGTCATTTCGATAAATGCAATCACATGTAAAAAAATATAATCCCCTAAAATTGTGGACAACATTTTTGAATAAGTCAACTAGTTATTTTTGATTTTCCTAGATTTACTCCTAGATTCGCTCTTCTAATTTTCCTAAATTTTATCTCCTCTCCCATCTATAAATAAGAGAGGATTCTATTGTAATGGTTATCTTTTATCTTTTTCAACGAAGTGTTGTCCACTTGTGAAGCAAACATTGACACTTTGAGTTCAATTTTGTGAATCTAATTTTGATCAATAAAGAAGTGAAGTTGCATACTGGACTTTGTGTTGGTAACAATTATCTTATGGTTTGATCGAATTGTTAGTGATTAGTGATTGAGAGTGAAAGGGCTTTGAGTAAATTTGTGTGAACTTTGAGTTACACTCTTTACTTGATATTAGGATATTGATTGAGTACTATTGGTGAATTTTGTATAATACTTTGTGCTTATATTCATTCATGTTGTTCATGGAATTATTGTGGAGTATATAGAAGAATTTTCACTTCTCATACAACGTTGGTTACATATCTTGAAGGATTTTCTATTGGGAGCTACATAACGACTTTGTGCCTTCATGAGATTTTATTATTTATAATTTATCATTGTCATACTATTATTCCTAGTATTTTCTTTGACAAGATAGGAATATTGGAATTATTGCTTAGTTTTAGTTTGAAATTTTATTGAATCAAGAACTTAAAACTGTGAAACATATTCTCTGAAAAAATGTAACACCCCACCACACAACCCTAGAGGAAGTTGCATTTAACTACTTAAACATAATATTTTTTTTTTGCTTAAGTACAATTAACATGCAAGTTCGCTAACTAATGCCAACAACCTGTAAGGTTACAAGATAGAGGTTATATAGAACCTCAACAAAAGACATGATTTAAACCATGTCAATTAATTAACCAATAACTAAGCACATACATCCAATAAGATGAGTTACAACAAAGCATAAAGATAACTTTCCATTTCATTAATTCATAATTAAATATTATAATTACATCTCTCATTCTCCAAATGAGGTAAGGCCAATAAACATAATTACAATTACAACTTCCACCTCGATAACAACTAAGGGGTAAAATGATACAAGGTCAATTGAAATGCAATAAGGTAGAACTGATACTCAAAGTCTCGTCCACATGAACATGAAGAAAGAACCCAACGGCTTTAGGTGCACACCACCCAACCAAGTGGAACCCAAAGGTCCACCCCCCATGCTAGGAGATAGTAACCAAGAATCCTAGTCAAGACAATCTACCTCTAGACACAGGATAACATAACTGAACCAAATTGAAACAACCAATCACATGAACCTCACAAGTACATCCCAAAGTACAACTCAAATACCATGCAAGTAAAACACAAGTACAACTTAAATATCATGCAAGTACAACTTAGATACCATGCAAGTACAACACAAGTACAACTCTACATGGTCACATTGCTTCTGGGACTAAAGCAGAACAAGAATGTTAAGAGAACCATACCACCTAATCAAACACCAACCATGGTCACATCAGGTATGTTACGGAAACCATACCCACAATAAACAAGTACCAACTATGGTCACACAAAGTGCCATCTCACAGCACATCATGAGTTACCCACTACGGATCGTCGAGATGGTGGTCCCAAACCAATCCTTGGCCCTCATACATACTAATGCAAACTCAAAGGTCAACTTTTGTCCTAGATAGAGTGTCATCACACAACTCGTCATGAGTTACCCATTGCGGATCGTCATGATGGTGGCCACAAACCGATCCTCAACCCTCATACTCACTAATGCGGAATCAAATACCTTTCGTACAGACAAGATAGATGACCTTTTCATTACTAGCCTTCTCACCCATCCCAAGCCTAACCAAGCACATGGGTCCATGAGTGAGGCATACTTATCTTGTTTAGTGTGAAGTACTACCCAAACTGCTAAGTATATTGATTTAGTTATCACTTAATTACACCACTTACAACGAGTTACCCTAGCATCATTTCGTGTGACGACCCTCGTTACAACCCACTCCTCTACTTGAAAACACACACACACACACCAACCAAACATCAATGGTACCAAGGTGCAACAAACAGGATAACACGTCCACTCCTTTCTCAGGAGGTGACAAAGATAAAACCACTCCAAACACTGGAGGTAACAACAATAACAAAACCGCTCTTGACAAGGAGGCACACATTACAAAATCCACTCGTTTCTCAGGAGGCACAAACGTCCCCGTTTGTGAAAACCAGGTACTAACATAGACACAACCTCATGCACTATCCAAGGGATACAAACCAGGTTGACATAACAAATCGACAATCCACGAAATAGAAAACTCAACTGAAAGCCTTGTCCAATGCAATGGCCCAAATTTCCCAAATGATGACAAGAACAGATAACATCAAAACGAGAATTAAATCTGCTTTGGATATTCTAAATCCATGTCCTCATGCTAACATTTAGTACTTTATTGCGTTTAATAAAAATGAATTAAATACATCTCTTTCAGAGGAACGATAATACTCAAATCAAATGTTTAATTACACTAATTGTTTCAATGGTAACAAGTACACATGTATCTTTCTATGTTTCAGAACATAGCGTTTAGAAATTACAAACTCAATCCTTACTTCCTTACTGGCATTTAAATAATAATTAAATAACCATTTACTCCCATAAATCAAAACATGTTGATTTAAAATAAATGTTATTTCCTCATTTCAATATAGCCATTTTAAGAAAACTGTTCATCTCGACTTGAAAACGTATTATTTAGAATCAAATTTATTTCTCCTCCAAATATAATACTTGTTTTATTTAAGATATGGTTAAATAAATCCATTAATTTTGACTATAGCTCATTGGCTTAAAATTTCACCATTATAACATTTTTACAATAAAATCAAAACTTGACTATGAATACAATGTTTTCATTTCCACAATTAAACTAAAATCATGCCATTAGGAATTCAATAATCTCCTATGCATAGTCAATTTAAATTCACCACTTCTAATTATACAATTATAATAAAATATGATATATAAATATATATATATATAATATTTTAAATAATATAAAATATTATTGAATAATCTTTTAATATTATAAAAATAATATTTAAAATATAATATACAATATATTTTATTTTATATTAAAAGAGAGGGCCCATGCATATTCTTGAGTCACGCGCAGATTAGGGCTGGCTGGGCCAGCTGCGGTTTCCACAGGCCACATCTTTTCTTTGCAGGGGCGACGCTTTTTTTCCATAGGGGCAGAGGTGGAGGGCAGTGGAGGTGGCGACTGAAGGGCGCTAAGTGGTGGCGAAGGCGGCGGCGGCGCTGTGTAACACAATCAGTCACCAGTACTAGCGGCGACAACTGTGTAACACAGCTGACCGCAGGGTTGCTGCAGATGGAGGGAGGTGGGGCTAGCACTGGGCGTGGCTCCCTCCACCCGCCTCCATGGGAGGTGTGGTGGGGGTTGAGCCCCCAGCCCCCCCACAATTTTTTTTTTTTTTAATAATTTTTTCATTTACATAGACCTGCGGATTTTTTGAAATTCGTGCCTCTTCTCAAGGGGTTTTTTTTTTCCAAATTTTAACTCAGCAGTATAACCCCCAATTAGAATAAAAATTAGATAAATATATATAAATATATGAAATACATTTAAATTATCCCAATTTAAGATTTGCAACACAAATTGAACAAATAATTTCAAACAATTATTTGCAGCCATGAACACAAAATTTTTCTTGAAGAGATATTTTTTCCAAAGAAGGGATTTTTACAACAAACTCAGGATTTAACATGGGTTATCTATTTTCAATCCACAATGAAAATTTAAACGATTTCCAACAGCATATTCAAACCATGTAATTTTTCAAAATGAAACTATTAATTGAATGAACCTGGTATGCAAGAATTTGGAGTAGATCTAGATGGTGCCCCATTCCTTGCTTGGATTCCCTCTCCAGATCAACCAATTTTTACAACTTCAATCCAAAATCCACAAAATTGAAACATGCTTCCTCTCTCAAATTCAAAATTTTTCTCAAAACTCCAAGATCCAAAATTTAGGAACAAAATTCAAACATAAGGATTCAACCCTAAAAATCCTACAACCACCCTCATAAATTTCAGAAAACAGAAATTGCCAAAATATCTCATTTTTCAATTTTTGATTTCAAAATTGACTTCCTAAAACATTTTCTTTTAATTTTTTGAATTTTCAAATTCCAAATTGACTTTTTATTATGCATTTCCTTTATTTCCAATTTCAACAATTAAATCAATAACTTCAACATAGGAAAATTAACTTCTTTCAACGTCTAAAATTTAATTAATTAATAAATAGATTTAATCAACAATTAAATTATTTATTAATTAAATTAAAATAATAATAAATAAATTATATTTCAACATAATCACATAACACATTAATCCACAACTAAAATGCATTAAGCCATTTAGTTACCCTTTTCTAACCTGAAATTAAATAACAAAGAGAGGGTACAATAATCAAAACAACACAACCCGACAAACAACTGACGACATACAAGGACTAGGGTGACGACTTGGCACGGAAACCTAGCTACTATCTCCCAATCGAATACCATTGGGTATTGAACATGCTCCAACCTGTGAAACCAGGTGGAGTCGATGTCTTGTACCTATCAACTTGTAAATCAAGTAAACAACCACATATAATATGAACAACATAAAATACACACCGCGAAGAGGAATTCTCAGAATCACAGGGCACTCGCAAGCGAGTGATGTGATACCATCTCCTTCACCAATAAAATGCAACTAACCGAAAAATATAACATATTAATTTAATCCAAAGCATAACATCATTAATTCTAATATCCATTTATGTTAATCCAAACATGCCATAAGATAACATCATATTAAAATACCATCCCAGCAAAGATTACATTAATGTCGCTTCATAGATAGCAACCAAATAGAAGTCGAGTACCATAGTCAAGGTACCAACAGGAAGTACAACACAACATAACATAACACTATTCGATCAAAAGGACAAAATAGAGGGGTATTACAAAAAAGAGAGAATTGTGAATGTGACACACCCCCATATCATTATTGTAGTGTACATTATTGCAAATGCTTAATTATATTTCCTTAGTTTCAATAAGCGGTAAGAAAGGCGCCTCCCCTTTCTGAGAGGAGAGATTGTATCTCACACAACTGTGGTTGAAATCAAGGTTTTGTGATCCATTAAAATGGATAACTTGCAGTTTGCTTCAATAGAGACCTTGTTTGCGAAGGAGAAGGAGGAATTTCATATCACTGCAACAATTGGAAAATAGATCCACCACTCCTTGCACCCACAAAACTTGTGTATAGCTCCTATCCGCTAGGATGTAGACTTGAAACAAGAGAGATATTAATAATAACAATACACAAGATAATAATACGAAACTGGGGTGCTTATTTACGTCAATCAAAAGCGTGAGGCCTATGAAGAGAAATAAATTTCCTACAAGCCTTTACCTCTTGTGCAATGGTCTAAGAAAAAAAGTGTTTCTATAAGAGAAAGACTTGGTCCTATTTTCATAACACAACTGAATGGTTACATAGGCATGGTTTCCAAATGAAATCTTTCAAGAAAGAGTCAGAAGGAGAAACACTAGTAGGAGGAACTAGCTAATGGAAAGAGCTCCAAACTAAATAGAAGCATGTTGTTGATACCTCTTCTTCTTAAAGAGGTCCTAATATAGAATTTACTATTGGTAAAAGTAATACACAAACAATTGAAGAAGATGAAGCTACCAAATTAGAACAACCATCTGTAGAGGGAAAAAATATTGCATCTAAAGAGAAATCATTTGATGAAGAGGAAGATAATGAAATTGAAGAAGTAAACTCATCCTTTGGAGATGAATATTCTATAGATGAAGAGTCTATTGAAGAAAAAGGGGAAGAAGAAAATAAAGAGGAGGAACAAATTCATGATAATGAACAACAATTATCTCCTAACGAGAATATTGTTGATAATCTTCCCCTAACATAATCACCCATTACTTCTAGTATTCCTTGCACTCCTCCCAATCCTACTACTCCTCCACCTCCTCTTCCTACCTCACCTGGTCCTACATCAACTTTGCATTCAGTGAAGGTTTTCGTTCCTCCTTCAAAATCATTAGTTCTTTCTACCCCTCCTGTAGGTTCTACCTTGCAAACTATTGATGTTTGTTTAGGTTCTCTATCATATGACATCTCTTATTAGGGAGATTTTAATAGATTCATGAATGATTCTTTGCAAGATCCACTTGGTTTGTAGTCTACTAGGGCTATCATGACTAATACTACCCCAATTGTCACAATATTATCCATCTCTATAGAAGCACCTGCTACATAGGAATTGATAGTAAGTCAAGAAGAAAATACCTCATTCCTACCCCCTTGGCTAATCTCATAAGTGTTAAAGTGTAAGAAATAAATGATTTCCCCATATGAACTTGACCTTGAAGAGATAGTTCCTCCAAAAGCCAAGGGGAAGAAAAAGGATAAAATTAATTCAAGACTTCATATAGATAAATCGGGTCACAAGTATGTAGACATTGGTTTACCCTCACAAGAACAAGGTGACGTGAACATGAAAGACTATAATCTAACAAGAGTTAAGCTTGGTAAGGTAACAAATTCAGGTGAAAAAGAAGATGCACAAGTAGTCTTGAATGCATTATCAGGTAGACTCAATAAAATGGAGTAGTTTAGAAATATGTACAAGGATACAGTAGAGAAATATGCATTAGTTTTGAGGAATATTGTTGGCTCCTCAGAGAATGTACAACCAATGTCCATGGTGAACTTCGAGGAACCAGTAGTAAAAAAGGTGGAGAATTTTGTCTCCAAAGGTAATGTTTTTTATGATTTCATTGATGAAATAGTAGATAATGGCTCACAACTCATAGTTGTTGCAAATGAAAAGACTTCTAAAGTAGCCAAGTTTAAATTATAGCTTGAGAAAGAAGAAAACACACTTTCCCAAGAGCAAAAAGAAACAAAAAGATGTCTTCTTTTTGGTCACAAATGAAACAGACAAAGCTAAGTAAATTGGTGGAATTTGGGCTAATTTTTGACAAAGAAAAGTATGTGGAAATAGGAGAATCTCTCAAGAACCACATACAAGTGATCAAATTTCTCATCAAGGACATCCAATAGGTACAAGAAGATGTCGAAGGACATCATATTGTCACGATGAATGGAGTTTAGGAGGTATTGGGTAAACTCCTTAATGATGATAATACTTTCCTCCTGGTTAGTGAGATTGCTCAAATATTCAAGGAAGCTATCATGGAACAAGTGGAAGATGAAATATTTTCATAGGCTTCAATGAATTCCATATGTGATGTAAGGCTTTCTCTTGACAATATCAAGTCAAATCTTGATAGATGCGAGAAAATTTCCTCATCTGCAAGAAGATCAATCACAAGAATTCTTACCATTGTTGACTATATAGTTGGTCCAGATGAGAAATTCATGCAAGAGACAATGAAGAAATATAAATACTTTTTGGCCCAATGCAAAGAACCACAAAGACTTCTTGTGTCTCCAGTGTTAGATAGTTTTCGCATTTTTCATGCTTTATGTAAATAGTCTTTGACATTTTACATGTCATTTCGATAAATTTAATCACATGTAAGAAAATATGTTCTCCTAAAATTGTGGACAACATTTTTAAATAAGTCAACTAGTTAGGTCTAATTTTCCTAGATTTACTCCTAGATTCACTCTTCTGATTTTCCTAAATTTTCTCTCCTCTCCCATCTATAAATAAGAGATGATTCTAATGTAATGGTTATCTTTTGTCTTTTACAATGAAGTGTTGCCCACTGGTGAAGCAAACATTGAAACTTTGAGTTTAATTTTGTGAATCTAATTTTGATCAATAAAGAAGTGAAGTTGTATACTGTAATTTGTGTTGGTAACAATTATCTTATGGTTTGATCAAATTGGTAGTGATTAGTGATTGAGATTGAAAGGGCTTTGAGTAAATTCATGTGAACTTTGAGTTACACTCTTTACTTGAATTTTTTATAAGACTTTGTGCTTATATTCATCCATGTTGTTCATGGAATTATCATGGAGTATATAGAAGACTTTATGCTTCTCATACAACAATGGTTACATATCTTGAAGGATTCGTTATTGGGAGCTACAAAATGAATTTGTGCTTTCATGAGGTTTTCTTATTTATCATTTATCACTTTCATACTGGTATTCCTAGTATTTTCTTTCACAAGATAGGAATATTGGAATTAATACTTAGTTTTAGTTTGAAATTTTATTGCATCAAGAACATAAAACTGTGAAAATTGTAAAACATATTCTCTGAAAAAGGAAAGAATTATGAATTTGACACATTCCCATATCATTAGTGTAGTGTAAATTATTGTAAATACTTAATTATTTTTCCTTAGTTTCAATAAGAGGTAAGAAGGTCACCTCCCCTTTCTGAGAGGAGAGATTGTATCTCACACAACTGTGGTAGAAATCAAGGTTTTGTGATCTGTTAAAAGGGATTACATAATTTTCACCCAACATAGTTTTGGTTAGTATCTATTGTCTAGCCTGATCACTCTCACCCATAACCACTTGTATCTATTACTGTAGCTATTGAATATGAACATCACAAGGATTTGGCCCCGACGGTGGCTATTGTGGTGGCTACTGCTATATCAGTGGTTGTTCATGCATTGGTGGTGCACCAGAGACCTTTCCATCCTGATGTTGGCCAACATGGCCATCCTATCCTTTGACCCTACCATCTAGACCTCTACCTTGTCTTCTACCTTATCCATCCTCTGGCTATCCTCTAACTCTACCTACTCCCCTCCCTCTCGACCTCCCTCATGGAGGTACACCTGCTAGATCTATAAGTTGGGGAGGAGGTACGAACCATGCATCATAGGCAGGCACAGTCTGTGCATCCACCTGTCCCTGATCACAATTCCATGGCCTTGCAACTAGCTATTGGAAGCCCTCAACAACCTCATGGGTTGGGATCCTATGACCCCATGTTGTCTCTCGTGCTGATCTAGAAAAAATAATAGTTTATTTATCATTAGGCCTATCTAGTCTCTCGCCAGATTGTCTAGAAACCCTATTGGGAAGGTACCTCTCTATAATGGTATGCACTCAACCCTACATGAATTAGGTCTGTCGAGAAAAGAAAATATTTTACACATCATGATACTAAGCTAGAATTTGAAGCCATGGTCACCATTTAAAAACTATCATCTCGTTGATCACTCGACACCAATAAGGAATGTCGAGCTGACCTATGTGCTGCAATGTGATGGAACCTCTATATTGCTAAACAACTAGATCATTTGGTTGCACATCTGCCATCTGAACAATTAGTCAGAGCACACAAATGTGCTCCCATGTCCATATATGGAGAAGGGTGACCCCTGTACTAATCGCTCTCCCATCACAATATACAAAATAATGCATATCATGGTAAAGGGAGGCTAGCATCATTGGTAACCATGCAAACTGGGTCCTCCTAAACAACATCCTATGCCAACCAGCCCCCATCCTGGACTGAATCCCCTGCTCCACTGATCTGGGGAAACCAAAACTGAGATCACTTCCGCAATGATCAATCTGAAATTTGATGCTTGACCTTTGTACATCTCAAGGTCAATCTAGGTGTTGACTAGGAAAATGGCCTCTTGGTTAAGAACCTCATGGAAGGCATCATAGTCAGCATCAGTATTGTAGATCACACACTCACCATGTATCGACAATCACAAAATATGCCATACACCCTCTAGTGTCACTGTCGCCTTACCGATAGGTAGGTGGAATGATGAGGTCTCGCTATGCCATTGCTCACATAGCATTGTCATCATCGCTAAATGGGTCTGAACATCGGGCATGTAGGAAACGTACCACAAACCAATCTCTCCCAGGTGCTCTTGTTGCAACTTAGACAAATCACCAAGTCTAGATAAAACTATCGGCCGATGCTCGCGGGACATCAAAGGCATGATAAACTCCTGCACCCATGATGCACACGACATCAAAATTCAAAAAAAATGGCTAACCTTAAAGTTTTTATCCCCCAAAATGACAAAAGCCTTGCTATCTATGATAGTGTTGCTATAATCCATATTCCAAACAACGATTCTAGATGCATTCAAATTTTAAATCACAGTATGCATCACTAATCACACATGCATGACTATTTGACCTTAGAAAACCCTAATCCTAAATTCTAAATTGTGAGGTGTGTCACTATTTACATCCGTGTCACGATTTCAAATTTGAAACCCTAATTTCAAATCACAAAGTTCATTTCTAATCATATATGCATCGCTATAAATCAAAATAGCATCGCCATATAGCGATGCTACCAAAATTCAAAATTCAAATTGCAATAAATGCACTTAGAAGTCAAAAATAAGTTAAGTTTCGAATTGCATACTGATGGTCCTACACCTGGAGGCCCTTGGTATTCATGAACCCAGTCAGAAATGTGTCATGGGAGCACTTGTTGCACCATTTCATCAGAGGGTTAGAGCTCCAAATGCAAGTATTCTCTAAGGTGTGAATGCAAAAATGAATTGAAAGTGACCCTTCCTCACTTATTTAAGTATGCAAATTAAGGTTTTTGCCCTAATTTACCCTTGTAGCTAGGATTTATCACCATTTTCATCATTCTTTCCAAATTGAAGCTTATTTTGTATCATTTTTGCATCCCAAAGCCTTTTCGGACCCCTAGGACAACCTTTTACCTTTGCTAAGAAATCAACCCAAAATTCAATATTTTTGCCCGATTTCTTGAGGGGGCAGGGAACTGGCTTATTCCTTTCGCTGGGTCAATAGTGGGGCATCTAAAAAAATAAAAATAAAAATATTTTTTGATTTGGGCAACAATTTTTAATTTGAAGGAGTGTCAGTTTTTGAACCAATGCAACAAATACATTGCTTCAAAGAGAGGCAAAATGTAAACACTGAAAAATGTCCTAAATGATATCATGCACTCGAATCAAGTATACTAACATCATTTCCTCCTAAAACCCATCCTCTTTTTGATTAATTGATTAAATTAGGCTGGCTATTTAATTAATTGCATCATCTTCATCTATTAACCTAATTGATTTAATCAGGTTGATTCACCCCCTTCCATTCTAACATTTCATCTTATTAAATTAAATACACCAAGTTATTTAATTTAAATCCCTAAGTCTCCTTATTTAATTAAATAAACCTAATTTATTTAATTAAATATCATTCCACCTTTCCCCCATTTATTAAATCATTTTATTTAATGAATATCATCTAATTCTCCTAATTGCATAATTAACATTGTTTTAATTATTTAATTACTAATAAATCTGATTCCCCCCCACTTGCAAGGGAATATTCCTCCAAAAGGAATATTCGCATGGAATATCCCTTCCCCTTTTGCATAATTTAATTTGGTTTTAATTAACTAAATATCCATTTTCTCTCACCCATGAGAATATTCCAAAGAATATTCACTTTCCTCACTCATTTGAAAAAGAGGAATATTCCTTTTTCAACAAACTTACTTGACTTCACATGTAAGTTAACTCAAAAATTCTTGTGCTAGTTAACTTGTGACCTGTTTTACAGGTCAAAAGTGTGTTTGTTTGAAGGAATATTAACCCTTGATTAAAATCTCATCTTTCATTCTCATCCAGAATCCATGTCCATGCCTCCAACTTCTTTCATCCTTGACCATTGATTGGATTTTTTGATCTCAACCCTCCATTTCTCATTTACTCTCCTATAAATAGGTCACTATTTAGAGACAAATGGATCCATCTTTTAACATCAAACTTATGTTGTTAAAATCACTTATACTTGCACTCATATTAATGGCTTCCATCATAACTTAGATGCATACATTTATCTTATTTTTTAATTAGGGTTTCAATCTTCTTAGCTTAGAATCCATTTAGGTTAGCTTTGAATTTTAAAATCTTGATCATTTAGCATAAATCATGTTAAAATAGCTTGCCTCATGTTCATTTAGCTTTAAATCATTTTTTCATACACATCTCAAAATCGTTCCATCAACTTTCTTAAATAAATATGACTAGAACAAGTTCATTTATCTACGGAATTGGTAAAGGGTCACCGTTCCACATCAACGTGACACCACTCCCCCAATAGGATAAGTTTCAATGGACTAGAGTAGGAATTTTAAAAGCTTTTGTAGTTTAGTATGCTTGGTTTAATTTACATTTGATTGATCCTATTGAGATTAAAATTAGTGGCTTAGTTATGCTTTGATTCTTCATGGATCAAGCGTAATTGGCCCATACTAATCCGTCGGTCACACTAGCACTCGATCTTTTCTTCACACTTTTTCTACGACACAACTATACATCCCACTGTATTAATTTCATTATAATCATCAATACATTTGATGTATACACACACTTGTACTTTACATCGTTACATTTACATTACAATGCATTTGAATATTTGAAATATATACATGGAATTCTATTAACACTCTTCTATGTTAGCTAGGGATCCGCACAAATCTAGACAACATAGGGTGGACCTAAATTTAAACTACATGAAACATGTAATACACCAGTCCAAAATTGCCACCAAAAGAACATGATGCCTTGCACCACCACAAGAACCTTAAATAGGTCCTATCCTCACTCCACACTCTTGATTTTAATTTCACACAATTGTAGCCATTACCACACATGCCTCAAACTTTGAATAGCTTTAATGAGCCTTATATTACTTCAAACTCCTTGCACACTAAGTCACACTATCAAAAAATCAAGAAACTGATAGAACTAGTGTAGGCACACTCTCCTTCCAAACCACTGAGTAACACTACTTTTCAAAAATAAATGCCACCCATATTATTTAATCTCTCTACCCAAAAGATATCCTTCCAGAAAAACACACACATGCTAACTGCATACCTGATATGGTATGATAAATTCATTAGCTATCTAAAGGCAGTCACACTACTACTGACATTATACAAGATATGATAGCTTAGACAACCTACACAAGATGCTTCTGGAACCTTGAGACAACTGATAATACTTGTACTCCTACAATCTTCTTCATTTTGGCAACCTTCACATCTGATAGCTTTGACACCCTTTGATAACCACTGCCAATATCAATGACCCACTAACACCAATTTGATATCAATGACAACCTATGCTCAATAGTTTATACATATTTAGGATAAAACTATATCATTATAATAATAAAATATAATACTCAAATTTGGAAATTGCAAGCCCTAATGTTCTGTTATGTAAATATTTTCCTCTATTATCCTCCTCCCTAGTCCAATTGTAGGTCTTGAAAATTCTCGATCTTCTCAACTATAAGGGGGCCTATGTCCTCATGTCAGGGTTTTTCATCATTATCATACCTAAAATCAATCTCAATCATGTTTTAATGTATCCATGAAGTTTGGGCAACAATATTCATCTTGCAAGTGTCACCTTTGGCCATGAATAGAGCTCAAGAACAAAGCGAGAGTAGGTAGGAGAGAAATTGGAGGTATTTGGATGAATAAATTAAATGTCACTACATCTAGCAATCAAAATAGGATTTTAAATTTTAAAATACATATAATAATAGTAAGTTTTTGATCTTTCTCCCCTTTATTTATTTTAGCATCCTGATAAAACACTAGGACTTGTCGATGCTTGAACCACTATCGACAACCACAAATGATTCTTAAACTACTTCAAATCTCTACCACATGAAACACTAAAAAATTAATCAATTATCTCTCATCGAAGGTTATATGGGTTTTAGAAACATCATTAACTCTTGTTTGTGGTTATAAAACCACTTAAAAAATCTAATGCATCAGCCCGTGGAGATATTTCACTTGGATTGTACAAAGGTTATAAAATGCATATCATCCTATAAAAAATGTTTTGAAACCATCACAAAACCCTAACTTACACCTTGCCATTCATTCTTTTCACTTCTTTATTTCCTCTGTCACACATTCCTTCTTTGCATATCGATGAATCTTGTTAGAAAAAAAACCTATTTGAAGAAATTATGGTGGTTGTAGAATCACCATGAAGTTTTAATAAACACTACTCACATCTTTCCTCAAAAGTTGTAAAAACTCACTGGGCTTAAAAAATGTTAGGATAACCTTTTCGAGAGCCAACAAAGGCTTTGAAACCTCATAGCTTCATCGATGACCCACTTTAAAAACTACTCCCAAATAATCTAAAACCACATTCAGACTTCGAAAAGGTTGTGAAAACCTTGTCATCCCCCCATAAAGGTTTAAAAATAGTCCAACTCATTGACAACCAAGAAAGAGATTAGAAAACCAATTTCAAGCCCCAACAACATAAAAACCTTTGCATCTCTTTATGATATTTTAGAACCTCCATAAATTATTGATGATAAATACTTTAATTTTTTTGAGGAGGTGAGTGAAATAATGTTGTGTGTTGAAAAGGTTATGATAACCTTGTCAGCTCTTGACATAGGTTTTCAAACCTCTCAAAAAAGATGAGATAAAACGCTAGCCAATTTTTGAATTTGTAAACTTGGACAATTGATATGAAGCAAAATGTGGGAGGTAACAAAGCAGAATGAGAAACTTTAACAAAAATATCCATCTAAAATATCTCAAATTGGTTACAAACAATGGGCCAAAAAAGCTAAAACTAAGTGGGATTCAAGAAAAAAGCAACACATTAAATTAAGGTGCCAACACACTCCACCCTCAAACCTCTTGCCTTTGGCTACCTCTACTTAAACACCCTTATCCTCTATGAAGTTCTCATCTCTCTCTATCTCATACTCTTAAACATTTCTTCACCTTATATGGATCCTTGTACCATGGCCTCAATGATTCTACCAACTAGTGATTTCCCATCATTTATTTTAACTAGATCATTCCTTCTCTCCCTTTTCTTTCTTCCTCTAATTATTTCATCTACCTTTATCATCCTACATCCCTTATTAATTTATTCATTCCCCTATAGTCACACCTGATTTTCCTCAATAGCCATGTATTTTTGGATCTCATCCCTTCTCTATGCCATCACCTTAACACCCAATTCTTTGAGAGCTAGTTGTTTTTGTGTATTACCACCCTTCTTCAAAATAAATATTTTTATCATGTACAAGTTAAAAAATACAAACTTATAACTTCTCTTAGGTTTGTTACAACATTTCTTAATTTCATATGATCTCACTCCTTATGCAATAATAACCAAGGTAATGTTAGGAAAAAATATATCTATCTAAGATCTCTATTATATATAATAAAACTTGGTGTGATGCAATAGAAATGGATAAGTTAGATATGTGAAATATGTAAACCAAATGATAAGAAATTATACACACATATATACTAATATACTTCAATATTTCTGTAGTGTCAAAAATTACACCCTAGGTGAATTTCACACTCACACATGGTGCCCATTGCATTTATGATAAAATACATAATCAGGATTTCACAATTCCAATCTCATCGATGGTAATGATGAAGCACTCATAGCTTGTGGTTTGAATTTAAGAGGAAATTGGTCAGACAGAAGCGTGATGCAAAGACATGCACACAATGTCTTGCTAAAATCATATATTCAAATGGGAATATTTCATATAGTTCATTTGTGATGCATGACCGAACATCCAAATACGATTATAGCAGCTATTCTCACCTTGTCTAAGGAAAAAAGTTGCTTCTATTCCTCATTTTCAAAATGTATTGTAACATTTGAGACTGGGATCTCTCTACTTCTCTGCCAAAATTCTCTCGCAATTACAGTAGCAAGAAATCCTCTTGCACATGATCTTGTAACATCTATCATCTGAAGAGAGGTGCCACAATTTTTGGTAATTCTTTCTTGGTTTCCATTTATCAATCTTTTCCATTATCATACTTAATTGATCTTGTCTAGTGTCTTTTAAATTGTGATAGGGGTTCTCCTCCACAACAGGGGTTGTTCTATCACACATCTATTTTATGCATTCCAATCTTGTCTTGTTTTTCATGGAGGTGGAAACAAAAAAGTGGGGGTTTGATTGAGGAAAAACCTATACAAACTTGAAAATTTTCCTTGTCTCCATGTGTGTAGGTGTTAGAGAGGTTAAAAAAATAAAGGACCTCACTCTCAAATTTTTTGGGTTTGATCCATATAGATGATAGCATGAGTGTTTAGACATCCTTGCGACACATTGGGTCCAAGGCCAAGACTTCACCCAACTACTATTACACTTTTTATATTTTGTTCTTTCCTTTCTTGTAGACTAAATATTTTTATTGTTTTGTTTATGCAAGTTATTTGATATTTTTAGTTATATTCATTGCCAAATTTAGCTTATATTTTAGTTTTAAAGAACTTCTATTTCTAGTTCACTTGATTCAGTTCAATTGAGGTAATTGAGAGATAAATTTTCTCCTTGAGATCTCGTTATCTTGAGGGTAGAAATTTCCCGCCACTGTATTTTGGTGAACCCAACTTGAATATCTCAAGTTAGATCTTTTATTCAAAATTTCAATGCATCTGATAATGTCTTCTCAGAACAAGATTTTGATATGTTAGATAATGCACTAGATGATTTCCTAGAGGAACCTCCATGTGTTTGAAGACTAATTATACAAACCTCACCCTTAGAATCTCCTTCCTTATAGGACAAGAAGTCCATGAGTGTGATTTTAGTCTTTGCTTCCATTTAAAGGCCTAAGAGCCCAATCATTTGCATGACTCCAACTAGTCCTTCTCCAAAGAGAGTCCATTCTATTCATGGCATTCCATTTAATAGTGATTCTCTAAATCTTAATATGAAGTTTACAAAATTTAAATATTTTTCATACAATACAATCACACATACTTAATACTTGAAGGAATAAACAAAATGTTGTTCAAGCTGCTTCTTTACCATCTTCTCAACCATACCTTCCTCAAGCACCTAAACCTCCAGTAAAGAAACAAAGTGAGTATGATATTATTGAGAAACTTTGTGTTACTCTTACTAATATTTCACTTTGGGATTTTCTTTAGACTACCTCGATTTATCAAGGTATGCTTCAGAAAGCTCTTAAAAATATTCTATTACCTTATTTTGCTAGGTCAATGGATGTGAATGCATCGATAGATCATATTCAAGTGGATTCATCAAATATTATATTCTATATGCATGAAATCCCACGTTTAGAAGTATGAAGTCAAGTAGATCTATTAATGATAATTGTTTATGTTAACAATGTCGAGATTAGGTGAACTCTCATTTATACCAGTTTGACACTCAATGTTTTTAGTATCGATCTATTTCCTAGAGTTAAATTTTATTCAGGTTCTCTTAATGTATCTTATTTATTCATTTGTGGTTTAATAATACTGGTCGACAAGATTTGGGCACTGTTATCTTTCCCTTAAAGATAGGACCAGTTACTGTTCCTACCCTGGTGTGAATTATGCCAAAACCTTTACTGTATAATCTCCTTTGGGGTAGACCTTGTATTCATGCTTTAGGAGTGGTCACCTCTACCCTTCATGGTTCTATTAAGCTTGTTGTTAACAATTAGGTAGTTACAATCAAGGCTAACCCCGATGCTATGCACTTATGTCAAATGATAGTAGTTGGTCATGCCTTGGTTATACGTACCTTTTATAATTACATACCTTTTTTATCTTCCAATGTGTCACCATCTACTCTGGTAGTATCTCTTACAAAAGACACTCTTGAGAAAAATGTCCCTAAAGAAGATCCTCCTAAAGAAGAATGTCCTGAATCTACTTTTTTTATTTATTGTCCTAAATTGAGTGTGTTTGGGTGATGATTGTGGATCTCTAGACTTCACCAAACCTTACATTTGGGATTACAAAGTAGACTCGATCTATCTAGATATTTAGAAAATCTCATTCGCTTCTACTGAGAAGGATATTTATGCTTCTGTGAAGCAAGGTGATACTTACAATATTGATTATTCTCTTTATACTAATCCTCCTCAATAATTGCAATCATTCTATGGCCCATTATTTAACATCATCTCTAAACTCGGTTACAAAGGTAAATGTTATGGGTGTGATGAATAATTATTAAAGTCCCCTTAGAGGCTGACCCATGTGACTCTAAGACTGAACTTGGATACCACTCCACAACATCTAAGGTTAAGTCATGGTTCAATATCAATATGGTTTATGCTAAGTATATTTCTCTTAAATTAATTCATCCAAAATATATTAAAATTAAAGTAGACTATAATGAAGTTCCTCTAGACATTTTCTCTTCAAAATAAGCTCTAGAAGAATTATTGGGTGTCTATTCTAATCTTCCCTCTTATCACCATAAACTTCAATTCTTGTATCTCTTGAATTTTCAAGCATACTTTGGAGAATTTGTTGTGAGTGTTGATGAGAAATATTTTTTAATCTTATGATGGTGAAAAAAAATCTATACCACATCTTGAAGATCATAGTACTCTCCTCAAAGGAGATACTTTAGATGTCCTCATAGATCCAAAGTCTATGAAAAGGTAATTAAGATTAGGAAGTGTCTTTCTTTGAAATAATCCAGATCATATTCTGACCTTCTGCATCATTATCCCAACATATTTTTGCTTGGTCATATGAAGATATTGTTGATATTGATACATCCATTGTGGTTCATAATATCATTCGATGTCTTGATGCCATGCATGTTAAGAAAAAGATTCATAAAATGAATCCCAAGGTGGCCTTGTTAGTCAACACTAAGATAGAAAAGATTCTAAAAGCTAGTTTTATCTATCCCATTGACTACTCACCTTGGATCTTGAATGTTATAGCCATTAGAAAACTTGATGGTTGTATTTGTACATGCATCAACTTTTGTGATCTTAATAAGGCTTCTCTTAAAGATGAATTTTTTGTACCAAATATCAATATGATTATAGATTTGAATACAAGCCATGCCTTACTTTACTTTATGGATGACTTCTCGAGATACAATCAAATCCTTATTAACCTAAAAGATCAATACAGGACAACCTTTACAACCCCTTAGGGTACTTTCTGCTATGTAGTCATGTTGTTCAGGTTGAAGAATACTGGAGAAAACTATCAACATGTAATGACTCTAATCTTTCATGATTTCATTCATAATATCTTAGAAGATTACGCCAATGACATCTTGACTAAATTTATAACTCATCAAGATCAAGTTAAGAATATTCATCTTTATCTTTGAAAGGCTTCGACTCTATAAGATGAGATTAAATCCTCTTAAGTGCATGTTCAATGTGGATGCTAATAAACTATTAGGATTTGTTATCTCTCATCATGGAATAAAATTTGATACAAATAATATCGATACAATTGTTAACATGCCTCCACTTAAGAATATCTCTCAACTTTGCAGTTTGCAAGGGAAGATTCAAGAAATTCATAGATTTATATCTTAATTGGTTGATCTCACCCTTGCACTCACATGCTTGTTGAAGAGAGATGTGTACTTTCGATGGGATGATAAGTGTCAAGATTTTTTTGAGTCCATCAAAAAATATTTTGCTAATCCTCCCATCTTAATTCCTATTATGCAAGATATAAATTTTCTACTGTATATTTTAGCATCACCTTGTGCTTTAGCAACTTTTATAGCTTAGCATGACAACGATGGTAAGGAAAGAGCAGTTTATTACATTAGCCATATTTTGGTTGATTATGAATTTTTTTACTCTACAATGGAGAAACAATGTCTTTCTCTCATCGTTGTGATGCAGAAGCTAAGATACTATATTCTCCACACAAAGAATCATGTAATAGTTAAATATGACCTTCTTAAGCACCTTTTTCCTAGAATTGATATTTTTGAAAGGTTAGTAAAATAGGTGATGTTTTTTTTTGAGTTCGACCTTAAGTTTTTTTACTCAGAGAAATTAAAGGTCAAGCTGTCATTGATCACTTAGTAGAATCTACTTCGCTCAATGCCTTCCCTAATCTAGAGTTGTTTCCAAATGAAATTTGTTTTCTTTAAATCATGATCCTATATGGGAAATGTACTCTAATGGATCGAGATGTTGATATGGTTTTAGAGAAGGTGTAGTTCTCATTTAACTTGAAGGAAAGGTGATTCATCTTTCCTTTAAGTTAGAATTTCATTATATAAACAATATCACTAAGTACGAAGCCCTCATTGTTGGCTTGTGTGTCACGATATCTTATGAAATTAAAGATATCCCTATTCATGGTGATTCTGAACTAACCATAAATCAAATCATAAGAATGTATTAAGATAAGCAGCACAAGCTATCTCAGTACTGAGTTTGGATTTGTCTTTGCTTATTCACTTCACTTTCTATAGCATTGATAGTGTTCCTAAGAGAAAAAATCATCATGCAGATTGAATGGTAAGTGTTGCCTACCTTGTACACCTTGACTATAGCATAGATAAGTACCACTTCATGGTCCAAATTCTCCACCCTCTTGTTGTCTCGGATAAAATTGAACTTGATAGTTTTATGTGTGCACATATAGACTTAGGGGAATGGTACTCTTATATGCCCATTATTCTTCCCAATAATTTTACAATGTTTTAACCTCAAGTAAAAGTTTAAAGCATCTATCCATTAAGAGAAATAAAAAAAGTTGCCTTTTCAAAACTATAGAATATAGCATGCACATTTGAAATAAAAATATTTTCAAACTTTTTCATCGCATTATATAAAAGTATTACAACTTTCTAAAGTAATGATTACACAATACATCAAAACATAATATCATTTCTCTTTGTACAATCTTTCCATCATAATGGATACATAATACATATACAAGGATCCTTTGAGATTGATAGAAAAATATGTACAAATGGTCCAAGTAATCCCCTTTCAAAGCTTGGTTGCCTACTGGTGAGGAGAAGCATCACTCAAGAAATTTTCTACCAACAATGGACTAACTGTGCTCCCCTACACATCTATCAAGCTGATAGATGGCCCTACCCTTCAATGAAGAGATTGGTATGGTAATATCATAATAAAATTACCTTTTCTAAGCTTGATGGAGTATCCTAAACATTTCTAGATCTATCATACAATGGCTACAACCTATACATATGAAATTCCCTATCTAGTACATAAATTTGGAAACACAGTGAACTGATAGTGTAAAAAGTGGCAACTTACACTACTTTGGCCAAATTATTCATCACTCTTAATTTTAGAGCGTACATCACATGCTCACCCACCTTTCTAGATTGATTTATACATGACCATTCATAACCTATGAATAGGTGATCCCCTTCATTGGATTATCCTAACCCCAAGAGTAACCTATTACCTCTATGTTTAACTAACACATCTATAAGTAAATAATTCAAAGTAACTCTTACTTACCAATTAACCATACGAATAAAAATAAAATCACATCCTTAAATGAATCTAGTACCAAAGGTACAATCCCAACTATAAAAGTCTCCAATAAAGGGTTTATCTCAACATTAAATGACTCCCTTCAAAAAGTATAAACTTATCAATAAATGACTTCAATAAAAGTATAATCTCGTCAATAAATGACCTCAATCAAAACTTAATCATATGGATAAAAGGACTCATTCAAAATTATGCCCTCAACAATAAATTGACTCCAATTGAAAGTATAATCAACAATCAAATGATCAATTAGATCATATAGGTTAATCTCAACTTATTGCTTCAATCAATAATCACATAGACAACCCTACAAAATAGGTTTCCTAACCTAGGGCTTCAATCAAGTAAAGTAACATTCAAGTGATCATGAACCAATCATAAGATTTATCTTTCAAAATACCTCAAATATTCTCATTTTTTCTACATTTGTATACTATCTGAATGACATAACCAACTTGTGAGGAGTTGGTGCATCTACACCCATAGTCCTCTCACAGTATGATTTTGGATCACCAATTTGTGAGTCCTCTTTTGGATTTCCATGACTAGGAATAGGCTTATAATTTAAAATAAGAAATTAGCATAACCATTAAATACAACTCTCAACCCTATGGTTGAACATTGATATAGCCTTCTAGTTTATCCCATATCCCTAGGGAAAGATTCTCTTCCTACTTTTTAGAAGAAAAGAGTAATTCATCAAGTAAAGTTTATCCATCAAGGTTTTTTGAACCTTACTAACTATCAATGTCGAAATTTCTATCATGCCATCATTACCCTTTTAATACCAACCTTAATGTCCATGAAGGTTTACCTAGTATTTAAGAACATTAAAGTAACACAATATAGTATATGCATATAACCCTCTATTGAGGCTTTCTAACAACTAGAATTATCAAACATATTTCATACTTCTCCAAAGAAGATGATAACCAATTTTATGATAGAATAACTAACTTAATTTTCAAACAAGACAAATATAGTTATGCATTCTTTACAAAAGCCTAAAATGCATAAAAGACTAGAATTTTGAATGCCTGTTTGCACAAAGCTCCAATCAACCGAATTGGATTCTTAGCTCAGTCTTCTCCTAAAATCATCTTGCATCATAGCATCTATCACTTCTTCGTTCCAAAATTTTCTTCACAAAACCTCTCAAAAATACTCTCACAATTTCTCTCACTAACTTAGAAATAAGAAATAGGTATGCAAGTATGAAAATATGCATCCCTATTATGGTAGATATCTCCTCTATTTATACACAAAGATCAAAAACTAAAGGCTAGAAACAAGGTATCAATAATGACACTTCTAAGCTCAAATGATTTGACTCAACAATCAAAAGAAGAGGTGACAGCTAAATTCGTTGCACAATAAAAACATATACAGACAAATTGAATGAGTCGATGCTAAAATAGAAAACAAGAATGATGATAAAAAATAAAAGGAAATCACCTCCTACAGGGTCAAATTACTTGGCACAATTGAGTGCTTGACTATTTCTATATTTTACAAAATGCTTCACATTTTGGAAATTCATCAAGAGAAATAGACTTATATTTGATTCATGCCATATTATATGGGTCGATGTTCACTTTTTGACTTGGTCAACACTCTTTTTATGCATGATCACTTACTATTGCTTTGTTGTTGACATAGTCTAGGCAGCTATATTTACACATTGGTTGGCAATTGTAAACTTGGTTTATATTTACCCACACCTTACCTAATATGCCACACACAGCTTTAAGTCTCTTGACTTATTCCTTGTATTTGTGCATATCTTTTAGACTTGGCTTATTATCTCATTCATGTTCTATACATAGTGTGTTGTCTTAGAACAACTACGTACAACTTTTTATGCTTACACTTTATTTTAAAAAAAGTGCTTTAACACAACAATGCACTTATGAAAGCTTTTTACGTGCCATAACTTATTTTATATATGTTTATTATATTAAAATATATAATAAAATGTATATATATATTATTCAAATCCTATTCTTATAAAATGCATTACTTGTTCTTCAAATACATATATGTATACCACATATTAGTTATATTGTATATGTATAGGTATTTCATTCATATAGTCATGGTTCGATATTAAATACATTAACCACGATATGTATATTGGTCTATATATTTTGGATATGTAGATATAATCATTTATGCATTTGTTCATATATATATTTAATGTATATATATATTCATATATGACATATTCATGCAAGCCTTAATCAAAGAAAGACACTAGAATAAATTTTATACGTTAACACGTATATACCCTAACATAGAGGTCCAAACACATAATTCAACCAAAGAACCAATCTCAGAATCAAAGATTGAAATCATAACCAATCAAAAACGACCAAAACACTCCAAAATTAATCCAAGACTTCAACTAAGGGTTTACTTACCAAATTTTGACTGTCTTGACTTGACTAAACCAGATTAGAAGTGTGTATGAAAGCTCAGTTTAGGTCTTATCAAAGGTACTAGACCAAGCCCCTCTCTTCTATAGGCTCGACTTGTTCCTGCATTCAACTTAGAGCAACACTAAGGTAGTTAGATGTTCACAATATAATCATTTTCATAGACAAAGCATTAGAATATTCACATTACAATAAATATATTTTCATTGCATTTCATCAACATAAGGATATTCATTCCTTTAAAATAAATATCATCTTAATTCATATCTACATATTTCATTCATTTAGTAAACATATTAATTTCACGATTTGTATTTATCAACACTTTCACTCATGATGGTAAAAATGACTCAGTAACTATGAAATGGGTTGTAACAATAATTATCTTAAAAAATGGAAACTTTCCCAATGATGCGAGTAAGAATACCCATATTCAGATAAAAAATACTTCAACCCATTATATCATTCTATCTAATGTTCTTTATCACAAATCTTATAATGGTCTTAATTGATGTCTCACTAAATATGAGATACCCCTTGCCCTTTAAGAAGCCTATTCAAGATCTGGGGGTGGACATTTTGGTGGTAAATCCTTAGTGAATATAAAATGATACACATGAGATATTATTGGAAAACAATGAGGAAAGACTCCTTTTATTTTGTCAAGAAATATCCTCAATGCCATAAACATAACAATCTTATCCGAGCTCTTGCACAAGAACTTCGTATCAAGATTTTCCTTGGCCTTTTCAAATGTGGGGTTTGACTATCATTGGAAAGATATCCCCCCTTCTTCCAAGAGTTGTACCTTCATCATAACAATATATTATTTCACGAAGTGGGTTGAAGCTACTCCGCTTCGATCCACTAACATTGAAACAATTTGCAACTTTACTCCAAATAACATAATTCCTCATTTTGGATTACCTTATATCCTTATCTTTGATAATGGTACACCATTTAATAACAAGGAGGTAAAATAATTCTTGGAGAAATTTCATAATCAATATCAATTTTCTACACCTTATTATCATTAGTCCAATGGCCAAGTTGAAGCGTCAAACAAAATTATTGAGAAAATTTTGTGCAAGATAGTCAACAAGCATGATAAATATTGGCATACTCAATTGAATTATGTAATGTGGGCCTACTACATGAGTATTTGTATGGATACTAGTACTACATGCAACCTCATGTATTGTGTTGATGCTATCCTTTAGAATTATAAATTTCATCATTATGAGTTTCACTTAGAGGTTTGATTGATGATGACACTTACTGTGCCAAATGTCTAAACCAACTTGAGTTGCTTGATGAGCACTGATTAAAACCTATGAGAACCTTCAAGATTACCAAAAATCTATCAAAGACTTATAATCAAAAAAAAAATTTCTCATACTCTTAACATTGGTGATCTCATTCTTTATGAGAACCGGGGAAATGTAAATGCACCACCTCACCAAAAAGGAAAATTGGTCTTAATTGGTTAGGTCCATATGTGATCATCTTCATTTGTGGTTATGGTGCCTACAACCTTTTTGACATGAATGACGTACCATTAAAATAAAATATCAACGCTATGCACTTGTGTCAATATTATGCATAGAATTACTCTATGTGTCACATGCATGACACTTGGTTCTTTTTAGAATCAAAGTATGTTGTGTTATGGCATTCCTTCATCAACACATTCCTTATTCATTGTGTTATGATGCAAACTTGTATTATCAACTTCTTTAGATAGAAATTAAGAATATGTGTATTATGAGCTCTATGCATTACTAGTCAATAACCTTTAATCTCATTATTAGATTAATCATTTCTTTATATGTACATGTATGTAATGCCTTTATTAATTAGCATGTTTTACTTTCATGAACATCTATATCATCATAGCATTTGATTAAGCATATATGTCACATATGCTTAATTAAATCATGATAGCATCTAATTTGATCATACATCAATATGCATCCATAACATACATGAAATCAAAAGCATACATTAGAACACAAGTCATAGTCGAATCAAAATTTCATATATATATAGATATAAATGTCTCAATGTACATGTGTCATCATCACTACAACAAAATGTGATGTCTGCAAAAATGTATATGTCTATATACATCATGAGTATCCCCATAAAATATTATATATATATATATATATATATATATATATATATATATTATAGCACCCTATGTTTTTCCCCCCTTAAATTATTGAACCTAATTGGGTCCCTAATTTCCTAAATTATGCATTCTATGGCTCATTTGTACCACTTTTTGAGAAATTGTAAGCATTGAAAAAATTAATCTAGTTATTATGTTTCCCTTGACACTTAATGTCCTAGAAAATAGGACCCAAAACCCTTTTCCCTAGGTAAAATGGGTCCCTCTATTTTTCTGAGGATCAATTTTTGATATGTTGGTGTCAAACTTTTAACATTCAAAATTCAAATTGCAAATGTCGACTATTAGGATTTAATTTGTGGGAAACTAAATCAATGCCTATAAATACCTAGTATTTTCACCATTTGGAATCAGGAGAATTTACGAGCATTTATAATTGTCAAGAGCACTATCAAGCAAGTCAAGAGAAACATTTTTAGAGCTTTATTGTAGCGATTCAAGATCCAACATCATGCCAAATCCTAAGTGAGTTTATGTGTGTTAATATTATCATTTTTTTTTAAAGGTTAACACTTTTGTAGGTCTCCAAATAATTTAAGCATTCAAGAAAGAAAAATCCAAGAACTTGAAGTGATGTGCATGACTTCAGTCCTTCAAGGAAGCCATTGAAGGGTGGTCAGATGTATCACTTGGCGATTTCATCATTCCTTCCTATTTATTATCGTTTTATAATTGGTATTTCTATTGTGGAAGTGGAAACAATTACATGGGGTTTGACTAAGGCAAGCCCCTAAATGGCACAACATCTCTTCCCTTTATGAATTTTTATATCTTAGGTTTGAAGAGGACTAGAGGAAGCTTTGAAGATAAATTTTTCATTGTCCCATTTGATGTTTTACATCTTGTCAACTCATGAAAACTCATCTATAAAATTATCCAATAGTGTTTCAACAACTCTACAATCAATAATTTCAAGCTAAGATCTACCATCAGAGGACCTTAAAAATAGAACAAAAGAAAACTACAAGGACCCATATGCCCTTGGGTGAATCAGTCCTCCTATTCACTCTAAAACTATTTTTTTTGGGCAAGAACACAGTCCTCTGCACCTTCTAGATCTGCCTACAAATTATTGTTTCAGTTTGTTGTTTGTCGGGTTATTGCATTTCTCATATTAGGGCACATATTTTAATTAGGTTAATCATAGTCAATCAATTCCAATCCATTCCAATCCTCAAAATGATGGAGATCTAGGTCTGATTGGCTCACCTTCATGGTTGAAAGTCAATCTATACACCTTGTTGATCTCCATCTCACTGAAACCCTAGGAAAAGGCCTTAAATCCTATTGTTCTAAGCACTTAGGACTCGCACACCCTTTTTGTATTTTTCATTTTGGTGAACTTGACATGTTAACATTACATACCTTCTAAAATTTCACCCTAGACCTAATTTTTGCATTGTATTGTTTTACATTTTTCATTTAAGGTTTCACTTTTGTATCATAAAAGACATAAGAAATAAAAAAATCATATTATTTTACATCATAAGTTTCATTAGGGTTAATTTCAGTCACTTAGATCAGATCGACTTTCAAAATTTCATTCATAATAATCGCTCATTGTTGCACATTTGTATTTTCATTATATTGTCTTAATTTGAGCAAATTCTAGAAAAATACTCAGTTACAAACCTATTTACACATAGAAGCAAATTCTTTAGACAATATAATAAGTATTCAAATTTTGAATTTTTAGAACCCCTATCAAGGACTCAGATGCCCTTGGGTGCCTCTATCCTTGTACACTTGCATTAACAAAATTTTCTCACACTTTCGTGCCTCTGTTTCTTCAGTCTGTTTGTGCTTGTAAAACTCTATTTTGACATTTTTACTTGCATTCATTTAGAAATATTTTATTTAGATAAAATATTGATAAAGGGTGAAAAAAATGAATTGCTTTGTTCCAAAATTGTATCAGAATAATCATTTTTCAGATTTAGGCATCTTAAAAGCAATTAACTTGTGCATTTTAAATTAGAAAATTGCATTCAAAATTGTCATTTATAATGCACATATCGTTCACACTTATATTGGCATAAATTAGGAAAATTTTGGAAAAGTATTCACTGTTCAAACTATTTGCAACAATATCCACAATTCTTCAATAGTTCCTTACACAGTTAAACTTTGAAATTCTATTTACCCTGTCTAGGACCTAGATGCCCCTAGGTGCCTTTGTCTTGTTATCCATTCATAACTCAACATCATATGATAGAACGCTCTTAGGAGCCTCTGTTGTCTATTTTTCAATCACCTATTGAATAATAGTCTAAGAATCATCATAATGGCTCAAATTTTAGGTAAGATGTTGACTTATTTGAAGCATTTGGTTGATGTTTCAAGTTGTGTGTTTGGTGATGACCCTAATTCCAATGAGAATAATCATGATCCTTCACCTCCCAATGCATGTCATCATGATGTAGATATCTTGGGACAAGATGAGGAGAACATGAATGAATTCATACATAATTCCTTACACAACCTTGAGAATAATGCAACCCTTTATCCTTCGATGAGATTTTCTAATCACCCATATCAACAATCAACACCTCCTTCCATACCACCAATCAAAATGTTTTCTTTGTTAAATCCATAAACTGAATCACAAGGCATACCTCAACTAATGTACATGGAAGCATCTATTAATAAAAATCACATGGAAGACACATCAACTAACCCTCCATCATATGAATATAAAGTTACAAACACACTTCTTAACTTGGAACAGTTCTATGGCCAAGGATTTAGACTCTTGCAAAAATAAGGATGTGACATAAAGAATGAACATAAAATCCAATTTTCAGTTTTTTGTTTCTTTGCCTTAGGTTTTTCCATATTTTCTTCCATTGAAATATCTTGAAAATACAATCTTCTAGCCAAGAGTGATGTACTTACTTGAATTTTTTCCTCCCTTGGTTTTGTTGTGTAAGAGCTTCAAGTTTCATCTTTTCTACTTCTGCCCTTAGCGTAACCCTCCTCATTCCTACAATTGTATGATCAACCTGTGGTGCAATTTACTTCCGCTCTGGCTCATTAATATATCACTTGTATCAATCTTGTCATTGGGGGGAGCATTTTTGTTAAATATCATGACGATGCACTTGGACGTCACATCAACTTATAGTAATTATTCATCTCTATATCACTGGGGCTTTGGTTCATTTTCCACCAATGGCCAATTTTTCCACCGATGAATGTCTTTATTTTGGCCTATCGATGAGACACAAAACAATTCTACCCCAATGCACCCCAGCTTTGTCGTTCAGTGTTATAATTTTGATAATTCATGGTTTTATCAAGCCATCGAGGGACCACAATCATTTGTTCCACCGATGTATTAGAGCTATAGCGATGTGATCATCTTTATTGCCTCAATCGGTTTGTCAAGGAGATTAGCTTGGAAGTTAGCCTGATGGAATGAGGTTACACCGATGTAAATTTATGAACTATCCTCATCAGGCTATTAGTGGGGTGGTGATGGGAGCTCCACCGATGAGGTATTTTTAGGCCAATGATATCAAAAGGACTTCAAATTCTTTTGTGAATGTGATTGTTTGGGTATACTAGGTGCAAAATGGATCTCAGTGATTTGTTCAAATCATAAAATTGAGTGTGGTGAACTTTTGTAAGGACTGGGAGGTAAATGGATAGAGGCTAATGAAAATATGTGGGATTTTCCAGTCCTAACATGATGCTAGAAGACCTTCAGATTGACATCGAAATACTCATAGGTACCCATCTTTCAATGTTTTTTGTTACTCTTGCAATAAATTTGGACATAGAGCAATGGAATGTAGAAGTAGAATAAATTAGAAGGTTTTATCCTTTACTGGTCAATGATTTACAAGCAATAAATTTGGTCATAAAGCAAGTGAATGCAAAATTCAAATGATGAATTCACATTAAAATGGTAGAATGATTCAACCTTTCAAAGGTTACTATTATACATGCTATGGATTTGGACACAAAGCTAACCAGTGCAGATCTAGAATGAATGGAAGGAATATTTTTCAAAAGAATGTTGTATGTCACAATTATAATAGATCTAGACATATTGCTAAGTTTTGCAAAAGAAAAAACACAAGGAAGGATAATCCAATAGAGAGGAATAAACCAGTCAAAAAGGTTGATCCAACTAAAGTAAAGAAGAAAATGGAAAATATTTGGAGAAAGATGGAAGAGACCAAAAAAAAAAGGGAGAATCTATACCACCCTCTGGTGGAGATGTTTCCTCTAGAAACTAAGCTAAGAGCTATGGCTTAGGGGGAGCTTTGATCAATATCATTTGTCCCCCACCAAAAAAATGGTGTTGAGGTTACAACATGAAGAAATGAGATGAAGAACAACATTTTTGATCTATTGGTGAAGATTGTGAAAGAAAATATGGTATTACAGAAGATTGTGGAGCTTTAGAAGATGAATGTGCATAAAATTTTAGGGCTGCCAGCTTTATGAATTGAAGAATTTATTAGATGATTTTGGTAGATCAAAGGGTTATAAGAAAATTTGATAAGGAAAATTCATTTCACCAAAGGCATTCAAAGAGGACCAGAGTAGCATGAAAAGAATTCAAAAAGTTCAAGGCAATTTGAGATTCAAAGCATTGAAACCCTAGTCAAATGGACAAGTTAAAAAGGTATTTTACAAATCTTGCATGCCATAGATTTTAGAAATTTTTCATTGAAGTCAATTTGAATCTACATTACGATGGATACACCTAAGGTTATAGAGGTTACGAAGAAACCCCAACCTAAATTCAAGAGATACCCTGCAAAAGCCATAAAAGATGACCCACTAGGTGCTTTCTCGCACCTTTTGTATGGTGTCTTACCAACCAAGGATATTAGGGCATACTTTCATGGAAATATGGATGAGAATTCTCCCAAAAAGTTAACTAATGTATGGACAAATTAATTAACTGGTCAAGAATTCACCTTAAAATTAGAATGAAAAACCCTAGATGAGAAGAAACTAGATGTGTGGCAGTGGTTCCCTAATTTATTTTATGATATCAAGTGGATTAGAATGGCTCTGAGAAAAATTCATGATCAGTTCATCTGGACTGATATGTTGCACATGATCACAAAGGAGGTGATAAGAGAGATCAATGGTCTATGCTCCACCGGATCGGTTCCCATTTTGAAATCTATTAAAAATGAAGATGTAATAGAAAAAAATGGTGCTACATTCGACCAGAGAGCCCTTGCTATAAATCCTATCAAAAATCTTGTTGTTAGATATGCTTCCATGGTCATTGGTTACAAGATTTACTTCACAAATAGAGACAACTCTATTTATGCCACGCTAATCAATGTGGCAAATGATATGGTAGAGAATGGTGTGCAAACTATGACTTGTGTGAGTTGATCAGGAAATAATTGATGGAGAATATAAAGGAGATAAAAAAGAATAAATATGTGTTTAAGTATGGCACCTTGGTAATGTGCTTAATTTTATACTTTTTGAAGAAGCTTCCTATAATTGGAAATGTTAACTAGATAAGTGGAAGGCCCGTTGCACATCAAATTACAAACTACATGAGGAGCCTTGGATATTCCAATGCATAAGATGATGCCCTTATTGCTTTCTTTGCAATATTTTAGAGAGGAACGCATGAGAGAGAAAGGATTTCTAGGTTAATTGTGGAAAAATACAAAAATGATATCACATTCTTGGTTTCCATAGATCATTGCATTATGGAGGTAGTGGAACCAAGATCAATTTGGGTTCCTAAGTTAGGTTATGAGGTATCATAGGTAGAGCTAATTAGTTGTGCAGATGTTTTATTGAATAGTCCTAAAGATACCACAAAACCAGGGAATGGGACTTTTGAGGAAAAATCCATGGAAGTTCACTTGAAACAAAAGGAACCTGTAATGAGGATTTTTTTTGATAAAATGGTAGATGTATATGCATAATAATTGGGCCTCTTAAAATAAAATGTGTAGTACACAAGAGAAAGAGCTAGAGCAGATAAGAGTGTTGCAGAAGCATCCGAGAGTACAAGAAGATCAAGTAGAACAAATACCATTCCACCATCTATACAAAAGTCCTCCAAGGCTTTACTTGTTGTAGGAGAGAAGAGAAAATCTATTACCAGTCTTCTGGCAAGGGATAAATCCCCTCTGATTGTGCATGACACAAGGGAAAAGAAGAATAGGACCACTATTGTTGCTCACCTCCTGCTGCCCCAACCAAGAGAAGAATGAAAAAAAAAAAAACAAGAGAAGGATATTGGGATAAATGTTGCTGATGAAGAGGAAGAACTAGAGGAAGAAGGATAAGAGTTGGTTCGGAAAAGGAGTGATGCTTCACAAGGTGAAGCTAGTGAAAAAAGGAGAAGAGTTGACATAATAGATACTAAAAGTGAAGAGGAAATAGAAAAGGAAAAAATAATTTAAAATTCATATCTGGGAGAAGAAGAATGAAGCCAAGAAGGCTTCACTGGAGAAGAAAAATAATGTTGGTGTGAATAAATGTCTTGTAACTAGTTAATTCACTCACTAGGTAATTAGGGGACATATTCACATGTTAAGTTTACTTAGGCTCTAAGATTCCTTCTAGAAGGATGATTTGTCTTTTATAGAATTTAACTTATCCTAGGTTGTTATGAATTAGTTTTCTGATGTGATCGGATTAAGGCACTTGTCATGATCTTGTCTAATCCTATTCACCACCTTGCCTTTATAAGCAAGGAATCATATGTACATCATCATTCAATTTGACATTCTTGCATATTTGATGATAGAATGACATTTCTGCCATTTCTCTCTTGTGGAAGTTATTTTGTCTTGTAGGTGAGCATGGGGTGTTTGAGGAGTTCACCATAAAATCCTACATGGTATCAGAGCTTTAGTGTTGTAGACTTCTTCCTAGATCTTAGGGAATAATCTTGGTGTGAAATTTTTATTGGGAACAAGCTGGGGTCTTGAGAACCTTGCCATTGAATCTAGGGCATCTGAAAAAATCAAGATCGACTTTCATTTCATAAAAAATATGACATATTTTGTTTGATCTGCAAGGGTTTGAAGCTTAGATTTGGCAAATAGATTTCTACTAGAGCCATTTTCATTTTTGCTTCAGAAATTCAACTTCCACTTATTGGTAAGAAAAATTATTTTTAAGTTTTGTTCCCAGGGTTGAAACACCATCTGGGTATTGATTAGATTTTGTATATCTTAAGCAAATATACAAAAACTTGTTGTCCAAAAAGTGTCTCGCATAATTTTTTCTACAGATTGAAGGTTAAATAAAATTCATTTTATCATCTTCTTCTTGGTGGATCAATTTTTTTTATATAGGTTTTTTTCTTCACATCAAAATATTTTTGGGTTTCTGTTATTGCCTACAAACAATCAGTAGATTTTTCATAAATCAAATAAATAGTAAAACTTTTTTTTTTGCTAGAAAAAACTATCACTATAGGCTAAATTCAACTAGTTTTAAAAAAAAAATCAATTTTTTTGCCTCGATTATTGGATTTTTGTGATTCAAGTGGCATTGGAAAGCTTATTTTGTCCTCTACATAGATCTAAGATCATTTTTATTCATGGAGGAAAATGTGAAAATTCATTAGTGCATGCACTATTTCCTTTTTTCTGTGCATTAGGTTTGTATTTTCTCTACACTTCATTTTAGTTCCAGTCATTTCTAAATCGAGTGTTGCTTCATAGATTCTAGAGTTGTGCCAGTTTGTGAGTTTTCTAGTGTTCCTTAGCATTGGGTCTACTATTGCTTATCATGATTCTAACCCGAGTCCTTGAGCGACTCTAATATGATTTCTAGCAAACATAATCATCTTTCCTTGCTTTCCAAATTCAAGATTCCAATGTTACTCCACAAGTGTGCTTCCAGTGCTTCTTTGCAATAGGTTATCTCATTATGGGGGTTTTATATAACCTCTATTATCATCCTTTGTGTGGATAGATATTGATTGGATTTGTGATGGATATCATTATTGTATTTATCTCTCTTTTGGGGAGGAGTTTTGTCCCACTAGGTTTTCTCCTTTTCTCCATTTGTGAGAGATTTTATTTGCATTTGTACATGGGTACCTAACATGGCCTCATAGCTATAACCTATCCTTTCATCTTTACATAATAATATTCTCTCCTAATTTGCACTTAAGGGGAGTGTTGGTGTGAATAAATGTCTTGTACCTAGTTAATTCACTCACTAGATAATTAGGGGACATATTCACATGTTAAGTTTACTTAGGCTCTAAGATTCCTTCTAGAAGGATGAGTTATATTTTCTAGATATCTTATCCTAGGTTGTTAGGACTTAGTTGTCTCATGTGATGGGATTAAGATGCTTGTCATGATCTTGTCTAATCCTATTCACCACCTTTCCTTTATAAGCAGGGCATCATATGTACATTGTCATATTTAGTTTGGCATTCTTGAATCCTTAATGATAGCATGATATTTTCACCATTTCTCTCTTGTGGAAGTTATTTTATCTTGTAGGTGCTCATGGGGTGTTTAAGGAGTTAACCATAAACTCCTACAAAGACTACATAAGTAAAGAAGACTTCAGAAAAAAGAAAGAAAAAAAAAACAAGTTGAGCCGATAAGGCCTCACTCCCCAATGAAACTTGAGGCACTTTTCAATAGCATTTTACAAAATGAAATGTTGGAAGAGACCGTAAAATTATACAAGTATGTAGATAAGGTAGACAATGATACCATCGTAGAATCCATAATCAAGTATATAGTTGTGCTTGAAGTTGAGATGCAAAATATCAAGAAGGATATTCTTGATGATGATTTATGGAATACTTTTGATGAAAAGAAGACAAGATGCAATACAAGAGCATGAAAGAAAAAAGATGAAGCCTTGGAAAGAGTTAGTTCTCCACTTTCTGAATATGACAAGGCCACATTGGACACCATATACAGTAAGGAGATGAGAGCCAAACAAAGAGTTAGAATCCTCATGAGAAAAGATAAGGGTGATTTGGAGAGAATCTGAAAAGAGATCAATGATAAAGTTGAGGAAATTGTGCAGAAGATAAGATTGGTTCTAGTGGTTGAGGAAGAGATGAATTATGACATCATTTCTTCAGAACCAAATATGGAAGAAGAAGTGTAGACTAGTGATGCTCAACATGAGTAGGATACTAATGATGAAGTTGCATAGGACAACACCCCTCCGAAAATGGAGGATATGATAGAAGAAAATAAAGAAGAGGCAATGATCAAAGAATAAATTGAAAAGGAAAATGCCATCACTCCTTCGATACAAAATGCTGAAGTTATTCCTCTGGAAAACACAAAAAATATTGCAGAGGAAGAGAACACTAACACGATTGATGATAAAAATGATGATGTTGAGCATGAAGAAGAAAATGTTGATGAGGAAAAGGAAGAAGAGCACCAAGAAAAAGAAGAAGAGGATAAAGAGTAAGATGAAGACATGAACAAGGATGCATTTGCAGATACAAAGAAAGAAAAATCAATTGAATCTGGTACAACAGATGAAAAGGGAAATTTTTGTAGAAGTTACAAAGACTCTTGGTGAATCTTTCAACTCCTCTAGAGATTTTTTGAGAAACCTACTGAGTGTACAAACTAATTTCCAGCTAGTTGTGTCCTCACAACTATTGCAACTGCCAATGAATCAAGGAAATCTAGACTTGAACAAGATTTATCCTATCCACAAGCTTCAACTAGGAGACATGTTCCATTCATCCATGAGGAAAGAGATAATTGACTCACATCAAAAGAGGGGAGAGTTAATGGATGAGGTAGTTAAAGAATTGCATGATATCATACCTGGATCAAACATAGACACATCTCTCTTCAGTATGGATAATCTCCAACGTTTGATTGATTTATTCAAAACATATGCATTTGGATTGAAGGTAAAGGCAAAGAAAGAGGTTGAGAAGAAGATTAGTGACAAAAGGATGTTGGAGATCACAAAAAAAAGTGCTATTGCACATAAGAAATTTTCAAAATTGTTGAAGGACGCACAAGAATGTGTAGGTGAGGCTAAGGCATTATTGTAGTATGGAATGAAGTGGCCCAGAGCTACACAAATCATAAGAAAGGAAATGGACTCCTTTGAGTCTCAAATTAATGCAACCTCTAGTGCATATGACCCAATAGTTGACCTCACTTGTGAGACAAGGAATTCCATAGAGGATCTTCATAGGAAGTTTTTCCAACTGAAGGCACAAAAATAACATATTATTTTTTAGTTTGGAGAGTTAAGGGATTTGGTCAATCCCAAACTTCAATTTTTTTGTTTTTTTAGTCCATAGGAATCGGGTAGCATGACCCCCTATAAAATGTAGTGTGCCTAGTAAAACTTTTAACATGACCGGAAGTGCTGGCGTGACACGCCCTCTAGTACCATGGGGGTGGGGGAGACTAGACCTCGTGACCAACCTCCTGTAACAAGAAATATTTAGCCAACTGAGCTAAGGCAATCCCAAACTTGCAATTGTTTCTAGAGCTCTTCTCACTTTTGATAAGGAAAAGAAAATGAATTCAGTACCTGCTACTCCATAAGAAGGAGAACTTCTACTGGAATTTTAAATGAAGAATAGGTTGCTTGCAAAGGCCAAGCATGAATGGGAACAAGGAAGCAAAGTCTAGGAAGACCGGTTGAAAAAGTTACACGTGTCAACCATCTTTGGTTGACTTATTATTTATGTTTTATTCATTTATGGTCAAATTCTTTGTAAATATGCAAACAATATAGAATTATTTCAATATAATTTTGAGTTTTTTTCTCTGGTATATGAATCAGGGGGATTCAATTCATTATTTTTCCATTTGTATGTATGACTACATCATTCAGCGGGAGTTTCAATAAGGATCCAAACAATTTTTTATAGGCACCCTTTGCCCTTGATGTCAAAGGGGGAGAGTATTTTTGGAGATTTTTCGCATGATGCCATCAATGAAAAAGGGGGAGGTTATTAGAAGGTTGAGGATATTGTCATTGATGATATTGTCTAGAAACATGAGCATGAATGCACATAATATTATGATACATTTTTGTAATTGATGTCAACTTTGTTGTGGAAGATATCTATGCAAGTTGAGTTGACTTTGAAAAGATCAATTGCATAGAAATTTGACTAAGTGTCAAATCTTCTAGTTCAGTGTTATAGTGCATCAGTTTTTGGGTCCACACCACTTTGAAAATGAAGATATCACTCTATGATTTTAACATTAATTTCATGGATGTTAAATACAACTAAATCCTAGATTTCATCTTTTTTGGATAAGAGGTTTGAGAGATATGTGTAACAGAGTTATGTCTGGCATATTAGTCATTTTTTGTACAATGTGTTTATGTGGGAGATTCTTCACTTCTCTACGAATACATTTTTGGCTTTATGGTGTTGAAGTTAAGCTTCTAGATGTTAGTTGAGTGTGAAATCTAGATGGTATTGAGTTTTGGCTTCCATGTGTAAAGATGTGGATACACAAATGAAGGTTTTGATTTTAGGTCTTATTTGGAGCCGACCTAACACATTTGATGTTGTGTGAAGGATGAATAAGTATTTTTTTATCTTATGTGGGATTTATTATAGGCTCATGCCGACCTATCTTAAGGTAGTTTAAGATTTGAATTGTGGCATGTTATGGATGATATGTTTTGGAGATGATAAGTTATATTTTGGGTATTACATCTAATTAGGCTGACCTAATTGATGTTCTATTGGATATGGATAAATATGCTAGATTATTTTTGGTGTGTTGAGATAGATGAGATATAGATGCAACATATAATATGTATAATGCGAATTTGAGAAGAGAAGTGAGAAGTTGAAGATCTAAGTTGTGCGAATGAAGAGAATTATAGAGTGTTGAATTAGAATCAAAGCGAAGATTGTTATTGTGCTTCATTGGAATCATATTTCTGCATACATAATATACAATGTGTAACAGTTCAAAACAGGTTGTAATCCACCTTCTTTATTCTATATTTTTATTTGTGGGAAGTGATTCCACTAGGATATGGATTCCACCTATAGTGAGCATTTCTATAATATACTATAACTGGTTATAATATATTGTGAGCTAACCCTCACTGTGGTATTTCCCATTTTGGGTTTTCCACATAAAAATCTTGGTGTTCATGTGTTTGTGATGTTATGGATATTTTTATTATTTCTTTTCTTATTGCAGTTGAATATGAATTATTTATTGGATTTTTAATATTTGAATGGTTTAAGAAAATACCGATTCACCCCCCTCTCAGTATTTTGGGTGTTCAATAATGGCCCCCCCTATTTTTCCATGGACCAATTTTGATATGTCAATGTCGACATATTAACATTTAAAATCCAAATTAAAAATGTCGGGTATTAGGATTTAATTTATGAGAAATTAAATAAATGCCTATAGATACCTAGTATTTTCACCATTTGAAATATTAGAAGGAGAATTTATGAGCTTTATGCAACAATTCGAGATCCAACATCATGTCAAATCCTATGTGAGATTATGTATATTCATATTATGATTGTTTTGTGAAGTCTAACACTTTTGTAGGTATCTAAAGCATTCAAGCATTCAAGAAAGAAAGATCCAAGACTTTGAATTGATGTGCATGACTTAAATCCTTCAAGGAATCCATTGAAGGGTGGTGAGTTGTAACACTTGGTGATTTCATCATTCCTTCATATTCATTATTATTTTATCATCGACATTTCCATTGTGGAAGTGGAAACACTTACACGGGATTTGACTAAGGCAAGCCCTTAAATTGCACAATATCTCCTCTCTTTGTGAATGTGTAGATCTTAGGTTTGAAGAGGATTGAAGGAATCTTGAAGAATTTTTTGTTGTTGTTGCATTTGATGTCCTACATCTTGTCAACTTGTGGAAACTCACCTAAAAAATTATCTGATAGTGTTTTAACAACTCTACAATTGAGTATTAGGAGCTTAGATCTGTCATCAAAGGACCCACAAAATAGAGAAAAATAAGCCTAGAGGGACCCATACACCCTTGGGAAAATTAGTCCTCCTATACACATTGAAACTGGATTTTTTGGGCAAGCACACAATCCTCTGCACCTTCCAGATCTTCTTGTAAGTTACTATTTCAGTTTGTTGTTTGTTAAATTATTGCATTTATCATATTAGGGAACATATTTTAATTAGGTTAATCATATTCAATCAATTCTAATCCATTCCAATCCTCAAATTGATGGAGATCCAAGTCTGATTGGCTCACCTTCATGGTTGAAAGTCAATATAGACATCATCTTGATCTCCATCTTAATGAAACCCTATGAAAAGGCCTTGAATCTTATTGTTCTAAGTACTTAGGACTCACGGACCCTTTTTATATGTTTCATATGTATATACACATAAACACACACATACATACATATACATATATATGTCTGAAGAATGGGTCGTTAAGCCCTATGGTGTTGGTGAATCCAGATTTGGGTACGATGGCTAGTAGACTAATACATGAGACTAAGATCGGTAGAATGATCTCAAGACTGATGTACACAATCCCCTCAAATCCCCTCTCAATATTGTGATCTTCTCTCTAGGTAGCAATCTGCTTCCACAAAGTGTCCTCCCTCTATCTAGCCACCACCACATCATCCATGAGCTACCACACTCGAGGATGATCGAGATCTGTAGGGGCATTAGTTTGTGTAGCCTCGTCAACCTCGCTCTAAATGGAATTATGTGCTCACTCGACACTCTCTACCCTCATCATGACAAGGTATTGATTAGAAAGGATGATGCAAAGCTTTGTCACCCTTTGATATTTTTGACTTGTCATTGTGCTATGTTTGGCCTCCTATACACAAGTTCCACTTAGGTCTCCTCATACGTTATCCTTAGTCATGCTATAGGATTGAGTAGCTAGACATGTCTTCCTACCATTTATTGTGGCCAATAGACATCCAGGATAGGACCTCAACTTTGGACGGCTTGTACTATCTCCAATAGCGCTTGACTGAAGAAGTCAAGCCACTCTTGTGTGAAAACTATAAACACAAAGGAGATATGTATCATAGCTAAATCATCATAATAATCATATAATCATAAATCAAAAAGCATATCTAAACTATCAATTAACTCATACATGGGTCCCCATCTCGCCAATCAAGATCCATGGGTGTGGCCTCACTTGCCAAGACCCTCAATGTCATTATCGCTATGGTTGGAGGCATTCCATCTATGCACTCTATGGTGGTAGAATCTCAGGCTAAGTCCCCACTAGTGGCAGCATTGAGACAACATGTACTACTACTAGAGAGTATATCCTCTATCATCTCCTTGGCCTCTCCTTTGTTGCCTCCTCTTCCTCCTTTGGGATCCATTCTCCATCCAACGCATGAACACCTTGGTCCATTCTGATGGAATCCTCAAGAAAGATGAGAGTGGGACCTATTGTCTCCCACCACCTCGTGAACCCATTTGTTACTTCAACATCATTGATGTACAACATAGGTGGATCATCATCATTTTTGTTTCTCTCCTCGCTTTGTGCCACATACTCAATGGTCAAATGGGGAAGGTCTCTAGGTCTAACCCCTCTTGAATGACCTAATGTATGTGGGGACAACACAGGGAATTGTTTGTACCTATCTATATTTCCTCATTGTCCATCTCCAGTAGTATAACACTATTATATGGTCATGGCAACCAATTAGGAATCAATCATGCTTCATGCATGGTAGTTGTGACCTATCGATATGATAATGGTCCATACCTCTATAGGGATAGCACACAACATCCCTAACCCCTAGCCAATCCATGATCTACCTCCAAAATAGTAAATACCCGAACCTCCACTACCACACTAATGGGTATGTGTGTGCTCATGAGAGGTCACCTTTGATATGTTGGAGGAAATTGGTTGGCCATGTGTAGGTAAAATTATTGAACACCCACACCTAGAGGAGTGGGTAGGATGCTAGGCTATGATACTCATAATGGATGTATCACTCAAGGTCATGGTATAGGTGGGTCAACATGCTCTGACCCTAGGTGAATACAATCCTCCTCTCTCCATCTCTTAGATGTACCAAATGAGGCCCATGTGTAAATGAGAGCCTCTTTCGTCTATGAATACTTGAAGTTCCACTATCACAATCATAATGTGACAAATGAGGGGAATTTCCACTCATCCTTTCTCCAACCATTATAGGTATATGTGTATAGTCATGTTTGTAGACAAAACCTAACCAATATAGTTAGCTAGTCATTTTAGATATCTTGTGCACTTTGTTCCTCATTCAATGTAATCCTCTCCCCTCAGATGGGGAGGTGTAAGATTTGATATATGTCAAGTAATGTGATCATCATGGTGTTTGTTTCCCACCTCTCTATTAGATCCATCAATGTGGGAGGGTGATATATCATCTTTGACTTCTTGTAGATCCACCAAAGACCAACTTGACAAAGTAGGTTGTGGTCCTAAGCTGTAATGTCTCCTATCTAAATACATAGGAGTGATAAAATGAGACCAATAGTATGCTCACTAAGCTCTGGTAAACCCTTCAAAAATGTAACTCTATCATGCAAAATCCTACATATACTCTAAGCATGTCAAACATTAAATTTTTAGAAAAAAAATTAACTCTAACTTTTAGGATGCTAATTTGCCCTCCTAGATGCCAACATGTCCTTGGGATACTAGCATGTCAGGAGGATGCTAGCACAAAACTATCCCTTGGATGAATGCACGAGGCCCTAGACACTAGCATGCGGTCTAGGACATCGGTACACACCTTGACTGCCTACGCTACCCTAGAACATTTCCTAATGAAATTAAATCTGTGAAATAAATGACAGTAAAAAAAAATGGCCTACCTCCTCTATGGGCTCATTGCTCTCCACGGTGATGTGAAAATCCTCAATATGTGATGGATTGAACTCCCATCGGTGAGGAATTTTTATTAAAGCTCTATATAACTCTAAGCAAAAACCTTCATTTTGAATAGTGAAAATGACCCTTTTAGGGCCCACCTAGTGAGTATATGGCTGAATTTTTCCCATTTTTGAAATTTTTTGTGGTGGTTTGGATTCGACTACCTTCCAATTTTTACCCTCCTAGTTGGGGGGAAAAACACGAGGGCATATATTCACATATTTAGATCAAAATTTTCTTTCAACTCTCTAACATCTTCTTAAGAATTATTCTCATCGAAGTAGCTTCTTCCATTTTTTAGAACTGGATTTTTTTTTAATTTTGAAACCAAATTTTCATGATAGATGTTGTAATTTTTTTCCAAGCATTGGAGGCATACTTTATGTCGACCTAGAAGTTATGACCTCTATAATATCATTTTAAGGCTAATTAATGCACTTATTATACTTAATATTTTACATCTTTTTAGCTACTTTAGTGTAGTTCATCTATCTAAACGATCAATCCACTAAAGTGGTGGAAAAATGTAGTGTCAAAAATTGCACCCTAGACCAATTTCACACTTACGCATGGCACCTATTGCATTTATGATAAAATCCATAATCGACATTTCATGATTCCAATCTCATGGATGGAAATGTTGAAACATTCATAGCCTATGTTTTGAATTTCAAAGGAAATTGGTTAGACAAAAGTGCAATGTGAAGACGTCTTCACAATATACAAACGTCTCGCTAAAATTTGAGATGCAAATGTGAATATTTCGTAAAGTTCATTTGTGATGCATGCCAAAATGTGATTGTAATGGATATTTTTGCCCAGTCCAAGGAAAGAAATTACTTCTCTTTCTCATTTTCAAAATGTCTTGCAACATTTTGGACTAGGAGATCTCTACTTCTTACTCTTGGCATACCTCTCTCAAAATTCTCTCACAATTATAGCAACAAGGACTCCTCTTGCAAAAAATATTGTCACATCTGTCATCCCAAGAGAGGGGCCACAATTATTGGTAATTCTTTCTTTCTTATCATTTATCAATCTCATCTATTATCGTACTTAGTTAATCTCTTCTTGTGTCTTTTAAATTATGATAGGGGTTCTCCTCCACAATGGAGTTTGTTTATATTACACATCTCTTTTATGCTTTCCAATCTTGTATGGTTGTTCATGGAGGTGGAAACACCAAAGTGGGGGTTTGACTGAGGAAAACCCCTATACAACCCAATATTTTTCCCCGTCTCCATGTGTGTAGGTGTTAGACAAGTTAAATAATAAAGGACCTCCCTTTGGCAGTTTCTAGGATTGATTCGTACAAATGATAATGCAAGTGTGTATATGTCCTCACGACATGCTAGTGTCCAAGCCAAAGACTTTTCTCGGCTACTAGTACACTCTTTATATTCTATACTTTCCTTTATTGTAGACTAAATATTTTTATTGTCTTGTAAATGAAAGTTATTTGAGATTTTTAGTTATATTCATTGAAAAATTTAGCTTAGATTTCAATTTTCAAGCACTTTTATTTCTAGCTCACTTGAGTCAATTTAACTAAGGTAGTTGAGAGATAAATTTTCTCCTTGAGATCACATTATCTTGAGGGTAGAAAATTCCCTCCTCTACAATTTTATACATGTAATATATAATTCATTCCTTATACTTTAATCTTACTTATCATATTCCTTATTATCACACATATAAAATTCATATGTTTCATGCTCTTATCTCACTTTTCCCTTTCTTATATATAGTCTCTTAATTCCTCTTCATAATTAGTTTTTATCACATCCTCTCATAATAACAGTTGTCATCTTATTCCCATGAATTTACCTTTTCCTTTATGTTATTTTTCTCTTTTATAACTTATTTAGATATATGAGACACATTTCAGGGCTATTTAAGTGATATATAAACCCTATATATGTTATAAGTTGATATATAGCTCTGATACCATGTAGGAGCTGAGATATAGTGCATCAAACATGTTTGAGTCACAACAAAATCCAACAACAACCTTCCATAAGTGAGAAAATCAAGAACATGAAATTGCAAAAATGAATGCAAGATGTGGCCAATATGCAATACTCAAGATTTCAATGATATATTGGATTTACACAACACTCAACTAAGTTTCTTGGATTGAATGTAATGTACATATGAATCCTTGCTTATATAGTCAAGGAGTGAGATAGGATTAAACAAGTTCATGACAAGTGTCTTAATCCTATCATATGAGACAACTAAGTCATAACAACCTAGGACACACATTAAATTATCAATGCAAATATTAAATGCATGAGAGAATTATTAAATTCCTAAACAACTAAAAGTAAATAATGAGACATGGCCCCATTATAACTAACTTCTAGAAATGACAACTAGGAAACTCAACTCCTAAGTAAACTTATAATAATATGAATAGGTCCTCACTAATAATTAGTTAGGAAATAACCCCATTCACACCAACAACCCCCATAAGTACAACTTAGGAAGTGTAGTTATTATGCAAATGATACAAAGATGGGTTCGGGCCATGAGGCCATGTTAGGTACCCATGTACAAATGAAAATGTAATCTCTCGCAAATGGCGAAAAGGAGAAAACCCAGTAAGACAAAAATCCTCCCCAAAAGAGAGATGAAATACAAAATACTCTCAATTATGCAAGAGAATGAAAAACCCCCACCCGAGGAAATATACCCCCCCATAAGAGAGACAAAGAAGAAGAGACCATTTAGTGCCCCCTCAATGAATCCATCACAAATCTAATCAATCTCCATCTACACAAAGGATGATAAGAGAAACCATATAGCTCCCTATAATGAGATAACTTGCTACAAAGAAGCATTGTAAGCACACTATGAAGTAAAAATGAAATCCTTAATTCAACAAGAGAAGGAAAGATAATTTTGTTTGCTAGAAACCATATTAGAGTCACTCAAGGACTCAAGTTGGAATCATGATAAAGCAACACTAGATCCGAGGCCAAGGAACACCAGAACACCAACTATATTGTGCAACCCTCGAATCTATGAAGCGACAGTTGATTGAAAAATTATCTGGAATTAAAATGAGGTGCAAAGAAAATGTGAACCTAATGCACACAAAAAAGGAAATCGTGCATGCACTGGTGATGTTCACATCTTCCTCCATGAATAAAAATGACCTTAGATCTATGTAGAGGATAAAATCTAAAAAAATGATCTGCACCACTGTGAATTGCTCGAAACTAGATTTTCATTGATATCTTGTTTGCCAAAAATAAACACCATGGCAAAAATTTATGATTTTTTTAGAAAAGGGTAAATTTTGCTGGCTAATAGTTAGAAAACATGACCCTTTTGATTTGATTTATAAAAAAATTGCTAGATCTATGCAAAAAATAATGGATACCCAGATAATATTTTGATGCTACTAACAAAACTAAAAAAGTGTTTTTGAATCCATGAAACATAACATGCAATTTGGAAAAAAAACTAAACTTCACCTAAAGGAGAATATTTGCACTAGGCTATTTGATGGCCTTTCTGCAAGATCTACTCACTATCTACAAAATCTAGTAGATACCTAGATGGTATTTTGTGGTTTTGAACAAATCGAGAGATCATTTTTCTCGAAAGCATATGAGGAAAAATATATATTCCATTTTTTATCCAATATTCACCCTGCAAAAGCTCAAGCTCAAATCACCCTTAGATCTGAGAAGGGATTTTGTAACTTTGAAGCTTTGATACCATGTTAGAAGTTGAGATATAGCTTTGATACCATGTAGGAGATGAGATATAGCTCATTGAATATGTTTGAGTCACTTAAGGACTCAAGCCTCCAAGATCATCTGCAAAATACAACAACAACCTTCCACAAGAGAGAAAAGAAAGAACATGAAATTACAACAATGGATGCAAGATGTGGCCAATAAACAATACTCAAGATTGCAATGATATATTGGAATTACACAACACTCAACTGAGTTGGTTGGATTGAATGTAATGCACATATGAATCCTTGCTTATATAGGGAAGGAGTGAGATAAGGTTATCTACAAGATCATGATAAGTATCTTAATCCTATCACATGAGACAACAAAGTTATAACTGTTGGACTCAAAGGAACACTAAGAGGGGGGGTGAATCAGTGTTCAACAAATCTTAACTTTATTACTCTGAAACTTAAACCATTATATAATTACATTAAAAGAAATATGCAAGCATTCAAAGGAAACATTCATAACACCATAACACAAGAATTTTGTGTCGAAACCCTATTAGGGGAAAATCCACAATGGAGGTTGATCCACAATTTGAGTACTCAAATAAAAAATTTACAAAGGGGAATGCACTTGCATTCAGGCATAGTGCCTAGAGCTCACTACTCAAAAGGGAAGGCTCGCTGCCTTAAAAAAGTTTAGATTAAAACCATCTAAATAATGAACTCAGATAGTAACATCTATTTATGCTAGGTTATAGTTCTGGTGAAGCTCATAGATTAGATTCTAGATCCTTTTTCTGATTCAACACTTTTCTCTATTCTTCTGTGAACTTTTCTGATCTTCGCATCACACATAGACAAATTTGCACAATTACTCTACTAAATTTTGCACCATATTCACATTCCACACATTCGATATCTTCTCACACTACTCAACACATCAAACTAATAAAACCAATCTCATATATATATTTTCTATCAAGGATTTGAACATTCACATGTCGGCTTGATAAAACATTAAGTTCTCTAACAACTGTCAGTCAGATCCTTAATTAAATCTTTATGCACATCCTCCAAAGTCGGTTAAGACATAGAGACAACCCAACCAAACATAATCGAGCACAATTTTTTTTAATTAATTACTCCTTATACATCCGCGATTATTATATTTGCCAGGTCGGCCTTCTAGCACAGATAACCAAAATATTAGTGCATCGGATCTCCTAGATCGCATACCAGTGATTTAACATTAGTATACTTCTCAAATAAGGTAATATAAAGTAAAAAAACCTTCCTTTGAGATCCATAACCCAAAATAATAGTCTGGTGGGGTATTCAAATTAACATTTATGCCTTTAATCGGATGTCCTATTCCTCACTCCGTTCTGCCAGTGTAAACCAAAACTATACTGTAGATCAGATGCATGACTTAGGTTTCCATCAATGACAACACTTACAATCCATATGCCCCAACAATCTCCCCTTTTGGAATTTATGGAAAAACTAAGTGAAAAATGACTGAGTGTCAGAATCATTATAAGTATGCTACCAAACTTTACTGCTCTTTCTCCCTATTCTTCAAAAAGATTTCAAAACACAACTCCCCTTAAGATTGATGAGACATTTTTCACTGCACTCTCTCCCCCTTTGACATCAATGATAAAACATAGAAAACATATTCCAAAAAGACAAAACATGTGTTCAAAATCTCCAAAACTTCAAAATGTATATGCAGACAATTCTCCCCCTTTGACCAAAACTTCAAAAATTTGAAAACAATTGACTGCTACTTTAGAAAATTATCTTATGATTTTTCTTCATTTCTAGAAGGAACTTATTCCAAGCATATATTGAGATCCCAATGATAATGATCAAGTTTTTGTTCTTGGATGTCTTATTGACAATTTCAGTTAGAGATTCCAGAATTGTAATTACTTCCTCTAGTTTCTCATCTTTCCTTAGTATCTCCACCATTTGCTCCAATCTACATTCGGTTAGATCCTTCACCTTCCAAAAAGTTTCCACAAGTGTATTCTTGGTGGATTGAACTTTGGTGTGTTCAGACTGTAGATCCTGAATTCTTCTCTTGATGGTGCCATCCTGATCTTGATATATGTCAAATATTTTTCCAATGCCATTCAACTCTGTTTCAATCTACTCCAATTTATCTTTGTAATTACCAACAGCATCGGGCCAATGGATGCAATAGTTGTAGATGTTATTAGTTGCATTGATGCATTGCCTCAACTCATTCATTTTCTTCTTCAATTTGGTGAGTGATAGTCTAAACTACTCCTTCAAATGAGAGATAACTTCACCTTCTTCTTTGTATTTATCTTCAAAGTTCATCATTTTTTTGTTGCATTCAATCATTTCTTCAAGTATAATAAATTTGCAAACTTTCCAATTTGATCTTGCAGTGCTCAACATAAGCATTTAGTAAACTTAGAATCATGTCTTGATCATTTGATGGTCTAATAGACCATAAATTAGTGATCTTCTGCATTCCACCTTCTTCCTGAATAAGCTGTTGTAGCTTTTCCTTTGTCAGATCATCTTCTTCCTCATTGGATTTTTCTAGTTCTGATTCATTTCTCTCTGGATCCTCAGTTTCTTCATTAGATTCTTCATCTGGAATATCCACAATTTCCTTTTCTTTTCCCTCAATTCTGGGAACTTTTCATTTTAGAGGGTTGTATTCAACAATTTATTTTTCTCCATGCCACCAAAAGAGGAACCAACTTCATTTGTTCTTACTGGAAGGGAAATATTGACTAAGCCACACTTTCCAAGCACATTCTTAAAGAAATTTTCAAATTCTTGATCCCAATCAACCAAGCTCCTAGAGTATGAGTATGCTTATTTTCATACTGGTTTGTTTGTTTTCCACACCACATTATCGATCTTTGGAAAAAAATTCAATAAATACATTACTCAACATATAATCAAAGTACCGAACTTGAAAGGGTAGCCTATATCTTTTGTTAGTTGCACATTCTCCATTAGTTGATCATTTATTAACCCGCACAGGTCAAAGTCTTGGCCTTCAATTATCATCTTGTGAGAAATATAGACAGCACCGACCGAGGTCACTCCTTCTTCGTTTCTGAAAAAGACTTTATATGAAATTTTGTGTGCAATATACTTAGTAACAAGATTATTGATTGTCACAATTATCAGTGCCCTTTGATCTCCAATTATTTTGGTTAGGGTTTCAACTTCTTTGTTCCAGATGGATTTCTTCCTTGGTATATCTCTAACTTTGCATAATCCAGTCAAATTATTAATTATTTCCTTTGAGATGATGTAGGGTTTGTCCAAAATTAAAGTATCATCATGCAATCTACTCAATATTAATTTAACAAATTTTGCATTTTGAAAGTACGAAAACTCATTCCAAATATCCAAATTTCTATGTTTGGCTTCATTCAATTTCTTCAATACATTGGGTAACAACAAATTCCTCATGGACCTAATCCTTCCATTGGTGTATTTGTCCAAAATGATTGAATCTTTGATTTGTTCCATTTTATTTTTGTACTTAGGTTTAACAACCACATGCCAACTTATATGAATATTCTGAAGACAATTGAAATACCTGATAGATTTCGAGTTTCATTGGTGAATCAACTTCTTTGCTTCGAAATTCTCCCACCGAGTGATCTCCTTCTTCTCTTCTTTGATGCAAAGTGACAAATGATAGTTCCAACTTGAATTTTATAGTTCACACATGTGCAATAAATGCATTTGCCCTAAGTTTTTCGAGTGCTCTATTTTCTCAGACAACGATAAAAAAATTCTTCTACGGACCTATTAATTCTCTCAATTTTCTTGTGAAAGTTCTCCAAAACCTCTGCATATCATTTATACACCTTCTTGACCATTCTTCGCATTTTGGTACCATCTACGAATAGGGGAGGAAATATTTTTTTGAAAAAAATCCCCTAGGCCAATGGCCTGAAGTCAATTATCGAAAGAATTACTGGAAGCAGGTTTCTGTGTAAAACCATTCCGAGCATTAGACTCATTCTTCCTTACCCGTGTCTTCTTAATTTCATCTCTTATCTCATCTATAGTCACTTGTTCTTTTCCTTCGTCATCTTCTTGAATATTTCTACCTTTGTATACCGGACCTCTTCTATCCACCTTTTTGTTTCTACAAAATATTGCAATGTGACCATATTTATTGCAATTGTAGCACAGAACACTTCCTTGTCCAAACTAATCATTCCATTGATTTCTTCTTGATCTGAATTGATTAGCAATATGTCCAAATCTTCCACATGTGTAACATTCAACATTCTTTCTATTGATAAAGTAGTTTGACACATTTATGCATTCATTTGATTTATGACCAAAATTTTGCATTTGAAACACTGACCAAAAAATGATGAATCTTTTGATTTCATATTACTTCTACACTAAATAGCCATATGGACAAATTTATTGCAATCAAAATAGTATCCATTAAATTTTTGAGCATTAGGTTGTCTTACTGGATACCTTCCACCTTTGTCCATTTGGTTTCCTTGTCTGAAATTCTTCTGTCTGAATCAAGAACTTTCTCCTTTTTAATATCCAAGACCTCTCTTATCATTTCCACTCTTCTCTCCTTGAGTCAACTCATCAAGATTCACTAAACCGATCTTAAACTTCTCCCTGTATTCATTTGCAGTAGTAAGTTCATTCTTGAGAGTAATTTTTTTTTTACCAAGTTCTTCTTCATTATCTCTGGATCGTTGCAGTTCTCTGTCCAACTGAATGAATTCTTCTTTTATTCTTTTGCATTAATCATATTTCTCTTTTAATGACTTAGCAAGATTCTCCTCATTCTTCTTCCTTTCTTCAATCTCTTTAGTCAGCTTCATCACCATAGATTTCATCTCATGATTTAGGGTAGCATTATTTCTGGCAAGCTTTTCACATTCAAAAGTTATTTCCTTCAAGGTTTGATTTAGGTGAGAATCATCCATGTTTTCACTCTCTTGTTGTTGTATCTATTCACAAAGATCTTTTGTCTTTTCCCTAGATTTAACAATCTAATCCTTCACTGACTGTTAAAATTTCTTAGCATCCCTAAGATTTTCTTTCAATTCCTAGACTTCTTCTTTAGACTGATCAAGGTCATCAAGTACCACAAAAAGATATTGTTGAATACTACCAGAGTCCATCACATTCCAAGATCCACCTCAAGTTTCTAAACTTATTCCAAGGAACCAAAAGATCTGATACCAATTGTTGGACTCAGGGGAACACTGAGAGGGGGGATTAATCAATGTTCAAAAAATCTTAACTTTATTACTCTAAAACTTAAACCATTTTGTCATTACATTAAAATAAAGATGCAAGAATTTAAATGAAACATTAATAACACCATAACACAAGGATTTTTGCATGGAAACCCTGTTAGGGGAAAAACAACGGTGGAGGTTAATCCACAATTTGAGTACTCAAATAAAAGTTACAAAAGGGAATGCACTTGCATTCAGGCACACTGCCTAGAGCTCACTCCTCAAAAGGGAAGGCTCACTGCCTTACAAAAGTTCAAATTAAAACCATCTGAAGAATGAGCTAAGATAGTAGCATCTATTTATGCCAGGTTACATTTCCGGTGAAGCTCATAGATTATATTTTGGATCCTTTTTTTGATTCGACACTTTGCTCTACTCTGCTCTGGACTTTTTTTCTCTTCGCATCACATATAGACAAATTCGCACAATTACTTTGTTGAATTTCACACCATATTCACATTCCACACATTCTTTATCTTGTCACACTACTCCACACATCAAAATGATAAAACCAATCTCATATATATATCCGCTCTCAAGGATTTGAACATCCACATGTTGGATTGATAAAACATTAAGTTCTTTTACAACTGTCGGCTAGATCCTTAATTAAATTTTTATGCACATCCTCCAAAGTTCATTAAGACATAGAGAGGAACCAAACAAAAATAATTAAGCATGAAAAAATTTAATTAATTACTCCTTATACATCCACAATTACTATATTCACCAGGTCAGCCTTCTAGCACAAATAACCAACAAATTAGTGCACTAGATCTCCTAGATCGCATACCAATGAGTGCACATTAGTATACTTCATGAATAAGGTAATACAAACACCAAAAAACCTTCCTTTGAGATCCATAACCCAAAATAATAGTCTGGTGGGGTATTCAGATCAATATTTATGCCTTTAACCAAATGTCTTGTTCTTCACTCTATTCTACAGGTGTAAACCAAAACTATACTATAGATCAGATGAATGACTTAGGTTTCCATCAATTACAACACTTACAAGCCATATGCCAACAATAACAACCTAGGAAACACACATTAAATTATCAATGCAAATATTAAATGTATGAGAGAATTATTAAGTGTCTAGATAACTAAAAGTAAATAATGAGACATGTCCCCATTATAACTTACTTCTAGAAATGACAACTAGGAAACTTAACTCCTAAGTAAACTTATAATAATTTGAATAGGTCCTCACTAAAGGAAATAACCCCATTCACACCAACAATATAGGTCCAAAAATTATCCAAATTATAAGAGTGATGCCAGATAACCTCATATATCCTACCAAAATCCTCTCCAAGCCTAAAATATTATCTCATAGTTAAGATAACCTAGTGAAATAATTTTTAATTTTTATCCTCAAGGTTCATCATGATAGCCCTTCTTGATATGAATCTTCATTTTCATGAGTGGAAATTTGTGCTAGGACTCTTTGTTGATGTGACATGTTTGCATTTTATTTATGTATCTCCCCTTATTCTTTACATAATAATGGGGTTAGGTTCTAGGAAACCTATTGGTAGGATAGAGCCATGTCACTTTCATTAGGTTGAAACCTAAAAGGGTGGCTTAATGAAGGTTAATAGTGAAAAAATAAAATAACGCCAAAGTTTGGCACAAAAAAGTAACACACCATAAGAAATATTACCAATGATAAATCCATCATAGGAAAAAATTTCCACCCACAACCGACCTATGATAGAAACTAAAGGTCATAATAAGGAAGAGGAACACATATTTATGTGTGATAATTTATATATATGCATCACATGTCTGAGATATAGATATAAATGTGAGAAAACATGAAAAATAGGAATAAGAGATAAATGAAATATTAAAATAGATAAGGTAGATTGTGTATGAGAGAAATGAGTTTGATCTATGAACATGTATTAATGATACTATACTGCAAGTATATATGATGAATATATGGTGGTTGATGTTGAATATTATGGATATGAAATGAATGGTTAAATGTGTTTATATTTTATTTTATGTACTATGTATTCTATGATATTTTATTGTAATCTATTGCATTGGTTATAATATTCTTCTTATCCCTTTACATTGGGTAAAAACTACACATCTAAGAGCACACACACAAATCTTCAATATGCACCTCATCTCCCAAATTTTGGCTCCATTAATGAAACCATGGTAAGAGTTAAGGAAAAGTTTGAATCATAAAGAAAATATTTATTATAAGGGAAGATCTATCAATAAGGGATTACAAATACAAAATAAACATATTTGATGATTTGCAATAGAATACACTAGGTCCTATCCTATGAGAAGGGTTAAGCACCTACGGGATAATGAATGGAAAGGGGGAATATTGAAATGGATCTTGGAGAAATATGGATGCTAAAATAAGGTATTAATTGTTTACGATTGTGATGATTGAAAAGGATTAATAAATTTCCAAAAAAAAAGATCTTATGTCTAAGGGAGATAACAAGAAGTTAAGAGAGATTATGGAAGAGATTGCAATGACTATGGAGAAAAAAATAGTGAAAAAAGTGTATGAAAGGTGAGAGAGATATTGAAAGAGAATGGAAAAGGTGAGAGAATTTATTTTGGAGCACATCAAGAGGGTTGCAGATGATATTTTTGAAGATAGTGAGAGTTGTGAAAATCCACCACCACCAAGAAGTTGATTACAAGTAACCACACTAGGAGGGTTGTTTTTATAAATAATAATTATAATAATTTTTATTTTTTTGAGATCATACAAATATAAGGATGAATAATAAGTTTATTGCTCAATAAGATATATACGCTAGATAAAATGAATAAACATCTTGATAAATTAATAGAGTGTCTAATCAAATTGGTAAAAAAAATAAAGAATATATTGTATTCAAACATTAGAAGGAAGGCTTGGTAGTTTCAGTGCTCAACTAGGATGTGGAAGTAAGGGTGCTCTTATTTAAAATTTTGATTTGTACACCATATTTTGAACTTGGCTTGTCCAACATAAAGGTTATAAATAATGATGGATTCAAGGATTTATTAACCCAATTTACAAAATTGAAACCTCTGGAACTATTTGTGAAATATCTAGAAAGGTGGTTAGAATAAGTGTGGGACTTCAAAAAGGAATAATGATGAGAAATTAGGAATTAAGAGGAGTAAATAATATAGAAATTTAAGAGACGGAATACATGTCTAATAGCCTAGATATTGGTAGAATAAAGATAATTGAGGAAAGATGGAGAATCCCATATCGATTAATAAAATGTCACTAACTAATGAAAAATATCTCCTAACTTGAAAATACACCATGAAGAGAGGTGAATCTCCCAACCAAGATTCATCCCCCATGTTTTTTAAGATAAGGAGGGTTTCTAGTGTGGATATATCTAGTGAGTAATTTTGAACTAAATAATAAATGGGGGAAAAAGAGTTTGTTGCAAAGGTTGAAGAGATATTGGGAAGATATTTCTTTGAGATAGAATTACCTAGAGATAAAGGAAATATGAGGAAACTAGTGAATCAAAGGATAATTGAAAATTGTGGTAGGAAAGATAAAAATATAAGGATAAGGAACATAAGGATCTAAGAAAAGAGAGAAAAGGTAAAAATTTGAGTATAGAAAAATCCTCAAAAATAATGTATCAAAGGAACGTCAACCAATGGATCTTAATCACATCAAACTACCCATCTTTGGAAAAGATACCAAATAAAAATCATAGAATAATTATGTCTTATATTCCTCATAGAAAAGGAATAAATTAAGAGAAAACAAACTAAACTTTATGAATTTGTAAGAACTTTAAGGGATAAATCCTTAAATGGTACATAAAGGCTTCTTTGGAATATGAAAAGGAACATAAGGATATAAAATAAGAGTTTTTAACTAATTTTTAGTCTCCAAAAATTCTCTTAGATAGTATAAGAAATATGGGGGAGATGGTAAAGAAAAAAGAGACTCAATCAGATAATTTTACCAACAAATTAAAAAGAGTTGTTAGGAATATGGAGGAGCCATTATTCAAGAATAAAGAGTGGAATAGTTTGTATCAAGACTATTAACTACAAATAAAACATCATTGAATAGGAGAGTATTTGAAATATATGTAGAAGTAGTAGAACTAACATAAAAAATTTAATTCCAATCCTAAAGAATGGACAATAATTAGGACATGGTATCTAGTGGAAGAAATAACATTTCGTGTTATTACTATTTCGATAAAGGTCTTATGAGGAGTGAGTGCCTAGTCATAGAAGGGCAGAGAAGGGTTGTGATGGTAAAATTAGATTTTTTGGAACCTTCAAGGATCCAAAAAAAAGCGTGTTATATGGTATTTGTGGTCAATTGGATGATCATGAAATAAATGACTATACATCCATGTTGTTTTGATTAATAGATGAAGAAGATCATGAACCTTGGTACAATAATATATGTGAGGATAGTGATAGCTATCATAGCTCGGTATGATAAAGGAAAAAGGGTTGGAAGAAGGAGCCTTCCATACACAAAATTGTGGCTATAAACACATAAACGGAGATGACAACATAATGTAAAATTAGTTCAAAATATGGCACCACAAGGTAGAAGATAAGCCTTCTACTAGTTATGAAAATGATTATAATGACAATAAGACCTATTGTAATGAGTTTAGAGGAGGTCATGATACAAGAAGGGGTAGAGGCTAGAGAAGAAGATAAGATTAGTGATTTTTTTAGTGGATAATATTCACAATTGACTAATAGTTGAAATTGGGAATTGAAAATTTGACTAATAGTACAAGTTGTAAGGTGAATTGAATCACCACATGTTTACCAAATTTTATTTTAGTCATGGTTGAATTTCCATAACATCTATTTTATTAAACTTTTAAACTTAGAAATTTTCCACAATATTCAATACCTAATTATATCATATTCACCTAAATTTTCTAAGTTATAGTAGAAAATGAAATTAATTCACCAATAAATTTGTATAATTATTGGCTACTTTAGGGCCATAGCACCAACTTTTAATCACCACCATTGATTTTATTTATAATCTAACAGTTGGGGTTGTATTTTATGGGTTAAAATGTACCCATAGAGCTTCAATGCCCATCAAGCCCAAAATTGTATTTGGGTCATTCAATATTTATAATCTAATGGTTGTGGTTAGTTCGCTAAAATGTACCCATAGAGCTCCAACTCCCATGGGGCCAAAAATTGTATTTGGATCATTGAAGATTTATAATTTAATAGTCGGGGTTAAATTCCATGGGCCAAAAATTTGGTATCTGGTACAAAATTTTTGGATGGGGTTGTGGTAGTGACTAAGGATATCCATTCGATGGCCAATTCCAAGGAAAAGTTAATGTTCATGAACTTGGACATGGATAAAGCTTAGGATTGGGTGATATGGTCCTTTTTGAAAAAAAAGTGCTTAGTTCCTTTGGGTTTGGCAATGAATAAATCGATTGGGTAATGAGTTGTGTTACCTCAATCACTTACCATGTTCTTATTAATGAAGAACCTTTTGATTTGTTTGGGGTGTCTCATGGTCTTCAACAAGGGGAGACCCTTATCTCCTTATCTTTTCATCATTTTGGTTGAGGTTCTTGGAATATTTATAAAGGATTATGTGAGGAAAGGGCTCATTCATGGGTAGTGTTGGGGAAATGGTCTCCTTGCTTAGTCTCACCTTCAATTCATCGATGAAACTACTTTGTTGGGAATCGCCAAGATTAGGGAAGCTACCGATTTCAGATAGGTGTTGGACATTTACTTGGTTGTGTCAAGTTAGAAGTTAATGAAGGTAAGTCTTCCATTTATTTTTTCAATATTTCCCTATGATCCAATCGAGAATTGCTAGGATTCTTAGGTTTCAGATTGACTCCCTACCCCTAGAGTATCTGGATATTCCCATTTCTCTACGTCCTTTTACCTTGACTGACTTGGAAAAATATTATTGATAAGTTTTGGGGTAAAGTTAGCCATTGAACTATCTTGTGGATCTCATTTGTGGGTAGAGTTCTTCTTAAATCGTTGGTTCAGGCTCTCCCTATTTACATATGTATGGTACAAGTGGCTCCTATAAGCTTTATCAAGGAGTTAGACTCTCTTTCCCAACAATTTATTTGATCTAGGGCCTTGGATGCTTCTAATTGGCATTTGGTGAAGTGGGAGGATGTCTATAGACCTTAGCAAGAGGGGTGTCTTGGGCTGCAACAGGTTGTTCTCTCTAGCCAAGTCCTTGGGGTGAAAATTTATTAGAGATTGTTGAATAACTAAGACCAAGATTGGGCTAATATTTTGATGCATAAGTACTTGAGATGTGTGGAGAGTATTGGTGTTCCGAGGTATGGGGTGGTAGGTAGAGAATCCATTATTTGGGATACCCTCAAGAGAGGGGCTATTCTAATAAAGTAGGGCTTGTTCTGGATTTTCAATAGGGGCTCTAGGGCCCTATTCTATCTTGATTCTTGGGATGGTCACCTCCGATTCTATTTGAGTATTTGCATCTTTGGAAACTAGCTCACATATTTTTAGAGGTTGGTTGGGCTAAGGTAAAAGATTTTAAATTTAGTGAGTGGGTGGGTCATATGGTGGTTTGATTGAGAATCATGAGGAGATTTCCCGGATACTGGCAGCAAGGGAGTGCAGTTCCCTCCCTTTGGAGGACAACCTTTCTTGGAGCCCTGACCCATAGGGGTTGTACTTTGTGGAAGTTGGGTACCAAGTCCTTGGTAGGAAAAAATATGATGGAGGGGAAGCCTCTTGGTGTAAGAATACTTGGAATAAGTTTTCTTGGCCTAAATGTAATTTATTTTTGTGGCTCATGGCTCATGATTGGTGTCTCACCTGGGAAAACTTGAGGAAGTGTGGATTCTAGGGGTCTTCGATCTATGTCATGTGTGGCTACAATGAGGATTCCTCTCATATTTTTTTCCATTTTCCCTTTGTTAGGTTTATGTGGCACCGTTGGTGGGAGGTCTAGAGGCATGCTTCATCCCTTGTGGAGTTTTGGAGAAGTATGGGGAGACCGCTAACCAATAATTTGAGTCTCCAAGTGGCTTGAAATTTTGGGCCCTCTTGTATCATCTAGTAGACTTGGCTTGAGAGAAATCATAGGATTTCTCAAGCTTGGGCTTTAGCGGTTCAACAAATATGGCAGCGAGTCATAAGCATGATTTAGGAGACTATTTAGGATAATTGGAAGGTGATTGCTCCTATTGACTGTGGGAAGGCCAAAGTGATGTTGAGGATAGGATTATTCGAAAAGGGGAGGAAGGTCTCTCTCTCTTCAAAGGGTAGGAATCCCAAGAGGAAAATTCAATAAGGAAAATGGTCTCCCCCTTCTGATGGTGTCTGGAAGATCAATATAGATAGTTCATCTAGGGGTAACCTTGGATAGGCTGGTGTTGGAGGAATTGGTAGAGATAAATTTAGCTAGGTTATGTTTCTCTTTTCTATTTATAAGGGGCATCAAACTAATAATCTAATGGAGGCTCTTACTATCCTTATTACCATGGAGAAGGCCTATGCCTTGGGATGGCACAAGGTTGTTTGTCAATCTAACTTTATGATTCTTGTTAATATGTTGAATAAGAAAATTTTTGAGGGAGTGAATTGGCAATTAGCTTAAGTGGCTAGAAAAATTCTAAGGTTGAGAAGTTTCTTGGAGGAGGTCTCCTTTGTCCACATCTTGAGGGAGTGAAATAGTGTTGTTGATTGCCTTGCCAAATGGGATTTGAAGGGATAGAGTGTGTTAGAACTCAAAACTTCCATCAAGAAACTAAAATATTTTCCCATTTTGAATTGAATATTTCACTATCTTTTCACAAAAAAATCATTTTATTCCCCTTTCATAAAGCCAAAAATGACTTATATATCATACCGCTACCTTAAAACCCTTAGCAGCTTCCATCGTTTACCTCTATACCATGGCCCCTTTCAGGGTGGCTTGTGGTATCATGGTGAGTGGTTAAGAGTAGTCACAATAACCCTTACCATTACACCGCAGACAATCATTGATGGGAAGATGGTTATGCGGTGGACAATTAGCAATCGTGTAGAAGATATATCGTACTACCGCACGTGGTTAAACCACAAATCGTTGTGACTGCAGTGGATGAAGGATTGTGGTTAAGAGACCCCACCGCGGTACTCCTGGCGGTCATCTCACAGACCGTGGTGACCATAATGAATAGGTAACAGTCAATAAAGGCAGACAATGGAAGATAGGGAGGTGAAGGAGGATAACGATTAGTAGTTACCGTGCAACCATGGAGAGTCAGAAAGGAGACCGTGGTAACACAATGGTCAGGAGGATAGCGGTTAGTGTTAGTCACTGCTATATCATGGGACAACAGAATGAAGAGTATGGTAACATGGTGGATGGAAAAGGTAACATAAAATTATGGTACCACTATACCGCCAGAGACAAAAACAAAGGTTGTGGTTGAGCGATAGGAGAAAGGTAGACAGTGACAGAGCCAGTCACCGCTATACTGTGGTCGATCAACAGGTTGACCACAGTAGAGCGGTAGGCATAAAAATAAGTTATGATAGTGTATGAAAATAAATGCGAAGAGTGGGAAAGTATAAATTAAAATCAAATTTTGAACTATATCAAAATGTTTTATTTGCAAAAAGGAAACTTAATCAAATATTCTACCTTCTGTTAGAGATTTCAAATGGTTGTAACAGAAAATGAAGGGTCACGACCCTTGAGATTTATTGTATAAATACTTTGTAAAATCAGTTGCAAAAAGGGGAAGATAAGTAGTTAGGAGTTAGATTTTTTCCAGAAAATGGACCGGGAATGCAAATAATGTACAGAGCCTTTCCTAAAACAAAATCAATGGAGATACTAAATTTTAATTGGTGACTTTCTTTCTGGTGTTCAACTATTGTGATGTATAAAAATCATATTATTTATTTTTGGTTGTCTCCAACTTGAGGCCTTTTAATCATTTAAATCAACATACCAAGTATATCTCTGATTTATCAGAATGCACTCTCATTTTGTGTGATTTAATTCACTGGTGTCTGCAAATGAGAATTAAAATATTTTAATAAATCATAGTGATTTAAGGATTTCTTTTGGATTGTTGAAGTAGAACATGATAGAGAAATATCCCAGCACAATTTATGCAAGTCATAAATTTATCGAGGTTTTATGCCAGTCATAGATTTTTTAAAGTGCCTAACAACTAGAGTTAAGCCAGAGAAGGAAACACGCATAATTCATTATTTTTGACTCCATTGCCCATGTGGATAGAAGGAATTGATCTGCCTCAACCTAGAGATAAAATTTCATATCAACAACTTATTCAAAACCTTTCTTTTGTGCAGTAGGAGTAGGAGTAGTTGTAGTGATTTTCATCTATTCACTTCCATTTTCCACTGTGGATAGATTGCTCAATCAAGAAACACATTTCAAATTTGCATCATTCACATAGGTTCACCTACCTTGGTCTAGCAGAAACTAAAGAGAAGGAGGTTCAATTGCATCAATTGGCCTTGTATGTTGGCCAAAAATGTTGTGAGAGCTTGGCAACCTCTCGTGGTTCAAACCCATGTTTTTGAGACCCAACAGAGTGGTTGGCGGGTTAGTGAATGGGAGAAACTTCCTGAGGATTTGGTGGGTAATTTGTAGAGGTTGATTAATGTGGATATGCAAGGTTAATGGGATTGGTGATCTAGCCCCTCGGTGGGCATATTTTAGCTTGCATTTTTCATCTTTTGTCTTTCATTCTATTTTCTAACCTTCGGGGCCTCGCAGCCTTCTTGTTCTAGCTGTTGGTTGTACTATTGTGGCTTTTTTATTAGTAAATTTTTACCCTCCTTTTTGCGAAAAAAATCCATGGGCCAAAATATACTCATAAAGCTCCAACGCCCATGGGACTAAAAAAAATTATTTGGGCCCCATGGGCATTGGAGCTCTAAAGGTACATTTGGCCCACAAAATAGAACCCAAAGTATTAGATTATTAAAAAAATCAATGGTTGTGATAAATAATTTAGTTGAATTTAAAATTTCAATGTTTGATTTAAAATATTAAAGAATTAAGGAATTATAGACATGAGCACTACACCATAAACTTGTCAATCACTACCACCCTTAGGCTGTTACTTTTGAATAAAATAAAATAAATTTAAAAGGAAGGATTTTCCATTGTAATTAATGCATTTGCCTATTTTTAATTTAGATTCACCAAGATTTTCTAAAAAACTTCAGCAATTTTAAAAAATTGCCAATAAGATTAATTATTTTTCAAAAAAAGGAAAGATTTGCTAATAAAAAATAACATTTTTTTTCCAAAAAAATGAAAGATTTGCCAAGATTTTATGTCCTTTTTAGGGTGGTTTCTTAAAGTTAGCATTGGTCAAAAGATGCCACTTATTATAAGTGTGACAAGCTAGGACACTATGCAAATGATTGTAGGGAGGAAAAGAAGATAAACATATGATTTTTACATTCATTCCAACCATGATTAAATTTCTTACCCAAGAGATGCACAATATTACATAAATCATCAGATTCCTATGAAGAGTGAAGAAATATTTGGACCTAATGCACCAAGAGGGGATATAGTTTTAATAAAAATACATAAGGACAACCCTCTAAATGCTTTTAGATGCTAAAGAGAATAGATTAAAAATGAGGAGCATAAAGGAGAAAAGTATTTGGTAGAGAAATATTAGTTAGAAAATGAATACTTAGAGAAGATAAATGTTTTAAGAAGGTGTTGGTAAATAGTTTTGTCACTACAAAAATCAACCAACTCGCCCAATGAATTGTTGGAGTAAAAATTTCTCCCACCCGAAGACTAGTATTAAATGCATATTCCAGAATGATCTACATTCTAAACAGGTGAAATTATTAATTGCTATATGTCAGTGAGGAGAAGATAAAACACTGTTCCAGAACTTTCCCATGAACTCTAAACTCCATTCTCAAGAAGCTTCTTGTACCTAAATATTCTTGTGATTTTTGAAACCCCTAGAAACTTCTAAATCATTTATAAAAGAGGATTGATGTAAAGCCTTTTGTAATGTAATGCAATCAATACAAGTGTGTTTTTCAATATAGTATTAGAGTTTCTTGGTAAGATATCTCGAAGATATTGTGAGAAGTGAGAACATCTTGGGTATCGGTTTTGTGTCTGAGGTGTCTTCTGTGAGATGCATAGACTATGAGATGGAAATTGAGTCTTGCAGCATGTTCCAGAATGAAAGAAGATCCCAAGTATAAGGAAGGTAGCAGTGTTTAAAGGAGATAAGAAATTGTAGAAGAAGATCATGGGGAGGTAGAAAATCACAAGATCATGTGAGACTGTGACAAATAAATCTCTATTTATAGCTGTGTCAATAATATCAAGGAGTTTGCAGCTATCAAAGGCCAAGAGGAGTTGAGGAATTTTTTGTTGAAGAATGGTAGATGTAGAAAGGATTGTTGAAAGATCGCAATTTATAAGGAGTTGTAATTGGTTGTTGAACCCGCCAAAGCGAGGAGGAGTCAGTCAAAGCTAAGAAGTTGCAGCCAAAGGAAGCCTAGTCAACAAGGAAGGCATTGATTATTCTGATTTGTTTTATTTTGCAGATATAAAGGTATTGTTTGTTGGAGGATCGTTGGAAATTATTGTTTGTTTAGAAAAGGTGTCATTATATATTGAATTTTCTAGCCCCAATTATCATAGAGGAAGTTGTTATAATGGATCTGTAAGGGTTTTTCATAAAAGATCAGGATTTTGTTTTTACAATTAACAAAGGATTTTTTTTTAGTAGAGTACTTTGGTTATATTGTGGGATTTTTAATAAAGAGATATTAAATTATGTGGTTCTAGTCCATAATGGCCGATGGTTACATATTTTACTTGTGTTATATGATGATTGGCTTGCAAATTTAAACTATATAATTAAAAGTAAAAATAAGAGTCTGAAGATCATGTTTTAAGCTGTTGTAGAATATTACAGAAAAAAAAGTGTTAAAAAGAGTTTGAATAGTTGTAGGTGCTAAGACAAGACTTAAAATGGCCAAGCTGGTGAAAGAAAGAGATTGGAGATATTGAAGAAAAAATGTGAAAAGGTTCAAGGCATGTGTAGCTGCTGAAGGAAAGTTAAATCATTGTGTTGAAAGAACAATCAAGTGTATAAGGCGAGTTCTAATAATTTGTTTCAATGGGTAAAGTTGGTAAAACGGTAAAAAAGAGAGAGATGTTTTGGAGGAGGAATTGTTAGATGTTAAGAAACAAAATTATGAATTGCTAAAAGATTTACAAAAGATTTCAATTGAAAATTGTGAGCAAGTGATACAAATTTATGATCTTGATATTGAATTAGATAAAGTTAAAAAATAGAAAAAAGTGCTAGAAGAAAAGCTAAAAATGGTTGATGAACTTTTCAAAGATTTGTGGCAAGCTGAGGAGAAGAATAAAGAGCTAGAAAAAAAGATAAAGTTGATTGATGAGATTAAGAAAATAAATGAAGAACTAGAACAAACAGTAAAATTGGTTAATGACTTAGAACAAAAACTAAAGAGATTGGAAGAAGAAAATAATTTGCAAATGAAGGAAATCAAAAAATTAGAAGAAGAGAATGGTTTATACAAGAAGGAAATTTCAAAACTAAATAAATAAAATGAAAGTTTGAAGTGAAAGAAATTGGTATATGATGTTTCTTGTAGTACACAAGATTTGAGTTCATCATTTGATAACACTACTGAATTTGACACCAATTTTCAACGACAGTTTGTTGGAATTTCGACAATCTTTTGTCGGTATACCGACGAATCGCAGAAATCACTGTCGTCGCTCAATTTTTGTCGATATTCAGATGACATTTTAAAAATCAAACTCACGACACCCATTCATCAGAATCACGATGGAAACTTTTTCGATCATGCGATGAACCATAGCCAAAGCCCACACAGCATACCTTTGCAAAAGTGTCAGATCAGTGACAAACATTTGTCAAAACCATGACGACCATTTCGTTGATCTAGCAACGAACAGTAGCCAAGACACAAGTGACATAACTTTGCCAAAGCATTTGATTAACAATAGAAGTTCATTTCCATTACGACAGAAGGTTCAAAATATTTTAAATATCAGTGAGAGATCAAGACTATTAGTGTGATCAAAATTGCTTGAGAAGATATATCGAGAGGACTAGTCTGTGGTCTCAATGATCAATATATATACCATCGGAGTAAGTACTGAATGTAATGCCGAGAAGATTACATTGGCAGGAGTCTTGGCGACATACTTCAGATCAAAAAATGACAGAAGTTTGTCAAACTCGTGACGAAATAGGAAAGTCATTACGACGAAAGTTCAATGGATGTATTGAAAATTCATCAGACACTTTTGGAGGTTCATCAAAAATTCGACGGAACAATGCAATTTAAAAAAAAAACTATTTGTTCAAATGTAGGCATATCGGTGAAAGATCAAGAATGTTACAGTGATCAGAATTGCCTAAGAAGATATAACGGGAGGACTAGCCTATGGTCTCAGTAATGAAGTTTCATCGGTGAGATACTCATCTTGTCTCATCGATGGAGCATGAGGGAAGCATATCGGCGAGACATATACCATCAGAGTAAGTTCTGAATGTCTACCCAACCCGCTATGTCATGCCGATAAGATTACATTGGCAAGAGTCTTGGCGACATACTTCAGATTGAAAAAATGATAGCAGTTCGTCGAACTCGTGATGAAATAGGCAAGTCATTATAATGAAAGTTTTTCGGATGTATTCCAAATTCGTCGAAGACTTTTGGAGGTTCGTCAAAAGTCCGATGGAACAATGCAATTTTTAAAAAAAAAACTATTCATTCAAACGTAGGCATATCGGTAAAATATCAAGAATGTTACAACGATCAGAATTGTCTGAGAAGATATATTGGGAGGACTGGCCTGTGGTCTCAGCGATGAAGTTTCATCCACGAGATACTAATCTTGTCTCATTGATGAAGCATTAGGGAAGCATATAAACAAGACCTATACCATCGGAGTAAGTTATGAATGTCTACCCGACCCGGTATGTGACACTGATAAGATTACATTAGTAGGAATCTTGGCGATATACTTGATATCAAAAGAATAATCATCGAGGAGACTCACCACATCGGGGAAACTGTAGAATATCCTAGCGATACATGATCTCTTTTTGATGAAGATACAAATGGGTCGAAATACTTATTGGGGTGACTTTGGGCGATATTTAAAAGTAGTAGGAGGCTCCAAAGTGAATCCATGGGGATAATGATAGGACATAAGGATAGGTCAATCAAAGAGATAAAGCTAATGTGCCAAGACCATGAGCATTTAAAAGGGGTAGTAAAAGACAAGATGGATTGTCATCAATTCTCAAATATAAAGGACAGATTGGAAGACTTCATTATGAAATTTAGATCACAATATGATTAACCTTGTTTTAAAAAATGCAATGACATTACTGTCAAGAGTTAAGAAGCCATTCAACTTTGCATTTCAATAAATTATTGTATGCATTGAGTAAGTGTTTACAAGGAAGAAAAAGGACAGTCATATGACTCTTTAAAATATCAAACAACATGTCAGTTGTTGTGTTTAATTAGGCTTACAGAGGTAGGGATTTATCATTTTTTGCATACATCTATAGTCCAAGCTCTAAGTCTGTATTATTTGGTTACTATGTATGAGAAATGAGCAATGAATAATTGTAGAATATGGAGGCTATGGATGATATTATGATGGCCACATTTGGTGTTGATAAAAAATTGGAGCAAAATATAAAACCTATGATGAGTCATGAGATCAAGGGGACTATCGTGGACAACAAGAACAACCTACGAACTAGATTCTAATTTTGCTAAAAAATAAAAAATCAAACTAGTAAATATTAAACTACACACTAGAATATAATTTTGTGGAAAATGAGCAATTTGGTGAGAGAAAGAAACCAGTCAACCCTATTAGAATAGAATAATCTTATGAATTGATCTAAGGAAAACATTATTGTAAACACAATATGTATAGAAGAATTCAAGAATGTAAAGGAAAATGGATATTAGCAAAAAAAAATGCAAATAAAAATAGTGTGAGCAGAAAATGAATCTAAATTGGTCTTGAACAAATAAAATCATACCCAATTAGCATTAAGTTATACTGACATTGTACTCATTACCATTTCCAATCTTGAAGGTTACTTTGATGCATTTTGCAGAAACTCTCTAGCCATGAGGCAAGAGAAGGCAGGAAAACCAAGTGTTTATTGACAACTTCCTAATAATCAAAAAGAAAAAAGCAACCAGTCAACCCTATTAGAATAGAATAATCTTATGAATTGATCTAAAAAACACATTATTGTAAACACGATATGTATAGAAGAACTCAATAATGTAAAGGAAAATGGATATTACCAAAACATAAATGTAAATAAAAGTAGTGTGAGCAAAAAATGAATCTAAATTAGTCTTGAACAAATAAAATCATACCCAATTAGCATTAAGTTATATTGACCTTGTACTCATTTCCATTGCCAATATTGAAGGTTACTTTGATGCCTTCTGCATAAACTCTTTGTCCATGAGGCAAGAGAAGGCGGGAAAACCAAGTGTATATTGACGACTTCTTAAAAATCAAAAAGAAACAAGAAACCAGTCAACCCTATTAGAACAGAATAATCTTATGAATTGATCTAAGGAAAAAATTATTGTAAACACAATATGGATAGAAGAATTTAAGAATGTAAAGGAAAATGGATATTAGAAAAACATAAATGTAAATAAAAGTAGTGTGAGCATAAAATGAATCTAAATTGGTCTTGAACAAATAAAATCATACCCAATTAGCATTAAGTTATACTAACCTTGTACTCATTGTCATTGCCAATCTTGAAGGTTACTTTGATGCCTTATGTAGAAACTCTCTGGCCATGAGGCAAGAGAAGGCAGGAAAACCAAGTGCATAGTGATGACTTCCTAACAATCTAAAAGAAAAAAACAACCAATCAACCCTATTAGAACAGAATAATCTTATGAATTGATCTAAGGAAAACATTATTGTAAACACAATATGTATAGAAGAATTCAAGAATGTAAAGGAAAATGGATATTAGCAAAACATAAATGTAAATAAAATTAGTGTGAGAAAAAAATGAATCTAAATTGGTCTTGAACAAATAAAATCATACCCAATTAGCATTAAGTTATACTAACCTTGTACTCATTTCCATTGCCAATCTTGAAGGTTACTTTGATGCCTTCTGTAGAAACTCTCTGGCCATGAGGCAAGAGAAGGCGGGAAAACCAAGTGTATATTGATGACTTCTTGACAATCAAAAAGGAAAAAGCAACCAGTCAACCCTATTAGAACAAAATAATCTTATGAATTGATCTAAAGAAAACATTATTGTAAACACAATATGTATAGAAGAATTCAAGAATGCAAATGAAAATGGATATTAGCAAAACATAAATGTAAATAAAATTAGTGTGAGTAGAAAATGAATCTAAATTGGTCTTGAACAAATAAAATCATACCCAATTAGCATTAATTTATACTGACCTTGTACTCATTTCCATTTCCAATATTGAAGGTTACTTTGATGCCTTCTGCAGAAACTCTTTGGCCATGAGGCAAGAGAAGGCGGGAAAACCAAGTGTATATTGACGACTTCCTGAAAATCAAAAAGAAACAAGCAACCAATCAACCCTATTAGAACAGAATAATCTTATGAATTGATCCAAGGAAAACATTATTGTAAACACAATATGTATAGATGAATTCAAGAATGTAAAGGAAAATGGATATTAGCAAAACATAAATGTAAATAAAAGTAGTGTGAGCTTAAAATGAATCTAAATTGGTCTTGAACAAATAAAATCATACCCAATTAGCATTAAGTTATACTAACCTTGTACTCATTATCATTTCCAATCTTGAAGGTTACTTTGATGCCTTATGTAGAAACTCTCTGGCCACGAGGCAAGAGAAGGCGGGAAAACCAAGTGTATATTGATGACTTCCTGACAATCTAAAATAAAAAAGCAACCAATCAACCCTATTAGAATAGAACAATCTTATGAATTGATCTAAGGAAAACATCATTGTAAACACAATATGTATAGAATAATTCAAGAATGTAAATGAAAATGGATATTAGCAAAACATAAATGTAAATAAAAGTAGTGTGAGCAGAAAATGAATCTAAATTGGTCTTGAACAAATAAAATCATACCCAATTAGCATTAAGTTATACTGACCTTGTACTCATTGCCATTGCCAATCTTGAAGGTTACTTTGATGCCTTCTGTAGAAACTCTCTGGCCATGAGGCAAGAGAAGGTGGGAAAACCAAGTGTATATTGACGACTTCCTGACAATAAAAAAGAAACAAGCAACCAGTCAACCCTATTAGAACAAAATAATCTTATGAATTGATCTAAGGAAAAAATTATTGTAAACACAGTATGCATAGAAGAATTCAAGAATGTAAATGAAAATGGATATTAGCAAAACGTAAATGTAAATAAAAGTAGTGTGAGAAGAAAATGAATCTAAATTGGTCTTGAACAAATAAAATCATACCCAATTAGCATTAAGTTATACGGACCTTGTACTCATTGCCATTGCCAAATTTGAAGGTTACTTTGATGCCTTCTACAGAAACTCTCTGACCACGAGGCAAGAGAAGGCGGGAAAACCAAGTGTATATTGATGACTTCCTGAAAATCAAAAAGAAACAAGCAACTAGTCAACCCTATTAGAACAGAATAATCTTATGAATTGATTTTATTTGTTTTACTGGCTAATGGATAGTGGACCTAGTTATCTTGAATTGAGATACTACTAAGATGTGTTGATTGGTGATTTTAGACTACTAATATTCTACCTGAATCTCTATAAGTTTCTTTTTTCTTAAATATATTTAAGATAACTCTGCAAAACTATTCCCCAATCTCTTAGAAATTATCCAGATTATTTTGTTAATACTTCTCCATTTTGATATTTTCTTTCAAAAATTCATAGAAAGATATGTAATGCCATATTTGAAACTTACATATTTTAATTTTACTCGTTCTATAATTATAGGATATGATTCCAACAATTGTGAAATGCATTGGCAATATGTTGGATGAATGAAGTAAATTATGCAATTGGAAGGTGTAAATCTAAATTCCTTAACCCTTTCCAACATCCTTCTTGCCTATTCTAAAACATGTGCTTTGGAACAGGGCATGGAAATCCATCTAAGTATAATGAAAAGGAGATTTTTGTCAGATATTATACTACAGTAAGTTGAATAAATGTAAGTAGAGAAATGTTTGCATACTTGCAGATGGTACAAAATTGTATGGTTGAGTGGAAGCCTCCCATCAACAAAAAGATCCAAATATCTGTGTATCTATCTCAATCAAGCCTCTAAACCCTTCAGAGTTGTCAAATTTTCCACTAACCTGTTATGCACAAAAGTCAAATTTTAGAGACCACTAAAATAAAATAAAAACAAAGCTTTGAAACAAAATCCACACACAACACAATGTTCATAGTGAAAATTTAGCACTTTCTTTCATCTTTGCATATTGGTTTGATGCTTCAAATGATGCATTTCTTATATTGAAAAGTGCCTTTCCTTATTGAGCTTCTCTTTGTTTTGAGAATAGTTTAATATTCTCTACTTAACAGGGCCAACCACATGAAGGTGGAAGCTCATTTGGCCCCTCCCCTCCTCACACCACTCTCAATTCCCCATACCCGATCATATAACATTAATTATTCATTCATCCATTAATAACATATAACATTCATTCATTCATCCTGCATTAATAACATATAACATGCATTCATTCATCCATTAATAACATATAACATTCATTCATTAACATATAACATTTATTCATTAATATATTCACATTCATTCATTAACATATAACATTCATTTTTTCAGTTTTTACATATTATCAAAAAAATGGTTGTCATAATATGATTACAATCACTTCTTTTTTTATTTCTTTTTTGCAGCTAAAAAAATCTGAAGTGGAGTATCGTTTTCAAAATCATTTGACCCCCCTTTAGTTGTCATGAGCTCTTCTTGTGATCTTAATGTATGCCTAGTCGTGTACTCACAATGTGGACGCCGCTGCAAGGGGGGTCTATTGCAATAGCAAAGAAATGTTAAATTGATATGTTTTATTATTATTGTTACACATATTTCATTAATTAAAATAACATTAGAGTGGTGATCTTTACCTAATGGGGCCACATCATGTTCCTGATATTGTCTTATAGCCTCATGCTCAACATGTTGAACACCCTCTAAATCCTGATCTAGAGTTGAAACACAAAAGGTTACATTAATTAATACACCAATTGCAATTAAATATGTTTAAAAGAATATTAAAGTGGTCCTCTTTACCTGATGGAGCCACATCATGTTCCTAATCATGTCTAGCCTGATCATGCTCAACATGTTGATCATGCTCTACATGCTCTAAAGTTGAAACATAATAGGTTACATTGATTAATACACCAAATTCAATTAAAGATGTTTAATTGTATTAATCCATACTGTGTTTTGTATAGCACGTGAATACATCCAATACCAAGATGTGCACCATGGCCTTCATCTGCAGGTTGTGCTCCACCCTCACCAGGCTACATTCCAATGTCATGTGCAGTATTATCATCGCTTATCTATTTAAAACAAATAGGCACATTATTATGGTGGAAATTAATATTGAATAGATTGCACAAGTATTCAATTTTAAATAAACTTTATTGATTTTATTTACCTACGTGTTGGATGCAGTGGAATATTGTGTTTGCCTAGTCGAGACTCTTAGTTGTTCAGCTAGGGCTCCATAGCCTTGCTGGAAGGCAATCTTCAGGTCCTCTTCTATGGGCGCTTTGCTGAAATTAGAGCCCTTTATTTTTGCATAAGATCATGAATTTTCCTTCTATGGTGTGATAAAACCAAAATTGTTTGTAATTTATTATTTCGATGCAATATTTTATTTATTGATACTTACAAATCATGTGGCTAATTTCATATAACCACCAGAGCCAAGTTTGTGTTGCCTATACTTTTCTAGTCTTGCCTTTGTTGCTGTCGATGTATCTGGAATCCTGTGAAAATTTTGAAATACATTAGATTATGTAAAAAGAAAGAGTAATCAGTATATAATTACATTATTGATAGTATCACATACCTTCCTTGGCCTGGTGGTGTCTTTCCTTTCTTTCTTTTGAGCCTTCTCCTTTCCATCTGATACCAAGTCCTTCCACTCCCTCTCTAAAATCATGGGGGGGCGTTCATACTTTCTGTTCTTCTCTAAATCTGACCTATATTGGTCCCTCACATACTTTAGATAGGTACCAACTTTCTTAAGGACCTTGGTTCGGTTGAATGTTTTATCACTGAACAACATAACTAAACAGTTAATGAGCTCATTTTTTAAATCTTGATTTTGGGCATTCCACCATGTACATATGGTGGGCCCGAAGAGCTCCAATGTAACATCACTTAGATGTTTATAAAAAACATCATTTCCTACAAAATGATCATGGGATCATTAGTCTATAAAGAGTGATCAATAAGTAAATTTCAATTGGATTACATATAATAATTAAAACATTTTAAAGTACCTGGGACCTTCTCTATCTTTATGGGAATGAAATCATCGGTCACCACAAATGTGACCGGAAATGTTTTCGTGCTCTTAATATGATAAGACCTAGGAAATGTTGCTAAAACATCACCAGTACTAGTGGCCTCTGCATCCCCAAGTACATGTACTAACACATGTAGTGGCATGTCTTCGTTACGAGAGGGTGCACTACCGAATGCCTGCATGGTATGTGTTGCCGAAATTTTAGTCAAAAATATAGGCACGGATGATGGGGTTAGATGATGTGATGTATGCACAGGAAGACCAAGATTGACACTTGTATCAACCCCTACTTCTTGGGCAACACTTGCAGTACCAAGATCATGGCCAACAACATGACGAGGATGCAAATAATCTAGTAAAAACAACACATATTTTAGTTTATGACATAAAAGAGTACAAAATATAAAACCATGAATGAACTAAAGTTATAATTGAAGATCTCATGACAGCTTACTTGTAGGTTTTGTGCTCTCTCAAACAATATTTTAACCCTTTCTCTTATCTCATCTATTTGAGGCACTATGAATACCAATTGAAGGATTTATTCATTTCTTTTTTTTTGGGCCTTCCTCATCATATCCCAGGGTTTATAGAAAATGCAATGTCATCATCGCATAATAGTGACTGCACCTCCATATGGATGCTCTTCTGTACTGCTGGTGCATTTCCCTGATCAGCTGACTAGAACAAGAATATTAAAAACATTATTGAAATTAACCAAATAAACTCATGAAAAAAACATAATAATAAAACATTTTTCTCATATCTAATTTGTACAATTACAATGAGGTAAACCTCTTGGGTAGACCACCTAAAGATGGATCACGATCTATGCTCTAGGCCAGAGCGTTCCTCATATGATCAATGTCCCACTGTGACAAAAAATAAATATAAAAAACATTACCAAAATGAAACCAATAGACTTACAAAAAAAAACATAATAATAAAATACTATATTGGAGTCATTAATTGGAGGTTGGATAAAATGGTATAAAGTACACACCACTCCCATAGTAATTGTGTTTGTATCTAAGTGATTGAAATTGTAATCGATTAGCAACTCTTCCCCTGTAGTTATTGATTTTATCGCACATATGAATACACGGTTTCCCTCTCACGCCTCAAATATGCAATTGGGTTGTTTATTTGTTGACCTAGGTCATGTACTATTTATAAACCCTGAAATATTCCCTGATGCTTTAGGACTTCCGTCAATGTACCTAGCCACTCCTTTATTTTGATCCTTATCTTTTAGTTGTATATAATTTGCTGACAGTGCATACCTACGCATACTTCATGTATATCGAACCAACTGCATCCAATCTTTGTAACTATAATAGGGTCCAACATACTCCATCAATTTAGTGACTTTGTCATAACATATTTTTATGTTGTCCATGCAAAATAGGCCCAAACCATGTAATGACGATGGTTTTATGTGATATATCCTCTCATTGACACAAAAATCAGTGTTTATTGGAGGAAGTTCCTTGGGTACCCATTGTTTCCATAGATGTTTGTACCTCAAGGGCACCTCGATGTCGCATATGCTCCCATCATCATAAGAACATGACCCCCCTTTAGCAAGAAAAAATTCCATGTGTTTACAAAATTTTATTCTAATATTTTTAGTTGATCTCCCTCTTTTAGACCTACTACATGTCTCACTTTACTCTTCTCTTCCTGAATTTCCCTTGCTCGAGGAAGACAGATCTAAAAAATACCTATTTGGTGGTATCTGCACTCATAAGGATGTTGGATGAATTTTTTTCATGGTGATGTGATGCTAAGGTGATATTATGATTAATCTATCATTTCATCACTAGAATTTGATAGTTTATAAGGTAATCAAGTCTTTATAGATTGAAATTTATTGTTACTACCATCCAAATGTATCCATCACAAATCAAATCTACTTAATGTTTTAACTCCCAAACTTTGTAACAAGTGTTAAATGTGACTATGGTCCACCAGTTACACAACCAAGGCCTGAAATGTATTCTCTAATTTTAATCAAAGGAATTTTTATGTTCATTCAAGTAAATAAACTTGAAGGGAAACACCACCAAGTGGTTTATTGGACACCTACATGACTAAAATAGCAGCAAATTTACATTTAATTTCTATATGTCTTCTAAGTGGTTAACGGGGAGGGAGTGTGTACTAGGCCTGGTAAAGTCATCATAAGTTTATGATTTGGAAAAAAAAATTGTTTAAGCCATCTCAAATCTTCCTATGTCTAATTGCTAGGAGACTTTTGGTATGTTTTAAGGTAGTATGAGTGGTCGCATCAATGTTCTAATTCTCTATGACAAGGTTTCAACATCTTCAAATAATGAAAGTTAGTGCTCATAGTCATTTGAAACAACAAAATTTTGATTATGTATGATGGTAGGATTTGATAACTTAAAAGAATTGGCTACTCAACAAACTTATAGTTAAAAGAAACTTTTTCAGTTTAAGGGGTTAGCACTTTCTTTCATCTTTGCGTATTGGTTTAATCCTTCAAACTATGCATTTCTTATCCCACTTCTATCATATTGTATTCCCATCCCATTTCAATTTTTTGAGGAATTGATACCAAAATTTCATATCAAATACCACATTCTTGAAGAAATTTTTTGTGTTTTTACTATTTTTCTGAATTTATTTTGTGTTGTATGGATCCATACAAGATTGAAATGCTTTGAGATAATTGATGTAGATAAATATATGTGTTCCCTTTCATTTTCATTTGTTTTGAAGTTCTCAATCAATGTTTTGTGGGAGAAAACAATCAAATACAAGGACTTCCATGTTTTGCCTATGTAAGGGTTTGAGGGCTAAATAGAAATGACATCCACCAATCCACCCACTATCTTGGAACTGTAACTTGGTGGATTGGTGTGCATCATGGTGGATTTGATGGAGTTTCAAATCTTGTTCTTTCAATTCCATTTATGTTTTTCCCTTGTCTTGGCTTGTTACATTGTTTGGGAGGAACCTAAGGTTGGGTTTTACCTTGGCTTTCATAAAACTCCTAATGTTCCATGTAAAACCTTGGGTGAGATATATTTGGTCATTACCTTTTTGGAGTGGGTATTAAAATGACTTATGTCTCATTGTTTTGTCTAGGCCAAGCCCCTTTTTATAAATTGAGTTAAATATTTTGCCTAACTTTATTACTTCCTAAGTTTAGGCTGGCCTGTGCCCTATGTTTTAAAAACAACATTAAGCCATCATTTTTTGTCAACCTAGATGGTGTCCCCTTGTTCTTATTAATAAATTTGTTATTTTGCAGGGAGTGATTTTAATTGACCGTCGATCAACCATCAATTGATCTTAGTTGTTCCCCGCAATCTCGTGATGCCCCCACCATAGGGTTACAACTGAGCACGATATCACAAGTAGATGCCACATGTCTCAGCTAGCAGTGCCAAAGGAATAATCAAAATGCTTTAGTATTTGTGTCGAGGTTTAAATACATTATGTGGCAAGTTACTAAATGGCTAGAGAATGTATGTGCTCAAAATTGACGGATATGTTATAATCTTGGTGAATTTTTTTCTTGACGGTTAAGTTCAATGTTGGTGACTGATATGAATGAATGTGATTGTCGATGGTGGAGATCAACGATTTCCCACCATCGCGTGATCAAAAGATGCAGGATGTTTATGGATTACGATATCACAAGCATGCGCCACGTGTATCCTTTGGCACTGCATACTGTGGTGGGACCTCGATGCTGAGATGGAGATTGCATCAACCTTTTTTGAAGGTAGTTGTTCAATGCTCTAACGAAAGTAAAATATGTATGGTTAGAATTTAAATTCGCATCAAATATGATTGAATTCGTTGGCATGACATGTAAGTGAGCTTTAATGGCGGAAGAGATGTTTACTGGCTTAATTCAAATGACATAAATATTTTTTCCTTCATCTTTTTTCACCACAAAGAATTCAAGCACCTTCACAAAGCAGTTTCAGAGCTAGAGACAAAGTTTTGAGCAATCACAGCGAAAATTTGGTCTTCTGTAGAATGTAATCTCATGAGTTGTTTTCCGTGCTGCTTTAGTTAATTTGACTATTGTTTTGTGAAGAATTGTGGTGTGCTGGTTAGAGGGATTTTTTATTATTGTCCTAGGGTTACTGGTTTGATCAAAATTATGGGAAATTGCAAGGTTTTATTATGATTTCATTTTATGAGTAGCCCTAGTCTGTTCAAAGTTTGAGTTTTAGAGGAATTCCTAGTTTATTTGAGATGGCGCCACCAAAGAAGCATTTCAGCCAAATGGATTATTTACAGAGAAAGTTGTATGATGATTTCCTGGACCAATTACCACTGTCAACAAATGATAAGAGGAGGGGTTTAGTTCTGATGAATGGAAGAACCATAGGTGAGGGGCTAGTATGAAAAAATTATAACATCGCAGATGCTAGGGTTCTTATGGTAGGTTTGGAAATGTTCAAGCTTTGGTATGGGCAGCGAAATTTACCTCACGCTTTCTCTAATGCCTGGAGATATGATATGGGGAAATTAGTAGTGCCAAATGTGTTCCCTGATGTGTACTTGCTTAGGGCATTGGCAACATGATATGACCCTATCATGAGAGTGATTAGGGATAATGATGGAGAGGTTTTCTTGAGTGTAAGCAAAGAGGAAATTCAACAAGTATTTGATTTGAGTGAACCTAGTCCATTTTTGGTTCAAATTGATCTTGAGGAGATGAAGAAAGAATATGCAAGATCAAAGTTGTTTACATTGAAGCTACTTCCTCCACATCTAGCTAGGGTAGGCAGTTCAATAGTTTACATTAGCCCAAGTGACCAGGAGCCTTTTAGGCTAAGCTAGTGCTTTGCCAATCACTTTTTGGCCACTTTGTATTCACTATGCCAGATTCTGGGTTTTAGCCCAAATACTGTTATGCCAATTGCATACATGTTCATGGGGGCCCAGATACAACACCACAATTTCTCCGTGATATATGACTTTGCATCTTTTTTGGCATAAAAGATACATGATGGATTGCTGAAATTGCAAATAGGAGATACTAGCAATCCTTTCTTCTGGTACTCATTGCTAATGTACATGTTTTTGTATAAGAATGTCGAATTTTTCTCAGAGAAGATGGAGTTAAGGTAGGACATAAATGGAGAAAGGTTACTAGTGCAGGTCTGGACTGCAAACCTATCATACAACAAAGGAAGCACCATTTATGTGCAATTTGACAATTGTTTTGCTTCCATACTCAAGGCTCAGTTAATTGTTAATGTGTTCAAGATTCCTAAGGATAATCACAATTTTCTCAAACCTAAGGGGAGGAAGCTTGATTTAAAGGTTTGTCACAACTGGGGTGACATCATTTTGTACCCAGTCAACATTGTTCTAAGAGTCTATGGCTTCCAAGGATCCCCACATATGCTCCCTTTCAATGTGCCATCCAGAATGGGGTTTGTTGAAGTCATGTGGAAAATAGGTGGTATCCATGAGGATAACTTGACAGGGAAGGGAAAAGGGACTCTCTTCCTTGATTACATTATTGTATCAGATTTTGTTTTCTCTAAAGGAGGATGGGTCCATTTCGGGAGATATTTTGATGACTTTCATTTGAGGAGTGGTTCCAAGTGGTAGCATGATCCAGAGGGTTTCTTTGCTTTGTTTAGGCAATGGATTAAGGGTGGAAATTTTACCCATGAGTTCAATTTTCTTGAGGACTTAATCAGAAATGAATTTGATTTGAACATACAAGAATTGAATAAGGAGAAAATGATTGCATATGAAAACTTACTGGTTGCAGTGCACAAAATGGATCCCAAATATGATCCATTAATGGAATTCACTCCATGCCACAAGAAAATTGATTTCTTGATGGATAAATTCAGAGAGATCATGGGCACTTTGATGACCAAGAGGGCCAATTTGGAATTGGATTCTGGTATATAGAGATAAGAGGTGAGGTTTGCATAAACAAGGCTAACTTATCAACCTACAATGAGTTGGCCTCTTTATAAGAGAAAGAGGAATGATATTAGCAGTGAGGAGGAAGAGGATAAGAAGGGAAAACAAATTATGAAGACCTCAGCTCACCCAGGGCTGAAGATTAGAGCACCTGGAGGAATAAAGATAATTGATTTAGATTCTCCACCAGAAGTTGATCCTGCATTACCAACATCAAAGCCAAGCCCTAAGAGGAAAAGAGTTAAGGAAACACAAGAAGCTCTGATGGATGAAATAATTGTTACTGATCAAGACATGCAAGTTGGTATTCCATCCCCTCCTATATCAACTCAATTAGTACTATCTAATATGGACATGAAAGGCCAATATGTACAAGATTCCCTAATGGAAGCATGCAAGGCATTCTTGGATGATGATGCATTTGTGAAGACTCCAATTTTATTACAACTAGTGGGGAGGATGAAGTTAGAAGAGTACCAAGCCAAGTGCAAGGAGAGAAGAGAATCAAGGCCTGATAGGTTTGATCAGGAAAATGATGATGAGGTGAAGTTTGAACTCATGAATGAGTTCAAAAGCATCACTCCTGAGGAGGGAAGGAAGTTGGTGGCCTAGGCTGGTGTTCTGATTTTACCTGAGTGGGACATAGCAGATGTGGTAGCATTCAATTCTATTCTAAAGTCAAAATATCCAATGCAGAACACCGAGGAGGAGGTCAAGGCAACACTCCAAGATTCTACCTTTAGTGAGGAATATGAGACCCTTTCTATTTGGGCATTGGCACCCTAGGGTAGAAAGCCAAATGTTACTGATATTAGCCCAAACCTAACAGGAGGGAAAATAATCAAAAGAGCTTCTGAAACTTCAACTACAAAAGCTACAAACTTGACTGTAAATGTGGCCAAATTGGCCTAAAAGATAGTTGAAAGAGAAGAAGTTGAGAAGAAAAATTTGATGGACAAGTATAACACCATTATTGGAGAGTATAGTAGAATGTAGCAAAGGAATTTTGAGTTGCAAACTAAGGTAGACAGGCTGTATTAAAGACATGTGGGGGAGTCTTCTAGTGCTCCTGGTACCTTGGCCTTACCTTCTACATCAATATCAGTACCTCCAACTTCTCCAATTGTTTCTACTCATGGGTCCCCCATCCAAACTCCTGCTCCTAGTTCTTCATTAGAGCCAGTTGAAGAGGAGTTTGAGTACTCTGTAGATCCCACCAAAAATCAAATGCTTAATAAGATTACAAAGCTATAGGAAACTCTAAAAGAAAGTGAGAAGGGAGTAGTTGCCAAGCAAAATGAAGTTGTAGACACAGTTTTGAGGCATTTGAATGAGGGAGTTGATGGTAGATTACCATCAGTTTATTCTTTATATTGTTTATTCTTAGATTCAATAAGAAACATTACTAGGGATCATGAATTAGTTTTGTCTTTAGTTGAGAAGTGGATCCCTAGGGCCAATGACCTAGATGTTATGTATAAGGCCTCTAGATTTGATGCATACAACAGGCCCCAATCATTAAGGTCTACTCAATTTTTTGTAAAATCTCTACAAGTTTTTCAAGCCTTACCTGATGATTTCAGTAGGAAGATTAAGGAACTGGTAAATAATTTTGATGACTGGAGTGGCACATCTTTATCAGATTTAGTAGATGCCCATGGAAATTTTAGATCATTGCAACACTTGCAAGATAGGGTGGATGAAGTCATCAATGCAAAAATCAAATTGATTTGTGATGACTCAGATTATGATATGCTGACAAGTTGTATGGATAAAATCATTAACGCCAACACATTTTTGGAGTCTTTTGAAAGAGAGGCAAATTAGGTAGCAGTCAAGTACACACCTTACAGTGCTAAGGTGAATGAAGTGGTAAATTTTGATTGGCCAACAAATGGGGAATATCAGAGATGGGTAGAAAAATATTTAACTGAAGATGAATAGGATAGAGTCTACTACTGACATTTCACAGCTCAGCAATTTTGGTTATAATAGATTTTGGTTATGTCTTGATGGCAGTTTTGGTGGAGGTGTTTGAGGTTTGGCCAATGTAGTAGCTATTTTCTAAGTAGATGGGATAAATAGGAAGATTCTCTAGGGACTTGGTTGTGTAACAAATATTTGAAATGTCATAGGGTAGTCCAAATGATCAGTGACATGTATATTTTTGGCTCGATGCTTGTTTTCTCCTTCATTCTCTATAAGAAGGATTACAAGGCCAAAAATACGAGTTAGCAAGTTAGACAATTTTAGGTCGAGTCTAAGTGAGGTTGCAGAGCGAATTGTAAATAATTTGATGTCATAGTGAAAATGTTGTTTTAGGTTTTTTGTCATTTCTGTAGTAGGTTTTAAACTCATGAATGTTTAATGTTTCAAGACAGTACTAGCATTTGAATGGAAATTACTCATTTCGAGCTCATGTCTCTCCATTGTATTAACATATCATTATCTTGAATAAAATGATCAAGGATTATTTTTTTCATCTCACTGTTGGGGTGTGTATGATTCTCATTTTGGCTTTAATTCAAGGAATTAATTAAAATTCTCAAGTGAGGTTATAGGTGGGTATGTTTATGTAAGGATCCGATAAGTAGTATTGGGTTAGAATAAAAATTGATGATATTTTAAGGCAATATTATCTGAGATTTTATATGTTATGTGTCTGAATTTGTCATGAACCCTTAAGTGCTTATGAATTTGACTCCTCCAATGGTATATGGCACTGGTCTAAATTGTACTTATTTGTGAGGTTCTATATTCATTTGTCTTTGCTTAGAGCTTTCTACAAAATTGCAAATCAATGATTATCTTAAGTTTTTTAATGTTGTTGTAGTATCTCATGCTCCAAATAGTTGATATTATTGATGAACATCCATTTCATTTCAGTATTATCCTATTATGTTGAGCTATTAAATGAGGTGATTTTTTATTATTGATGTTATTTATAAGTTTGGTGCAGAGGTTATAAACACATTAAGGGGATCACCCTCCTGGGTTTTGCAGATCCCAAAGAGTAGGAGGTTTATTAAAACCCTCATTAGTTGGTATACATCCTTCGAGCTACCCCTGATTGGAGTTGGCAATTCCATAGGTAGATTAGAAGATAAACTTGGTTACAGTAAAAAAAACCAACAGATTTGTACAAGCTTGAAATGCTCTGAGATCATTGGTGTAGATAAATATATGTGTTCCCTTTCATTTTAATTTGTTTTGAAGTGCTCAATCACTGTTTTGTGGGAGAAAACAATCAAATATAGGGACTACCCTATTTTGCCTATGTAAGGGTTTGAGGGCTAAATAGAAATGACATCCACCAATCCACCCATTGTCTTGGAACTGTAACTTGGTGGATTCGTGTGCATCATGGTATGATAGAGGTTCATTGCATTTAGGAGTCTGTTAAATCAAGAAACTTGGTATTGAATTGATGCCCTAGGGCTGACAGGGGAAATTTTCTTGTGAATTTGTGGTTGCTAAGTCAAGGTTTATTAATTTTATGGATATCTTGGTAGAGTCATGGTGACACTATTTGATGGTCCAATCTCTACTTCGAAACCAAAATATCTCTAACAACTCTAAGAGCTATAATGGGGTGACATTAAAGGAACCTTCATATGAAGGATCTTCTAATGAAGGAACTTTGAATTAAGGTCTTCATTTGAAGGTCCTTCATGCCAAGGTTCCTTTCATAAATCATTTTGGACATGAAATATTTAAAATAAAAAATACCTTCATTTGAAAGTCTTGACATGGCATCATTTTTGAATGAAGTTTCTTCATTCAAAGGTCATGACGACATCACCTTCAAATGAAGGTTCTTCATTCAAGTGGTATTTTGTAATTTTGAATGTTTGATAATAATTTAGGGTTAAAAATAAACCCATTTGAGCCTTTTACAAATGAAAGGAAGTTTGATGCAATCATATGCCTTTTGAAACTTTTAAATTAATAGTAAGGGCATCATGAGTAGTTTTTTGGGCCCATTCAACAATCTCTAATGCAAGGATTGAATTTTCTAGAATGTTTCTACTATCAAGAAAGCCAATTTGTTGACCTCTATGACTATATCTCAAGCAATAGGTTTAATTGTGATGGAAATGATATTGACAAGGATTTTTCAATCTAGGTGTTGAGAAGCATAATTGGCCATCATCCTAGGGAAGATTCTTCATTCTCACTTTTAGGTGTTAAAATTTAACAATACCTTGATTGATAAAAGAGCCCAAAGAGCCTTTCTCCATGGTATCCAAGTACACATAGCTGTGGTCTTCTCTTATATGGTTGGACATGATTTAAAAAACTTAGCTAGGAATTATTCATTTGACCTAAGGTTTTCTCATAATGCTATCATTGGAAAATTATGATGAAATTCTTCTATCATGAAGAATTTGTCTATGTGCCTCTAGTAATCACTATAAAAATTTGAAAGACTAAGCTATTTTATTTTTTGTCTTATCTTATACCATTTTACGATAATGGGGGTGCCAATGTATGAAGATCTTTTCTCATAATTCCATCATTGGAAAAGTATGATTAAATTGTTCTATTATGAAGAATTGGTCTATGTGCCCCTAGTAATCACTGTAAAAATGTGAAAGACTAAGCTATTTTATTTTTTCTTTCTTATCACTATGAAATTGCAGGTTAAAGAGAATGGGGTGCCAAAATTATAGTACTCATTCTCCCTTGGTTGTCGATTTTCCCTGAGTTCCCTCAACCTCCTCCTCAGCGCTAGTATTGACCTTGTTTTCACTCTTCCATACTCTTCCTCAGCGTTGGTATTGACCTTGTTTTCACTCCTCCAAACTCTTCCTCAACATTGGTATTGACCTTGTTTTAACTCCAAACTCTTCCTCAACGCTGGTATTGACCTTGTTTTCACTCCTCCAAACTCTTCCTCAGTGCTAGTATTGACCTTTCACTTCTCCAATTTGATGAGCTACAACCTGGTTTCGTTAGGTTTTAGAGTATGTTAATTAAATTTAAAATTATGGCACCATTTAGAGTAGTGAATATAAAGCAAGCCAAGCCTATTATAGTCATGAGGGAAATAATAAAACTCCTAGGATACTTTGTGAAACCATTTTCCCTGGTTAAAGGGAGGCCATAAAATATACCTTTGGATTTTTCTAATCTTCAAATATGAGGATCTGCACATAAAACACTCAAAATAATAATTATATCATACAACTCATTTGGGAATATATTACAATATGGCTTTTACAAACCCTTTCAAATATACCTTCCCATTTGAACTACTATCTTAAAAGAATATAACTAAACACCTTTCATCTTTGGATCACGTGATGGTGGGCAACCGTTGATCTCCACCATCGGCAATCGTGTTCATTCATAGCAGTCACCAACACTGAACATAACGATCAAGAAAATTTTCATCAAGATTATAACATCACCGTAGATTTTGAGCACGTGCATCTCATAGCCGCTTTAGTAACCTTGCATATAATGTAATAAAAATTGACATAAATATTAAAGCACTTTGATTATTTCTTCAGAACCACCGGCTAAGACATGTGGCACTCATGCGCGATATCACAATCAGTTGAAATTTAGTGGTGAGGTCATCACAAGGTTGCTGGGAATAGTCAGGATCAACTAATGGATGATCGATGGTCATTAAAAAATTGTTCCCTACAAAAAATAAAACAATTATTAAAGGGACAAGGGGAAATCGCCTAGGTCGATGAAAAATGATGAATTAATGTTATTTGTAAACACGAGGGCATGGACCAATCTAAACTTATTAAATAATAAATTTTAGCAAAAAGATTTAACTTTTTTTATTAGAAAGGGCCCAACCTAGACGAAGCAATGGGACATAAGTCATTTTTAAAACCCACTCCAAAGGGTAACGACCGAATAGATCTTACCCAAGGTATTAGTAGAACATTAGGATTTTCATGAAGGAAAAAATAAAAAATCCCAACCTTAGGTTTCTTCCGAATAATATGACAGACTAGTACAGATGCAAGATAATAATGGAATTCGAAGAACAAAATTTTAAGCTCCATCACAATGGGTGTACCAAAAAGGTGTGGAAGGTTAATTAAATAAAAAATGCTCTATTTTTTATACATTTGTGTAGTACATGAGATCAATTAGTAGGTTATTTAGCCAATGATATGTTTGCGCAAAAAATATCTCAATGGAGAAATAATAAGTTCAAACCAACTATGCATCCACTTACAAAACCTCTGAATTAGGAAGATAATCAAGCTCCATTACTCGGATCATATTAATTTTGCAATAGGAAGAGAGGAAGAGGGAGAGAAAGAGGGGGGAGATCAAGAGAGGGGTAATGAGAGAGATAGAGAGGAAGATGGAGATGGAGATGGAGATGGAGATGGATATGGAGATGGAGATGGAGGAGGGGGGATATGGAGAGAGGGAGAGATGGAGAGAGGAAGAGAGAGAGAGAGAGAGAGAGAGAGAGAGAGAGAGAGAGAGAGAGAGAGAGAGAGAGAGAGAGAGAGAGAGAGAGAGAGAGAGAGAGAGTAAAAGAGCGATATATAGAAAAATACATATAGAGATGGAAAGTGATATATAAAGAGAAGTAGAGTGAGGAAGATATATATGGTAGAGAGATGGAGAGATAATGAGAAATAGATAAAGAGATAGAGATGAAAGAAGAAATATGTAGAGATATATATAAAGGGGAAAAGAGATATAAATATAGAGTTCTAGGAAGAGTGATAATGAGAGAGAGACATGTCTAGGGATAGATGGAGACAAATAGATAGATAGGAAATAGGGAGGGAGTGAGTGAGGGAGATATGGAGAGAGATAGAGAGAGGGAGGAAGAGAAAGGGAGAGAGATAGGTAGAGGAGGGATATAGAGAAGAGGGGGAAGAGAGGGAGAGATAGGTAGAGAGGGAAAGGGAGAGGGAGAGGGAGAGGGAGAGAGAAGAAGAAGAGGGAGAGGAAAAATGAAATGAGATTGTAGAAGAAGTCTTAATAAAGGGAGAGGGAGAAGAGAAAGGACTACAAAAATTTGAGAAAAGAGTAAAATAATACCATAAACAAAAGAAAAAGCAAGACTACAAAGAAAAGCAAATAACAAGAGAAAAAAATAAAATTAAAGACAAAAATATGATCTTAAGATTAAAAAAGTTAATGATATATTTTAATCTTTATGATGATTAAAATATCTCATTATAAGGAAAAGAAAATAAAAAGAGAAAATAATAAAGACAAGATTAAATACAAAAATATAAAATAAGATTATAATAGTGATATATTTTAATCATTATAAATATTAAAACATTGCAATAAAAAAGTCAACTCAATGCATTTTATCATAATGCTAAAGAGATACAAAAAGGATTAAAAAAGAAACTAAAGACAAAATGGAAAACACATTAAGAACACAATAATTAAGGCAACAACACAAGAGAAAAGAGAAGACCCTTAAAATAATTAAAATGGAAACAAAAGAAGAGATGAAAGAGAAAGAAAATAAATAGAGAAAAATAATTATTAAATAATAATAAGTAAAATAATAAGAAAAAAAAAGTAAAATAATTAAAAAGTTGTAAGAAAAAGAGCAAAGAAATTAAAAAGGTGAATGAATAAATAAAATTAATTGAAAAAGGAAATAAGGTTAATACTATAAGTATAGTTGATTATACATATGGTATTAATAAGAAAAAACAATAAAATACATTAAACTTTAAAGACGAAAAGAAAATGAAAATAAAAACCTATGGTATTAATAACAAAAATTAATAAAAGATCAAAAAACTTTAAAGATGAAAATAAAATGAAGATATAAAGCAAAGCTATGAAACAACCCATAAACAAAGTCGCAAAGGGGAAAAAACAAACGAAAAAATAGCAAATAAAAAAGAGAAATAAAAGGGATGTGACGGTACAGATGGGAGGGATAGAATTAGGAGGGAGGGTTGGAATGGAGGGAGTTTTCAAGGGGGAGCCATGCTAGACTTAATTGCCAACCTTCGTCCCGATTAAGATTGATGGAGTGGTTTCTGATGGTGATGACTTCTTGCAATTTACGCTTTTAAAAGTTGTCTTCCTTAACCACAACCTGGTTGTTCTCGAGGAAAATGTGGTGCTTGGTTTGGTGGGAATACTCTATGAGGGCTGACTTAGAGATTCTATCATGCCTGATATCAACACTATGTTCTTTGACTCTAGTGTTGATTGATTGCCTTGTTTCCCCAATATATGGGGTCCCACAAGAGCATTATTCAATCTTGTACACTCCAAAGTGGAGAAGAGGTGGTAAGGGGTCCTTGGTCGAGGGGATGAGATTTCTTGTGGTAGATATAGGTTTGAAAACACAGGAAATACTTTTCTTGTGAAGAATTTTTGAAATCCTATTAGAGAGGCCTTCAATGTAGGGGAGGGTGGAAAATTGGGAAGGGGTGCTTCCATAAGGCTTGGGGGTTGGATTAGCTTGGTTTTTGGTAATTGGAAAAGTTTTGAGGATTTATTTTTCATGATAGCCATTGAGTTTGAAAATACAGTAGAGATGGGAAAGTTCAAGATCATTGTGGTCTTTATCACAAATGCGATGAGCTCGAGTTGCAAGAGTGTTGAGGACACAAGCCTTTTGTGTTGGATGGTGATGGGAAGAAGCATGAAGATAGAGGTTTGTATGTGTGGAATTTCTAAAGACATGATGAGCTAGGGAACAATATTTAAAATTTTAATAAGATAAATATTTATAAATTAAATTAATGCTACTTCTAATTATTATTTGTAATTGCATAAAAAGACATAAACTTAAATCTAAATTAAAAATTTAAATAGAATAAACTAAATGCAAAGTCAAAATATATCAAATCCAAATATTATTAATAAAAATAATAAACTTATTAAGTTAATAAATAATTAAATAAAAAATAAACTTAATATATTAAAAAAAAATTAAAATTGAATGTAAATTTTTAAATTAATTTAATTTAAAATATTAAAATCATAATTGAAATAATATTTACAAGTAAAATCAAAGTGTCTTTTTATACAATTTACTCTCTTTTGAATTAGGGTTCAGGTTAGGGTTAGCATTCAATTAGGCTTATGGTTGGAAATTTGGAATTAGGGTTAGGGTTAGCATTCAATTAGTGTTATGATTAGGATCAAGTTCAAGTTAGGGTTAAATTAGGCTTATTTTAGTTAATTTTACAATTAAGGTTTAATTAGAGTTAGTTTTATGGTTCAATTAGGGTTAGGGTTAGAGTTCATTAAGATTAAGGTTCAATTAGGGTTGCCAATTCTAGCAGCACAAGCCAGTACATACAACATATGTTACCTAAATTATAAGATAGATGAGTTTCTGGAGGAGATGCAAATAAAGACAACTTTTCAATTTGTTTCAATGCCTAGTGTGGATTATCCAGAATTTATTGTTAATTTTGAATCTGATATTGACATATATCATTTAACTAAGATTGATACTACTATTCTGATTCATTCGTGATAATTATTGGATTTGTGTGTAAAATATGGATATTTGTGTTTGACTGCAAAGAGTTATCTCTTGTGATTTATTAGCAAATTAGTCAGTCTATTAATTAATCAATTAATCCTCTACCTTTTGTTCTTGGTCCAATGACTATTGCAATGCTTCTATCCATTACTTGACAATCAATAAAATGAGCATATGGGTTCAATTGAGATTTCTGATGTTTAATCAAGGCCTTTTTCAATACACTTCACATTATAAGTTTTATGAGGCTTATAAATGAGTTATCTATTATTGAATGGTTAAGGAAATATTTGAACTCATTAATATTTACATAATGTTGGCAACATGTAAATTGTGCTTTCTTCATGGCTGAAAATCACAACCAAAGCATCTCATAATTTTGAAGTGAGCAAAATTCTTTTGTTATAAGGGTCATTTTCTAATGGAAGATAAAGTTGACTCTATCAATGATCAAATTCCTAAATTTAGGTGACAACTACTTTATCCTGATCATTTTTTCTTACAACACAACAAACATAATAAATACAAACAAAACTATTCTAAAACTTTCTAGCAAGAACTTCGCTGCTCTGCAGCTCTTGTTAAGTGTCGGCTTCATGAATTCGTATTTCATAATTTCTTTCTTCTTCCTCTATTTATATAAATATTTTTGGGTGGCACCGATTCATTTTTGTTTAGTTTATATTTGTCGGCTATTTATTGTTTCATATACATGTCGACATATGATATTTTTAATATGTTGTGAGTTTTTTTTTGTTAACACACTCACATTCCGCTCCATGTTGCCATTGTAGGTTACGCCTCTCGACGTAATAAATTAAATTTAAAAAATTAAAATCATATTTAAAATAAAATATTTAAAAATTTAATTCATAATTTAAATAAATCTAAAACTTTTAAAAACAATTTTAATTATTTTTCTAATTTACATTTTTATATTTTTTCAAATTATAAAATAAGTAAAAACCATTTAATATATGAACTTTATAAAATGCAAATATTAAAAATAATTTAAATTTCCACTTTTAACATCTTTCTAATTAACAAAAAAAGAGATAAACATTTTTATAAAAAATTAAAATTAAAATATATATAACTAATATATATAAAACAAGTAAAACCATTCAATATATAAATATTAAAAGTAATTTAAATTTTCACTTTTAATCTCTTTCCAATTAACAAAAAAAAAGATATTTTTATAATTCAACTTTTCACCTTTTAACACATATTTAATTAACAAAATTAGATATTTAAATGATGAGCATATTTTTTTTTAAGTTAAAATATATATCTTAAACCAAACTATATCAATTATTTCATACATTGAAATTAACCAATTCACTTTGAGTCTTGAAAAATACAGACAAATTTTAAAATTAAATTTATAGAAGTAGATATTTCTTTTCATTTGTTGAAACCTTCATTCAGTAAATATTCTGGTGTCACTGGAAGAGAAAAAAGGGCAGAGTTCGCAAGTAAAATATTAAGAAGTAAAACAAACAAACAAACAAAATGTGGCGATGAATGGATGAAATCACTTCAATCTTATTTCATTGTACGTAGTCGATATTAACCGTTGATGGTCCATTTTAACTTGTTCATCTCAAATAGGATACACCTAAAACAAAGGGGAAAAAATGTGGTGATGAATGGATGAAATCACTTCAATCGTATTGCACTATATGTAGTTGATATTAACCGTTGATGATCCATTTTAACTTGTTCATCTCAAATAGGATATTCCTTCAGTGAAACTAGAAAAAACCTATAATTTGTAAAATGTAAGGAATAGTCATAAAATAATGAGAAACAAGAATTAGAAAAAGAAGGAAAGAAGAAACACTAAATAGAAAAGGACAGACCCAAAGAGAAGAGACACACGAAAGAAAAAATTGACAAAACATGACGAAATAACAAACTATAAGCAAAAACGAACTAAGCCAAAGCAAGAAGCAGGAACAAATCAAAATTAAGAAGAGAAAAAAGAGAGAAGGGAACCTACAAGAGTGGGAAAAAGAGAGGACCAAGGGATAGGAGGAGAGAAAGGGGAGAAGGGAAAGGAGAAGGAGGAGAAGCTGAGAGGATGAAAGGGAAGCAAGTAACCAACTGGACAAGGAAAGGAAGGGGAGTGGGGAGGGTTGGAACCCAAGCAATGGAAGGAGACAAGGGAGAGGGACAAGAAAGGGGGAGGATAAAAATTAGAGGTGAGAAGGAAGATTCTAGGATCTTAAGTTGGAAAGCAACGGGTGCCAAGACAAGTTGAAACTCCAACCTTCATCACGATTAAGGTTTAGGAGATGATGGTTGATTTCAATAACTTCTTTAAGCTTTCTCCTAAAGAAATTGTCTTCTTTGGATAAGATTTGGGCACTTTCTAGATAGATGTGGTGCTTGGTGGAAGAGGAGTGGTCAGCTAGGGCTGATTTGGAGGTGCCTTTGTGTCTAATGTCAGCACTATGCTCCTTGATTCTGGTGGTAAAGGAACGGCCGGTTTCCCCAATATATGGAATGCCACATAAATAAATAATCTTATAGACTCGGTATGGGTAGCCTTGCAGAAAACCTTATGACCAATGAAGGCATTTGGCTTTTTCAGCAAAAGAACATCAAGAAAAGGGAGTTGGTTGTTGGACTAAAAAAAAACATTGATGGATCAGGAAGTGTGATTCAAAATGTTGATACAAAAAAACAAACACAATCTAATCTAGAAACACTTTTAGCAAAAACAAAAACCCCAACCCTAGGTTTTTTCAAACAATATGAAAGACCAGAGACATAAGGCAAGATAAAATGGAATTAAAAGAGAAAAAAATTGAAGTTCCATCAATAGTCACATATGATCACATCAGTCTTGACCATTTGATATCATGAAAAACATCCAAAATCTAGTATTCAAATAACCCATATCATTGGCAAGACAAGTTCCATCGGGGTGAAATGAAAAGGTCATACCGAGCATATGGGTCTGACTGATGAAGTTCCATCGGCAAGAAACTTGTCTTGTCTCACTGATCAAAGCACAAGGAGTTGTATCAGCCAGAACAACACCATCAGATTAAGATCCCTGAGTTAGCCCGAGTGGATTTGTCTCGCCAATGAAATATCATCGCCGAAACACTCATCTTGTCTTGCCAAAAAAACAAAGAAACGTACTATCACCAAGACAAACACTATCAGAATGATTTCAAAATTTCCTCCTGAACCACTATGTCATTCCAATAAGATTACATCAGTAGGAGTCGTCGTGACATACTTGAGATCGAAGGAATAATTATTGGGGAGACTTATAACATCAGCAAAATTACTAAATGTCTTAGCAATATACCATGTCTTGTCGATGAAGACACAAACAGATCAAGATAGTCAATAGGGTGAATCTTGGCGATATTTATATGAATCAGATGGATAGATTATGTGATATCGGCATAATGTCTCCCCAACAAAAAGAATGTTTAATGAACGTTAGTCAAGCCTGAATAAAAGGATTGCCCAAATTTTCAATTGTGTTTCTGATAGAAAATTTGATGTTACAATGGGTAAATTCAAAGGTCAACTATGCTCGTCTTCAAACCTAGGACATTAATGGCAGTATTACTACCAAATGTGTCAATGATTTCTTGAATTGAGAAAAGTAATTGAAGGCAAATTTTACAAAGTTAGCAGCAGATGAACGAATGAAGGGACAAAAGATCTTGCGGTCAAAGAATTCTAAATAAACTTGTAAGTTCCCTGCAATTAAATTTATGGTTTTGTGATTCATAAAATGGAAAGCACTAGCTCGAGAAAATCAAAAGGTAGGAAACAGAGTGAGAGTAAAAAACCTAGAGGAAAAAATAAAAAAATTGAAGCAGAGAAGGAACCGAGGGTAGCTGAGAGGAAGTTAAACTAGGACATAATTGATAAATTGTCCATGTCAGGACCTAAGGCTAGGTTATCTGCATGACTTAGGGCAGAAGTGGAAAAGTTAGAGGATAAATGCAAGCATATACGAGACATATGGACCCCAATTAGGGGATATGAGTTGTTTATTTTTCATTACCAACGAAGGAACCGATATGAACCAGTGTGTAATCCTTGGAAGTTAAATCTAGGGAAACTAGTCTGCCCCAATGTATTTGTAAATGTAGAATTGGTTAAAATTCTAGTTGCCAATTATAATCCAAAATGTAAATTTATTTATGATCCCCCAGGAAAATCATTTATACATGTATTTGAAGCTACCATCTGTGAGGTTTTTAACCTAGAGGGAGTGTGTGGTGAAAAAATTGTACCTGAAGAGCTGGAAAAGGAATTCTGGAGGATGGATACTTTGTACAAGGGTTGGAGGTTGCCACTACACAGGTCTAAGAAAGATGGTGTTTCAGTTCCACTGAATCACAGTGATGGTCCCCTGTTCCATGTTGATTTGTTTGAACCCTACATGAGGTACACATATTTTTCAGAGTGTCAAGTGTTGGGAATGGAGGCCCCTGAGCACATGTCAATTTTACCCATGGTAATTGCAGCGGACATCCAATGTCACAATTCAAGGTTTTTTATTATGCTTCACACATCTTTAAAGTACTTGATTCAGGACTAATGGCATTAAAAAGTGGAGCTCCTATCTTGCCCTCGGATGCTTATTCAATCCTAATGCATATGATACTTTATTATGGACAAGAATTTCATATGTGGCCTAAAAATCTGAGGGTTGTACACTTTGATAAGGAAGGAAGCTTATTACCAGTACAACTCTGGACTGCCACCTGGGATTGCAAATTTGTTAATTCTTGTTATCTACATTTTGAAGAGTTTTTTGTGAAACCATTGTATAGATTTTACAATCATCATTGTGAATACTCATTGTCCGATGAAATAAAAAGGTTTTTAAGGCCTAAGGATTTCAATGGACCTGTCAACCACAATTGGGGAGAGTGGTACTGTCTAGAATATGCGACCATGATAAGAGTGCATGGATTTGAAGATGGACCCTTCATTCTACCTGGGACGGTGCCTGATAGGATTGCATATTTGGAGATTGCTAGGAAATTGGACTTTTCAAATGTTATGAATTCGAGTTCTTTCAGAAAGAAGGAATTTATGCCTAGTACATTATGCTTCGATCATTTCACTTTATTAGCAAGGGATGAATATGACATGGTTCTCAATAAATTTCTGCAATACAACATGAAGAAGGGTCCACTACGAAAAGGATTTGATCTAGAGGGTATATTGATTTTGCCAAAAATAAAATGAACTTGGGAGGATACAATCATACCCTATCTGTATGATGACTTGATCAGGAATTTGGAAGCAGAGGAAGCCGAAAAATTTCTTGATGAGTATAACATGGGATTGTAAGATACAAAACAATTATCTTGTAATGAAGAGGCATCTGGTGATGGTAGGCCTAGCAATACAATTGATAAAATTTCTAGATTGAGAAATCAAGACTACAAGTATGTTGCCAGGGAACCAGATGTTGAAGGGAGTGTAGCTACTGACACAAGGCAAATAGCATATAAATCATTTGTGGTTGATGATGAATTCACTAAAACCTCATAATTTAAAACCTTTTTGTGCAAATTAGAAGGAAAGTCAATAAGGGAATCAGTGGAGAATATTACACCAAGTAATGAGGAACAATTGTTGAATAACTTAAAATCAAGTGTGGAATAAGAAATGAAGAGGATGACCCCTGAAAAAGGAAGGAAATTATTAGAAGATGCACGTGTCATGATCTTTCTTGGGTTGGATTTAAACTTTGCTTTGGTTTTTGATAGTTTTTTGAAGAATAGTAACACCATACATAAACTCACTCCTAAGGGGGTAACATAGATCTATGCAAGATCTAAGTATAACCCAGATGAGGGATCACTTGTGATATGGGCCTTGTATCCTCCACACAAGAAATCAATTGTAATCGATACTGAAAAGGCTTTTGGACATGTAATGATGTTAAAATTTGGTGAGGTTGATCCAATTGCTACAGAAAAAATTGGCATTAATGTGGCCAAATTAAATAAAGACCAAATCCAAAAGCTAATCAAGGAAAAATAAATGTATAAGATTAATAACGAGAGACTAATCAGAACAAATGATCACTTGAAGGACATGATGGGAATCACACTGGGATCCACAAAGCAATTGACTCATGGTGAAATTTCCCAGGCAAGAGACCAGTGGAAAGAATCAAAAGCGTACTCACGAGGTAAATGTGATGAACTCACTGCAATAATAAGGAAGAGGCTGACCAATTTAATGACTTGGTTGAGTAAGCTCTGGGGAACACATTCAAAATATTTTACTGCACTACAAGAACATAAGAGGATAGATGGTAGGATTCGAGAGAAGTTCCAGGAAATAAACCAAAGGGATGCTCCTGATAACATAGCTATTGATACTAGAAACCATTTTATGAAAAAACATAAAGATTTCCATTATGAATTGCAAGGTGATGATCAGGGGATGATCAATGTCACAAAAATGGGAGTACCAAAGTTGTTAGAAGATGGAGGGGAACTAAAGGGAAAATACAAATGGATGAAGGAATGCAAGACGATGATGCAAACAATTTTGGAGACAACCACAGGAAATGATTCAACAATGGAGATAGCCATAAGGAATGCGTTGGAGGATGCTGATACACACAAGTGGCCAGCTTACCGAGATTATCTATCAAACATCTATTTATGCATTAACAGAGCATAATTTCTAGTTTGTTATTGTTGTTAAGCAAAAAACATTTCTGAAAGGACACGCCCTTTCATAATTTTGATATATTTATATCTATTTCATAATGTAAAATAGATATAGGCAGATAGGAGAAAGATACAGTAAATAGTTTGCAATGAAACTTTCCTTTAAAAGACTCAGATGCATGTATGAATTTTGATGAAGTTAATGAAGATGTCTGATCTTGTGGCTTAATCTTGGTATCAATTGTTAGTGGAACTATACCGTTATCTAGTTGTCTCCATTTCGATGTTTTTTTGTTGTTTAAATTGATATATCAAGCATATATTCAGTTTACCGATACACATTTGTTGTATTTGTGTGATGTGATTATTTGGTTCTTTCAAGTAAAGATTAAACCCTTCTAGTCAATCATAGTAACTGAAAAGTATTAATTGGATCAATAAGAAGAATCACATAACTAGGATTGTCATTCTATATCAAGTAGAGTTTGTCAGTCATTTACTTGCACATTTATACAAGTTATAAACTGCATTTGTGTGCCAAAAAGTTTGAATTATTGCCATCATAGATTACACTTTTATAGATCTTCATTAGACTCCATACACCCAACAAGGCACTGGTCTCACGCTTTCATCTGTTAGTTTATCCATTTTATTTTTTGCATCTGTTAAGTGAACATATTCTAATATTACACATACACTTTATTAGGATTATATTTGTTCACTGTAAGATTGCCATTGTGAATAGATTGTTGTAAACAAAATCCAGTTTCAATGCCAAATGTAGCAATTATTGTGTTTCTTTTGTCAAGTTTCACTAACCAAGCTATTTAGTTGGATGAATAAATTTGTGTTATGACCCTTGGTCTCTTTAAAATAATTAGACAATATTAGGGAGATCAGGAAGGGGAGAAAATTAAACTCCTTCAAAATAGGGGTAGTTGTGGGTTTGTTGGTTTTCTTTGTATACTATATACTAGTTCCTCTAGGATAAATAAGTCACTATAGAAATGAAAGATGTTTGATTATCTACCTAATTTGTTTTTTATTTTTGAAATGGAAGAGATCTACAACTCTATAGAAATTGCTATATGCTAATGGTCAAATTATTAGACTATTTAGATCATTTTAGTTGACTACTACATAATAGTTTATGTGTTGAAAGAATTGTTTCCATTATTTGTAGTTTTTACATTGGAATACAAATCATATTTAATTTCATGCCAATATACTTCTTTCATAAAGATATGTGTTTGATTTTTCCTTGCTATTTTCATCTTAAAATTTAAATAAATATATTTTACAATATAGAATTATTTTCAAATTGGGACAAAAAGGATTCTGAGAGATATACTTAATCATAAATTTTACAAAAATAAATATCATTTAATTTGTATGTTGTAACTTTAGTACTTTTAGTTAAAATAAAAATAACTTAAAGTTATATATACATATAGTTAAATTGGCAAAGTTGTTTGTCCATTTTATTTTTTACATCTGTTAACTAAACATATTCTAATATTACACATACACTTTATTAGGATTATATATGTTCACTATAATATTTCCATTGTGAATAGATTGTTGTAAACAAAATCACGTTACTTAAGTCTGCTCAATTTGCAAAGGTAGACCCACCTAGGTTTGGCAGCACCTAAAGAGAAGAAGTTCAAATCATTTGTCCTTGTTTGTTACCCTAAAACATATCAAGATATTGACAACCTCTTGAGGTATTTTTACCTGCATTTTTGAGAGCTAACAACCTCCAAACCTCCAAATCCACAAAAATATTCCACTTGTACAACCAAATTCTTGCCAAACCCAAAAACCCTTGTTTTAGACCAAAATCATGAGGGTTTATTGAATTTCCTACTTCCACAACCTCCCAAACATCAAAACCAACTTAGAAACAACCCATTAGGTCTGTACATGGGTAAAAATTCATAAAATCAGATCACCCATACATATTTTTTTGAAACCTAGGCTTGAACCTCTCATTTCACATGCTTTTCTTCACAAAACTCTTGAGGACAGCAACTATACCTTCTTTATTTCTCATCCTAGTCCATATTCATGCATCCTACAATTACAAAAATATCCATGGGGCCTCTTAAACAAGCTATAGACATCACAAAAAATGTAAGAGCCCCTTTATATCATGTTTGAACTACAAAACCCTTAAAAACAGGGTAACTGGGTTATATGCAAAGAAATGAAGCTTTCTAACTCGAATCAATGCCTTAACCTCTCAAATCAGATTCAAATAAAAGCTAACACATATATTAATGATATGGAATTCATTTCACATCAAAATCTGGTTGTATGTGACCGTACAGTGCTGCAAAATAGGAAAAATACAGAAATTTTGAAGAAAAACACAGATATTTGGAATGTCAAGAGCTTGTATTTTAAATCCTCAACCATCAACAACCTTTAAAAGGATCACTTTATGAGGTAGAGGTGCTCCTGCACCACTTCCCCATCCAAAATTTGTTCACATTACACAAAGCCACAATGTTCGTCCAAGATAAGCCAATCAAATCCTACCTTATGTGTCCTAGTAATCAAATTGGAGATGATCCTAAAAATGACATTGCGAAGGGTGATTGGTCTATAAAATCTAAACGAATTTGAAATTATTTCACTACTACGATCAATTTGTCATCTTTCATGAAATTTCCCAAAACACTATTCATTATGATCATATGGAAATTTCTAGGAGAGCTACAATAGTTGTAACATCATGAATTAAAATTAAACATTAAAAAGTACATCATGAATTAATTATGTATTGGCATAAAAATTAAAAACATCATAAATTAAAATATGTAACCACATAAGTCAAATATAATTATATCAAGAAATTAATATCAAATAGATAATACAATTGCATAGCTCATACATTTCAATGTCATTGATCTTCTTCTTCATCCAATTCTTTGTTGGTATCATCCGTTCCAGATTCAACATTATAAGGATTGGTCATATCATCATCATCGTCATTGATATCAGTTTCCATAATGTCATCATCCACACATATATCATCTTCATAAACATTAAATCCTACATCATCATGATCTAGTTCCTCCTCTTCGACATCTTCGCCAGACACATCATCAACTAACTGTTGATCCTGATCATCATCTACATCATCTTCTATTTCTTCAGTATCTTCTTCTTCCACCACATTATATTTTACCAGCCTTCCTCTTGGATCATGTCTAACAACATATGACCAACTCGGTTTACCTCAAACCTCTAAGTAAAATACCTACTCACATTGGCTTGGAAGAACATAGGGCTCATTTCCAGCTCACTCAAAACACCTTGTATTAACCATGGTAAATCCATTATCATGTTCAATAACAATTCTCTCGGGATCATTTTCATTCAATCGTAGTATGTACCATAGGACAACGAACAAAACTAATTTGAAGGACTTAAATTCACACTCAAGTATATCATCCAAAATCCCATAGTATTGATTTTTTGAGACTTCTTGATGTATGTCGCTTCTAGATGAAACATTAGTCACCTAAAAGACTGCACTTAAACCAGAATCACAAGTTTTCTTTGTGTCATCCAAATTTTTGATTCAAAATTTATGACCATTGCACCACATAGCCTTGTGGTGTTTCACCTACAATATGTCAAACATGTAAAAATTATCGCAATATCATGAGTTGATAAACATATTTATTCTTGGCCGAGTGTATGCAAAGAAAAAATCTCAACATATATATACATCAATATAATTGAAAATAATTAAATAATAGTGTGATTAATAGATTTATACGTACCTAGTTATCTCTTAAACCACATGCTAAATCAATTCCCCTTGGTTTGACATTGGAATGTCCATTACGATGAGCTTCTTTAACTAATGAAGCCACACCTTCCCATGTTAATGTGTGACCAGATTGTTGACATCGTTTAATCCATACCATCATCCAATCAAGATTGTTCATGACGTACAAATGTAGTGCATCCCACTCTTGACCAACTGTATCAAAAAAATTTGAAATTCACATATGACATATAATTAGTTAATTACCACGGTATACGACCTTAATTTATAATTGATGTTTATTGAAGATTAATAATTAAATAATTATAATATACATAAAAACCAAATGTAAAATGTATTCTAATTAATCTACATGGCCATCTTATAATTACCTATCACTTTCCTCAATCTACCTTTCCCCATCTGGTACTCCCCTTCGAATTTGTTAATGGAGTTGAGATCCCAAATGTGATCTACATGAATCTTTGTTGCAAACTTAGGAAGATATTTAGTAATGTACACCATAGTCTTGTATACCATATATCCCTCCACCATAGAACCCTCAGGATGTGCTCTTCATCTAAACAAAGCCTTCAAAAATTTCAAGTGCCTCTCAACCATCCACATTGACCTTGTGTGTATAGGTCAACACAATTCAATCAGCTCAACTTGGTGTATGAGGTAGTATTCTTGTGCATTGAATATTTTTGAAGGTAGACACTTTTGCATTTCACACATTAGACGAGGAATTTTTCTCTTACAATAATTTATTTCTTTATGGATTGCTTTAGATGACAGCCATCTACAAGTGATTCAAGGCACAAATATATTAACGAGATTTAACAAAACTATACAACGAATTGAACAAATATCTCTACTTACCTCATGTATTTTCCAAGATCATATATAAATTTCTTGAAATTGTTGTCGAAGTTGTCTGGGAGAGATAGAGGTAGAACGTACTGCAACACTTATAAAATGATCTTTTCATTATTTTTCCGAAAGTAGTAAACATAATATACTGAAAAGTACATGCAGTATACAAATATATATATAATATACCAGAATAATTACCTTAATGAAGGTATGCCAATCATACATTTTCTTCCCTAACCCAAAATTCACCCTTCTTTGTTATGATATTGTTTATGTTCGCAACAAATCCTATGGGAAATCGAATTTTTCATATGACTTCTTTTATAGCATTGCTTTGCTGCTTCGTTAATAACCAAGGAAGGCACTTATATTAATTTGGTCTCCATCGCTATTTAATTGAATGAATTTTTTCATTGTATGATTGGCTTCCTGAATGTCACTACAAATTTTGACAATTTTTTCTTTGTCATGCCTTCCATCCAATATTTTCCATAGCGTTTCTGTCATATTCTTTCTGATATGCATTGTATCAAACAAATGCACAATTTGTAACTACTCATAGTAGGGAAACCTACTAAATTATCTAGGATAAATTTTCAATCCCTGTGGAAGTTGACCATTAATGCCTTGACGACCTTCATGAAGCATATAAGTTAAACAAATTAACAATGACAATCATTGTCAATTACAGCATGAGTAAACACAACACAATATAAAAATATAAATTCAAAACATATCATATATGATAAATAAACAATTTGATCTGATGTATAACCTTGACGATTAATTCTATTATATTCCAACTTCCATAGGCGAGGTGTCATTCTTTGTGGTTTTGATGTAGTCTCTTCTTTCCCATTGAAAAGATGTTTTTCAGTAGTTTGATACTTATGATTTTTGTGGAGGAAGTGTCTATACTCATCAAACACCTTCTTTCCTAAACTTATTGAACGATGAGATTTCATCTTTGGACCACAAATTGGACATTCAAATTTTCCCTTTGTTTGAAGACTTGCAAATCATATATAATTGGAATAAATATTTCATTTTTTATAATAATATATAATGAATAGATTATTTAAAAACAATGCATGATATCTACTTCATAAAATTAAATATTGTTAAAGTCATGCAGTCGAAAGTTATAACATACCGAAAAAATGTGTTAGCCCTATGGCATCATGAATTTTTCATACAAGCATTGCATGGAATTGAAATTGTCTTTGTCCTATTGGTCTAGATACGTCATACATAGTGACGCCATTCCATAACTTTAATAACTCGTCAATAAGAGGCTCAATATATATATTCATATCTTTAACTTGGTACTTACCTAGTTGAATGAACATAAACATTACATAATTATTATAACCATTTTACTACAATATATATAAATTCATGTGCATGACTATTAAATGAAAAAACATATAAGTCATTATGCAACAAATAAGACAAATGAGATGCTACTACGTTAAAGAAAATTGATGTAAACAAATACCTGGAACAATCATTGCCAACATTATGTGCTCCCTTTTTATTGACATCCATGGAGGAATGTTATTGTTGATAACAAAAACAGGCCACACCGAGTAAATAGATCTTAGCCCTCCAAATGGATTGACACCGTTCATTGCCAATGAAAGCCTAAGATTACGAGGTTCTTCTTTAAAGTGCGGCCATTTTTCCTCCATGTGCTTAAATGCAGAACCATCTATAGGTATTCAAAGAATGTCATCTTCACTTCTATTTTTTGCATGGTAATCCATAAATTGTGCTAAGATTTCACACCTAAATAATTGTTGCATACATGGAATAATGGGAATTTAATGAAGAACCTTGTGAGGCACCTTTTTTTATTAGTTGATCTATTTGATATCTACTGATATGAAATTCTGAGCATTCTATTGCAGATTCATGTTGTTTATGATATATAATATGATCATTGGGACATGCATCTATTGCTTGATACTCCATTCCAATATCTTTCATAATGCCATCTATAAATCTCAGTATGAGCGAGGTAAAATATTTGATGGTGGTAACAAAAATTCACCAATCAATCTACAACAAAAATAATTTGTTAATATAAAGAATATTAATGGTAAATATTTCATCCTTTATTTACTAGTGATGAACTAACAACAATTAAAATATATGAAAAAAGATGACATATATGGCATACCTTAACATCCATGAGATTGCTATGCTGGATAAACCATTCATAACCTTCAAGTTCACCAACAACAATGAAAATAGAGAGAAGAGTTGTTTGGGAGCCTTTTGTTGGTGTTTTAAAATGCAACCCAGCTAGGATTTGTAATTCTCTAAGAGGTAGCCAACCTCTATATTAAAGAACCACAAAGACTAGTGGTCAACTAACAAGATTCAGTTAAAGACTGACATCTCCACTTCTGGCTCTGCAAGACCAAGGTGGGTAAACCTAAACAATGTTTAAAACTTAAATCACTCATACATTGACATTTCTTTTTATAGCAGATAATTCTCAATGAAAACACACTAAGGGAAGCATTGACAACCTCAAACTTGGCTAAATTCTCAATAACTCGACCCTCTCTCACCCATTGGAAAGAAGGACACACAATCAACCAAAGAGTAATATTAGAATGATTTTGCAATTATAAAATGTTCCTGAGATGCACAAACTAACAAAATAGATTAGTGCCAATTATGGGCCATGGTGAGAAAATGTTGTTTTTGAGGGAATAAGTTTGTTGCTGCAAAGGAAGGACAGGAGATATTCTTTATAGTTTGATCAATGGTGAATGGAGCTTCCAAATGGCATCACCAGATCGAATTTAGGGTTGCTCCTACTTGCTTCTCTTCTTCTATATCTTCTATTATCCTCTCATTGTAAAGGGTTCTAAGATGAGGTTGTGGGTTTTTGTATTGTGTTAGGTAGATAGAGAATTGTATTTTATGAGTCATTGTTTGAGTCTGTAAGCTGTAATGTTCTGAATTCATGAGTAAATATAGCTAGTTTTTACAATTAACATCATGAAGATGTTTCCACATTCATGAATCTCTTCAGATTGTCTCCATATTTGTACACTTTGAGTCATGTAAATTCAATAATACAAAGTGTCTTTGCATTTATCATCTCAAGTTTCATGAGATTGTTTTATCTATTCATTGTTTTGTTTCAAAGAAATGGTTAAAATGCTTTGAGCAGGTGATTGTGATTTCACGTGTGCAGATGGGATTTAATAAGAAGAATCGGATTGATAGTAAGAGAAGGATTGTTATTGCAAGACACTAACAGTTCATGCAAAGCATCAGCAATTTAAATCCACTCGTTGAATTCTATTTACTAGGAAATTCATTTATGTGTTTGACTCCATGGCCCAGAATTGACACTACTCTATTTTTCAGTTTGTGCATCTCAAGAACATTTTATAATTGCAAAATCATTCTAATCTTACTGTTTGGTTGATTGTGTGTCCTGCTTTCCAATGGCTGAGAGAGGGTTGAGTTATTGAGAATTTAGCCAAGTTTGAGGTTGTCAATGCTTCCCTTAGTGTGTTTTCATTGGGAATTATCTTCGATAAAAAGAAATTTTAGTGTATGAGTGATTTAAGTTTTAAACATTGTTTAGGTTTACCCACCTTGGTCTTGTAGAGCCAGAAGTGTAGGAGATGTTAGTCTTTGATTGAATCTTGTTAGTTGGCCACTAGTCTTTATGGTTCTTTAATATAGAGGTTGGCTACCTCTTAGAGAATTACAAATCCTAGTTGGGTTGCATTTTAAAACACCAACAGAATGGCGACTTTGTTGGGGACAATTGGAGAAAATTCTTATTACAGAATCTAAGAGGCATTGCATAGAGTCAAATGATTTACCATTCTGATTTAGTTCAAAGTTTGAAGGATTTCAACCCTGTAGAAGAATTTTTTGTAGTGAACCTGAACATTTTTGTAATCTATGGTGCTTTTATGGTGGAAAGGAACTCAGAAAGAAGTTTAAATCTGAAAGAACTTCATACTGCTTGAAGTTCAATGCTCTGTGAAAAGAGGTGGCGACTCTTTTAATAGAACCTATTGAAAATTTGAAGAAAGTTCCAGATTTATAAATATTACTAGTCAGGAAGACAATTTGCAGCAGTTGCAAAGTTTTCAGGTATTCCTCACTCTTGGTTTTCAAAAAACTCTTATGTGAAAACCATATTTGAACTTCTAAGAAGAACCTTTTCTTCCCTATTAAGTGAATTAGCACTGACAAAGGGAAAGAATAGTAAATTGAATTTGCACATTCCATTTTTTGGATCTATTGAAAGTAATTGTAGTTCCATTGAAAGAATCATGTTTAGTGCTCAAATATCTGCTAGTTTGGATGGTTAGGATGCATTTGTGTATCTTATGGGTTTCCATCCATTTGTTTTATCATAATTTTCAAGTCCAGGTTGTCATTATGTCAATAATTATCCCTGTTGTCCATCATTTGGTCAGGCTTGTAATTATCCACAATTAGTGAGCCTTAATTTGTAATATCCATGGATCACCAACGTAAAGTAGCTATACCAATGAACACTTTGATTCAACTTGTCAAGAAGTGTCAAAAGTATAATAATATTCAAGCATCTAATACCCCAAAGTGTAAGAACCCAAGAGTTAATAAGCCTAGATTTAGTCCTGAATGGAATGATATATTTGAAAGAGGACTTAAAGAAATGGATGAAAGATACCAGTTGTTTTAGCAAGCCCAGTCAAGAGACCATCAAACTGTGTCTACTTGTGAAGTCATTGCACCTGTTGTCAATTCCTTTGACCCATTGTATGCTCAGTTAGCTTTTTCATGGGTTAATTATGAAACTTAAAGTATGTCAGCTCAAGTTTATAAGGAGATGCCTAGATTTGATGGCTATACCGTATGTGAAGGAGATGCACATGTTCAAAGTTTTTCTAGCTTCATGGAGAAACATTCATTCAAAGATCAAGATATGCAGATGATATTTTTTGTCAGATCTCTTGAAGCAAGAGCTCGGGATTGGTATCTAAGTTTTCCTGAGAAGTCATTTCCTTGTTGGGATAAATTTGTGGCTGCTTATAGAGAAGAATTTGCAAGAGATCCCTCAAACCTTGTCATGAGGTAAAAACATATCAAGAAACAAATTGAAGAGTCAAGTGTTGATTTCAGTCATAGATTTTTTGTTGCTCTTTCACTAATCCTAGAAATTTTCAGACCTAGTACTTCAAACTGTATCCATATGTATTTTGAAGCTTATGAAGAAGGATCTAGTGCATTGTTAAAATATTTTGAAATAATGAACACACAAATGACATACACAGTTCTAGATAATTTGGAGAAATAGAGGAATGAATATGTTCAAATTTTGTTGTCTTCAGTTATGGGAAAACATGCTAATGGAATCAACAGTTGTGTGAATGAAAATGATAAGATGTTTTCAGAAAAGTGCATACTTGTAAAGGTAAAAGATGAGAAGAATGCACCATTAGATGATGAGGAAGTTGTTAATGAACAAATTATAGAAGAAATGTACCCAAATGAAAATTAGCAGCTGAGTCTTCTGAGCTAAGAACCTGAAGAAGAATATGAGTTGGATTTACTCTTTGAAGAAGAGATATGTGATCAGCAATATGATGATATAATTGATCAAGTCAAGCCTACATATGTGGAGTGTATCTATGATGCAAGTCTGCATAGTGAGACAAGGGAGTTTTCTGATTTAGGAAATGCTCTTGAGAACATCAGTGTGTCAGCTGCAAATCAGGAGGTGTGTGATCAATTTCAGTTTGAAAGACAAGCCACAAGCAATTGTAATGAGAAAACCATTGGTGGTTTTCAGTTTGATAGTGAATATATTTGTGTTTATCCTCAAGAGGATGCAAGTGACAAGTTCAGTGATGATACCCAATCTGATGTTGAAATGCAAAGTGATGTGGATTGTTGTTATGACAAACTAGAAGAAAGTAAGAAGGGAGAAGTGGACAGTTTATTCACTATGACTAGTTATGAATTTTCTTGTGATAATGTTGTCAGCAATTCTGCCTCCTATGATTGGGGAGATATAGTTTATGATCAGCCTACTAAGTTCTCAAAGTTGGAAGATGATGATACTTTGATATTGCATCCAATTGAAGTGAATGTAAAAAAGAGGAAGTGGTTGAAACAATAGATCAAAATAGTGATCTATTGAGTTGTGAACAAATTTCAAATCTATTGACCACAAAATATCAAAAATGTGCACATGAGGACAACTCTCAGTTATTGTGTGCAGCCCCTATTGATTTTGACAGTGATGATGACCTTCAAGATGCAAGGTATGATGCAAGTGACTCTGATTATCTTTCCAATGATGAACCAACTGATCAATATGATGATAATATGGATGAAGACAAATAAAAAATTGATTGTGATGATGCACTGTATGATGAATATGAAGATATGGACACTGATGTAAGTTCGGAAATCTCTTTTGATGAGTTTGAAGCAGTGGATAACCATGAGGTGTATACATCCAATGAGTCAAATATTGAAGATTGTAATTCAGATTTGGACAAGTCTTTGTTTGTTGACTTGAATGAGCCTAGACATGAGTTTTTTCATGTGGATGTTAATGCTAATTTCAATGAAAAATCAGGTTATGCTTTTGAACTAGAATTGCTCATTGTTGAGCAAGCTTGTATATTGAAGAGGTTGATACCCTATGTTCAGAGGATGACTATATGATTACAGATGATGATGAGTCAAAATTTTCTGATGATTCTCAATACCAACATGATGAAGAATAGTTACAAAGTGTGCTAATGCATGAGTGTATTTGTTTGCATACACTTGGAGATGGTTTGCATGATGAGCAAGATATTTGGTAAGTTCTTGTGATAGTTTTAATTTTGATATGCAAACTAGTAATTAGTTTGAGTTTAATAGTTCCAACCACAAGGAAGAATTTGATTGCCATTTTTGTCAGTTGGAAGATGTTTTCATAGAATGTGGCAATGTGAAAAACACTGAAACAAGTTGTTTTCATCTTGAGAATGATTTAAATGATGAATATAATCAGTTGTTTCCACATGATAATAATCATTTTGAAAATATGTTTGACTTTCAGATGCATAGTGATTGTGAACATTTCAATGATGTTGAATGTGATTGCTTGTTAGGAGATACCGACATGTTCAATCAAGTAGATGGTTGTGATCAGATTATGCTTTCTATGCATCCCTTCTTCTAGGAAATGGTTCTCTGACTTGAGGTAATCCCGTTATTTCTGCAATTCTATGAATTGATCCATTCACCATTATACCTCTAACTTTTGCTTCCCCTTCTTGAAATGTTCTTGTGAACTCCTCTGCAATGTCTACATCAAAATCTCTGAGCTTTAGGAAGTAATTGATCCACCCATATTGTCTGAATGGCGACACATGCAGCACATCTTGCAACAGGATGTTATGGTTTGTAGGCTCGTGCTGAATTGGTTGACCTCCCATCTCCTTAGTTATTTTTAATTAAATGCTTTAAGCAATGATCACCAGGATTTTCCAACTGAACTTCCTATAACCCAATTCTACAGCACTTTGCCTCTCCCCTCAATTGAGAATTTGAATCACTCTTCAAAAGTTGCAAAAAAATAGGGAAAGCAATTCAATCATGCAATCTTATTGAAGGAGAGAGTAATCATAGATAAACGGAATACATTTAGGTTTATTATTGTAGGAAGTAAATATTGTTTGGTCATGAATTGCAGATTTCAAATATTTGGGGTTCATGACAACTGACATGACAAAGCTTATGGCAGCGGCAATAATGATGTGGCAGATAGTTATGACATAGAGAAACGTGCTCAATCATGCGGAGAAGTAGAAGGAAATGGCAACCATATAGGAAATTTGTTTGCGCTAATTAATACTAAATTAAATGTAATAAATAAAGAAACTTAAGCAATCTTAAAGTGAAGTGGAGCAAACCTGGATAGAATCACCGTAATTACCTAATGTGACCTCCCTCTTCATTGCAATATGTGACACGGAGAAACATGGATGATATAGAAAATGACAGGTGGATGAGGTGGCAGAAAGAGTGTGAGTGTAAGGATTGCAGATGAAGTGATTGAATGGAATGGGGATCTAATGGATGACCCCTTTATTATGACAATTGCATGTACTTTTATGCATGGCCTAGGGAATTGAGTCGAGACTCAATTCCTTTGGCTGTAGGATCAATGGCCTCCAGCACTAATTCGAACTGGCTCAAAAATTATTCCCTGTCAATGGGCTTATGGTAGAGCTTTAGGCGATGCCCATTGACTAATAGCTTGAATCTGACCTCATCAATGGTCTTTAACTATACAGCACCATTTTTTAATACGTCTTCTATCTCATGTGGAACCAACCATCTAGTTTGTAGTTTTCCTTAACTGTCCTTATACTGTGAGTCATAAAGAAGAGCCCAATCTCCTGCTTTGAATTTATTCTCCTTGATGTACTTATCATGCCACCTTATTCATTGATTTTGTATTATCTCAGTGTGTTGTAGGGAATTCTTTTGGAGTTCATCCAAGGCATTGAGTTGTATGACACTTTCTTTTTGTGCAGTTGTTAAGTCCATGTCCATCTCCAATGTTGTTCTGGGAGTCTTATGTTCAAACTCTATTGGCATCAAAATTGTTTTACCATACACCATTTCAAAAGGTGTATATCTTGTAGCATTCTTCCATGTAGTTCGATAGGCCCATATAGCTTCTGGTAACCTTGCAGCCCGGTCCTTTCTATGCAAATCTACAGTTTTAGTCAAAATTGCCTCTATGTCCCTGCTGGTGATCTCTACCTGGCTATTAGCCTGCATATGATAAGGAGTTGATTTCTTGTGCCTTATTTTGTATTCATTTACTAAGGCTGTTATAAGTGCAGAGGTAAACTGTGCTCCTTGATCTATCACTATTTCCCTAGGGACACCAAATCTAGTGAATATTTCCTCATAGAGAAATTCTGCTACTTTATTATCCCTAGCAAGCTTCATAGGCTTAGCTTCTACCCATTTTGTCACATAATTTATGCATACAAGAATGTAGGACTTAGCATTTGAAGGCAGATCAATTGGTCCTACAAAATCCAGTCCCCATTTAGCGAAGGGTGTAACAATAACTTGTGGAAATAGAGGCATCTCATCTGATCTGGTTGGTCTTCCCATCCTTTGGCATCTATCACATCTTCTGGTGTATTTGGTTGCATCTCTATGTAGAGTTAGCCAATAGTAGCCAGTATTTAAGATTTTCATTGTTGTCCTTTTTGTAGCAAAATGTCCACCACACAGTTCATCATGGCTTGCATGTAGTATATCATGATTATCTTCCTCTCATACAGATCTCCTCATAACCTGATCTGGCCCTATATAAAACATGCAATCTGCAATCCAAGAAAAGTTAAAACTTTTCTCTACCAATAATTTTTTTTCTTAGGAGAGAATTGAGGAGGAGTTCTTCCTAGAGCCAAATAATTTTCTATATCTGCCTACCCTGGGTGAATGACCTTGATTGCAAATAGATGCTCATTAGGAAAGGAATCCTCAATAAGTGCAGAGTCATCTTGTCTTTGAATCCTAGACAGGAAATCAGCAACCACGTTGGCCTTACCTGGCTTGTCCACAATTATAATATCAAATTCTTGCATCAGCAACAACCACCTTGCCAGTCTTCCTGCTATTAATTTTTTTTTCATGAGATACCTGATTGCTGCATGATCAGTGTGGAAAAATATTTGATACCCTATGATTTAATGCCTAAATTTATTGAGGGCATAGATGATTGCCAACATTTCTTTCTCTATAACAGTGTAGTTTAGTTCAGCCCCATGCAGATTTCTTCTTATGTAGTAGAGTGCATGTTCTGTTGAACCACACTTTTGTCCTGATACAGTACCAATGGAATAATTTGATGCATCAATATGAATATGGAATGGAAGTGACCAATAAGGTCCTTTCAAAACAAGTGCTTTTGTAAGGGAAATTTTACAAATCAAGGAATACTTTTCACATTCCTCTGTCCAGGCAAAATCTGCATCTTTCTTTAGCAAACTATATAGAGGGCCTATTGTTTGGCTGAAGTCTTTGATGAATATTCTATAATATCCAACATGTCCTAGAAAGCTTCTCAGTTCCTTTTGCTTGGTAGGAAAGGGTAAACTAGAGATGACTTCAATCTTAGAAGGATCTACCTATATTTCTGCAGCAAAAATATAGTGACCAAGCACTATTCCTTCTTGCATCATCATGAAGCACAATTCACTATTTAGTGATAGGTTATGATCTTCACATATCTGTAGTACCTTCTTTAAGTTGGCTTGAGCTTCCTCAAATTTTGCACCATAAATAGTAAATTCATCCATGTATATGTCCATGCAATCATATGAGACATCTGAGAAAATACTTATTATTGCTCTCTAGAAACTTGCAAGTGCATTGCAAAGACCAAAAGGAAAAATGGAGTAGAAAAAATTCTCCAAGGGCATGTAAAAGTAGTCTTTTCTTGGTCCTCTGGAGCAATCTTGATTTGATTATATCCACTAAAGCTATCCAAGAATGAGAAGTACTTTTTCCCAGATAAATTATCTAGAACTTGATCAATGAAGGGAAGAGGAAAGTAACCTTTCTTTGTTTCCAAATTGAGCTCTTTATAATCTACACATACTCTCCATTTTCCTCCTTTCTTAGGAACAATAAGTAGTGGGGAGACCCACTAACTATCTGAGATTGGGTAGATAAAGCCAACTGTTAACATTTTCTACAACTCTTCTTTAACAATTTCTCTCAAGGCTGGGTTGATTCTTCTTTGAGGCTGCTTGACAGGTCTGAACTCACTGTTAATGAATATGTGATGTATGCAGAGTTTTGGGTCTAAGCCCTTCATATCGCCATATTCCCAAGCAAAAGCTGACTTATGACTAGTAAGCATTTTGACCATAGATTCTTGTTGCTCACTAGTGAGGTTTTTGTTGATACTCAAGGTTTTTCCTGCTGCTACCTCCACTTGTGAGGTTAACTCAACCATAGATACTTCAGGTAGAAATGGAATTTCTACCTCATGGGGTAATAAGGTGTGTAAACAATCAATTGTTGCAGGATATTGAGCTGATATAGGTGGAGGAAGAATGGTCTACAAAGAGCATGGATTTTTTTCACAATAAGGGTGTTCGGTACCATATTTATTCAATAGGATATTGGACAGTATATATTCCTCTTCTTGTTGTGCAATGAAAGGCTCTTTGGTAATCATCATTAAATTTGCCACAGAGTTCACTCCCTCCTCTTCTCCCAAATCTAGCCAAACAACCTCTCCAGACTCAAGTTGGGGCTGGGTTGGAGAATAGAGGGTAAGCTTCTTTGTGTTATACCCATCAGATATTGTCATGTTACCCGAACTACAACCAATGTAAGCAGTATTAGTGGCCAACCAAGTTCTTCCTAGTATAACAGGGTATCCCCCTAATGATGCTTTTGGAGACAAAACCATAAAGTCAGCAAGATACTCCCAAGAATCCAAGGTGACTACTAGGTCTTCTACTGCCCCATCAAGTTTGACAATTGAGCTATCAATGAGCTGCAGTGTTGTAGGTGTAGCCCTTAGGTATGAAATACTAAGTTTTACCACCAAGTCCTTGGTCATGACATTGATAGTTGCACCAAGATCTACTAAAGCATTCTTAATTTGCACCCCATTAATATTGATCTCCACAACAGGGTTGCCTAGGTCTAAATATTTTGGGATGGTAAGTTTCTCTAGCATTAAGTTGGAGAGTTGACCTAAGACATGGATAGTTTGAGGGTCTTTCTTTTTCCTCCCTAGTTTCTTCAAGCATGCCTCCTTGATATATTTCCTATAGATGGGTACTTCTTTGATTGCTTGGAACAAGGGAATTTTCACACATATATGCTTTAGTTGATCAAGGATGTCAAAGGTAGGCTCTTCTTGTTTTTTCACATTTTCACCTTCCAACCTTTGTGGGAAAGGAGGTGACAATTTATTGGATACCTTAGGTAATGATGGAGTTTGAATTGTCTCATTGGGTTGGACTAGGTCATTGGTATCTTCTTCTTGCTCAATCTCCTCAGATGGAAATTCTGAGATTATGGGAGGAGACAGTGCAGGTAACATAGTTCTTGAACGTAGGTTGATATTATTCAAGTTGAGAGCATAGGCAGGCTGATGATTAGGGTCAGTAAAATAGAATTTTTGTTGTTGTTGGTTATTTGGATTGGGTGTTGCTTGAGCAAGCAGTTGGATTGGCTTTGGATTCAGGCTTTGATTAGCTGCAAGAGGTGGCATAATTGATTGTTGTTGGGGTTGTTGCAGGAAAGCAGTGGGTTGATTTGACCATTGTTGGCCTCCCCTCCATTGGTTAGACTGTTGCCAATTCCCTTGTGCAGGCTGCCACTAATTTTGTTGTGGTGACTGCCAATTCCCTTGTGGGGATTGCCAATGGTTTTGTTGGGCATTTGGCCAAGGATTATTCCACTGAGGTTGGGAGTATGGCCCATAGTTTGGAGGGTACTAGTTCTGCCATGGACTATTATATGAACCAAAATTTTACAAAGGGTCCTGAGGCATACCTTGTCTTGGGGCCCATGGCCTGCACTGAGCAACAAAGAACACTTCTTCCTCTCCTTCATTGGTTTTGAACTTAGTAGGAAGATGTTGCACCTCCAAATTGGCCACTGCTTTACATCTGTAGTCCTTCATTCTTTATCTGTAGAAAGGGCAATATTCAGCTACATTGGCTCAACTTCCTCTTTCTTCCTTCTAGATTGCATAGTGTCCAGTTGAGTAGCTATATCATTGATGATATCCTACTTGAAGTTGGATAAGAGATTAGTAATCTCCTCCTTAGATACTCCAGAGCCACTTCCTTTTATAGCAGAGGGTCTAAACCCCCACCCCTTCTTTACAGCTGCTCTGGACTAATTGAGATAGATTTTCTTGATATCATCCCAATCGCTTTGGGTGACATCTCCTCCTGCCATGAGGTCAAGAGCCTCCATGCAAGTATCATTAATTCCTCTTAGGAAGAGAATTTTTTGAGACTCCTCATGCAGCTCATGTTGATTATTTTTCTGCACACTGAACAAGAACGTTGACACATAATCCTCCAAGGTTTCATCCTCCTTTTGTGACATTTTGAAGATTTCATCTCCTCTCATATCATTTACTCTACAATATTATTTATATTTACCCAAGAATAGATTCTTCATTTCATCCCAAGTGGTAGCTACATTGCTTCCCAATCCTATGAACCACCTCAAGGTTGACTCTTTTAGAGTGGAGGGAAACAACTTCAGCTTGTGTTTTGAGGTTGTATAGTCATAGCTTCTACAAAGGATGTCAAATTCAAACAAGAAGGTATGAGGGTCCTCAATAATCAGTCCATAGAACTTTGGAAGTAATGAAGCAGGGATGTTCTTGAGGTTATTATTTTCATGCAGGTGAGGAATTAGAAATGGAAAAGTAGGAGTGGCCATCCTTGGTTGTGTCCCTGGATTAGCTCCTGGCTGATGAGCTACAAGGGCAAGCAGATTATTTGATGGGTCCTGGTTGTTAGAAGTTTACAGATTATTCAGATGTTGAACAAGTGGATTAAGGTCATTTGGCTCTTTAGATAGGTTAAAGGTTAGCTCTGAGGAAGAAGATGAAGTAACTAAGTCTTGGCCAGCATCCTAATATGGGTTTTCTTGGAAAAGGTCTAGTTCAATCTCTTCAATATCTATTCTTCCAGGAAGAAATCTTCCAAATTGGTCTCTTCTTCTACGCATACAACAAAAAGTGAATTAACTATGAAAATGCTAGAATGCAAAATTCTAAACTAGATACTTGGAATGAAATTCTAAACTCTCTACTAGAATGTCTGTAATAGGTCCTTAGTTTGACACCATCCCCAGCAACGGTGCCAAAAATGTAGTGTCCTTTAATCAACTTAATAACTAGGAACATGAATTCCTCTACTCAGGGATTGAACATCACAACCAACAATCATAACCTGCTAAAGAACCTTATTTAATCATCAACTTAGGGATGTAAACTTGAAATGGGTCAGCACAATAAATGCACTAATCACCTTTCCCAGACATGCATGTTTTCCTAAGATTCTTTGTACTAGAATTTGAATTACTAGAAACAACTTTACTGGATAACTTGCTTGGAAATGAAAATTGAAAGATAAAATTATTCTGCATCTAGTGGTTGTAGGAATAGTTGATAGCTCTATGTTTTTGCTAGCTGTAGGAACAATCACATTAACCTCTATGAAAGGAAGTGCAGCTATTCTAACTTGCAGAATGAGAGTATGGACAGTTCCCAGAGTGGGCCCCCTTAGGTAATGCCAAAAGTAGAAAACAGAATAGGCAGAAAACTTCATAAACTTTATTGATTCAAGATAGACAAGTACATAGCACACAATCTCTTGATTGTATTTCTGAAACTGAAAATGTGTTACAACCGCAATCTTCTAGCCCATTCTCTGAAGGAGAATGGGCTATTTATTGAAAACTGAATCCAACTACTAACTAACCTTCCCTTATAAAATGGGAGGTCTTTATTACATTTAACTAACTTAGTAAAGAGGTGGATGGAAATGAAAGAACTAAGTCAAATCAGTTCATCAGTCTTAAAATGCCATCATCCTAGATTTATGCACCATCAAGACGCTTGAGCTAGATTCCTGAAACACTCCCCTTGCATGCCAGATGAGTTGAAACTGCCCCCCTATTACTTTTTTGTTGAACCAGTATTCTTTGATTTGGTCTTCTATCCTTCAAGTGGGAATTGAATTCCTTCCTCCAATCGTGGTACCTGCAAAATATCTTGCCAGCTATTCCTGAGGCAGAAAGTTAGCTCAACACGTTCAACCTTTAAGGCAATCCATCACTTTATTTATACATTCATTAAGCATTAAACTAAGGCAAAAATCATTTCAAACATGGTTGCAGGAAGTTCAACAGTAGAGGTTGTAGGAAGGGTTTGCCATCACACAAAGTCATAAGGCATTCATCAAACTAATAAAAAAAATTAAGGTGATAATTATGGAAATATTTAGCATAATATACTTTTTATATTAAGCATAAAAATTTCATGTCTTGTCCCATAATCAGCACTAAATGTTTGTTTTAGCATAACAAAAAGCAGAAAAGTGTTTGTAAAAGTATGATCTAAATGTGCCAAAAACTTGGCTCATCAAGGGTATAGGGGTTGAGGGATTAGTGTTTAAGGGTTGAGGGTTGAGGGATTAATAGTTTATAGGGTTTGAGGGATTAGGGTTTGAGGTTTGAGGTTTGAGGGTTGAGGGATTAAAAGGGTATCGGGGTTGAGGGATTAGGGATTAAGGATTGAGGGTTGAGGGTTGAGGGATTAAGAGGGTATAGGGGTTGAGGGATTAGGGTTTAAGGGTAGAGAGTAGAGGGGTTGAGTGATTAAGAGGGTATAGGGGTTGAGGGATTAGGGTTTAAGGGTTGAGGGATTAAGAGGGTATGGGGGTTAAGGGATTAGGTTTTAAGGGTTGAGGGTTGAGGGATTAAGAGGGTATGGGGGTTGAGGGATTGGGGTTTAAGGGTTGAGGGATTAAGAGGGTATAGGGGTTGAGGGATTAGTGTTTAAAGGTTGAGGGTTGAGGGATTAAGAGGGTATGGGGGTTGAGGGATTAGGGTTTAAGGGTTAAGGGTTAAGTGTTGAGGGAATAAGAGGGTATAGGGATTGAGGGATTAGGGTTTAAGGGTTGAGGGATTAAGAGGGTATGGGGGTTTAAGGGATTAGGGTTTAAGGGTTAAGGGTTGAGGGTTGAGGGTTGAGGGATTAAGAGAGTATGGGGGTTGAGGTATTAGGGTTTAAGGGTTAAGGGTTGAGGGTTGAAGGATTAAGAGGGTATGGGGGTTGAGGGATTAGGGTTTAAGGGTTAAGGGTTGAGGTTTGAGGGATTAAGAGGGTATAGGGGTCAAGATATTAGGGTTTAAGGGTAGAGAGTAGAGGGCTTGAGGCATTAAGAGGGTATATGGGTTGAGGGATTAGGGTTTAAGGGTTGAGGGTTGAGGGATTAAGAGGGTATGGGGGTTGATGGATTAGGGTTTAAGGGTTAATGGTATAGGTTTTACTGTTTAAGGGTATCACTCCCTCTCTTAGGTCTTCCCCCCCACCATAACTAAATAAATTATTTCCCTCTCAAGTCTATATCTCTCGGGTCTCACTCCCTCCCATGCTACCTAGACTAATATGTGTCACTCCAATGCCCTCTCTCACAATCCCTCTCTGTCAGGCCTCACTTACCTCCCTCCCTACTCTCTTAGGTCTCTCCTTCCCACCCCCTCTCTCCCACTTTGACTCCCTCTCCTTCTCTCTCAGGTGTCTCCCTCCCACCCTCTCTCCCTCTCTCTCTCTCTCTTAGGTTTCTCTCTCCCAACCCTCTCCCTCCCCCTCTCTCTCTCAAGTCTCTCCCTCCTACCCCCTCTCTCTCTCCCACTCCCTCTCTCTCTCACTCCCTCTATCTCTCTCCCACTTTGTTTCTCCCTCTCTCTCAGGTCTCTCCTTTTCAAAACAACATATTTGGCGCTCTCCAAACTTGGTGAACGCCAAATGTGTTTTACCTTGAAACGGTAAAATAAGGGTCGACCCCATGATTCAGGCCCACATTCTCTTGTATTTGTCTAGTTTAGCTCTTTATTCGAGTCAAAAACTCCTTTATTTATGTATTTGACTTCATATTGTACCAATCTATGCTTGATCCATCACCTTTTTACCACCAATCTGCATGGTAGACAATGTAGAAGAAGACATTTTGAAGTTTCTACATCATTTTACATTATCTGAGGTAATATATTCATTTTGGTAAATTTAAATGTTTATATTTAGTATATTTGTTTGTTTTTTACAATATAAACTAAATTTCCTTGATGATTTTATTAATCATAACAAATGGACATAGAATTCAATATTGAATTAGATGGGATTTGCATAAAAAAGTTCATTTTTTATGATTTTGAAGAACAAAAAAAATGAAAAACATGAAATTTACTTAACATAAATTTACTTATGAATTATATTTGCATTGCTTATAGTAGTCCATTTCCAGCATCGCTAGTGGAATTCACTCTATTTCAAAAAAAAATCAACTAATTTGGAAAACTTTTATTTTCATCTAATTTGGAAAACCTAATAGCTTTCATCAATGTTAATGCAAGTGTCCATTAATTTTTTTGTTCCATAAAAAAATCACCTTCATCACATGTGCTTAAATAAATTCAAGTGAGTTGACATAGTTGTTAATGCAAGTTTCCATTCATTCATACCATTTACCATTCTAATAAATAAAAAAATGGGAAATTTTGTGCAATTGAGAATGCTTATTGTCTTTCTAAGTTACCTCATTGCCAAAGAAATAGTGAATAATTATAAGATATATCATCACAAACCCTTCTTTGAATTGATATTCTTCATGACTTCGTTGACAATCAAAAATTTGGTTTTGAGAACAATAAACACAAGATTCTCTAGTTTTCATTTAGGTGGCAACAACTTATACCCTAGGTTTGTGATGCAGAGCAGGGAGACAAAACCTTCAACAATCATAATTAGATCAGTTTCAAGCAATCTTCAATCTCAAAAACCTCAATTCAATGTTGAACTGACCAATTCACATTCACTTACTTGTAGCATTCACAATAGATAAAATTGTTCATATCTTATCATATCTTAGTCACTGGAACCCTCTCTAATGCATCTAAACACTAAACCCTTGCTTTAGGCCTTTCTATTCTTGAAACAAGGAGGGTTTATTCAAAATCAACGTTCTAGGCCTCTAGTGTAGTAGCACCTTGTAAGCTCATTTTTTTCGAAAAGTTCATCTTTAGTGAGCATGGTCAAATGCTAGTATTTTAGTTAATGCTGAGTATATTATGCTCAATAAGGTCAATTAGACCATTTTATAATGTATTTGGAGCTAAGGGAGTTCAGTTGTGTCATAGCTTGCAATTTGGCTAAATGTGGTAAAAAAAGTTGCTAAAAGATGCAAAAGTTGCAGAGTTTGAGGGAGTTGGAATGAAATCAAAATATGTATAATAACCTTCAATGCCTCGAAGGATAGGTTGTTGGTTGATTTGTACCCCATTTTTTATTATCAAGAAGAACATTATTTTCTAGAAATTTACTGATTTCTCTCACTTTTCTTGTTGTTGTACGGCTTGTATCAACTCTAAGATGATATGAAACCGGTTGGATGTTGTATATTAATGAATTAGCTTTCATTTTCACCTATTTGGAGGTTCTAAATCTTTGTATAGCGAAAGTTATATTGTTTTTACTACTACTACCTACTTTCACAATGTTCTTGGATTGAAGGGTTTCATTATGTAATTCAACGCATTACACTTTTTATGCCTTTTGTAACTTGTGGAATGGGTCCTCTAACTTTTAAAATACATGCCTAACCTATTTAGAATTTTGTGGGGTCAAGTTTGGGTGTTTGGTATAATGTTCTAGGACTGTAGCAAGGTCTTTTCATGGTGAAAATTAGGGCTTCAAGTGGTGTTTTGACAAAATGTGGGGATTGTCCATGTAATGTATTATTCACCATGTGTAGGGTCTGGTAAGTGTGTTTGGTGCTTTGTATGGGTCTAGCAGGTCCGAGAGATAGGAGTTTCATTAAAACCCCAAGTATTTTGTTTGAAATTGAGGGTTTGGTGTATTAGGGGTCTAGAGGTCTTGGACCTAGAAACAAATTAGGAAATTGGAGGTTTTGACACATAAAGTAGTACTATTTGAGTATTTTGAGTGAATATGTAGTGTTTAAAAGGTCCTCTCTTTGTAAATTAGGTCAATTGAATAGCCTTTAAAAAGGTGGGTCTATTGGAAGTCAATGTTGGTCCAAAGGAGTTGATGTTCGAGTTTACCTACGTTTTATAACTTGCAAATGGGTATCTTAATCATCCCTGATTTTGTCAAGTGTTTTGGAAAATCTTGGTGAAAAGGCCCTTGAACCGAGCTACCTATGCTACAATGGAAAGCTTGGTAGAAGTTGGGATTTTTAGTTGAACATCTGATTTTTCGTTGGAATCTGATTGATTCTCATTGATTTGGTGTATTTAATTGTTTTCACCCCTCTTTGCATCAAAAATGGTGTTTCTTGGTACGTTAAGTGATCAAGTTTTGTGTAAGTCTATTAAGAGCCTTCCTCTAAATCTTTGAACAAGTTCATTGTGGATCCCTACATGTACTGCATCAGCCTCTAGGTACTTTGCCAACTCTTCAAACACACTCAAAATCCCTACTCTAATATCTAACCCTACAAACATCTAACTCCATCATGTATGAAAAATTATGTAGCATAGACATGTTTGATAATTCCAAACAACTCTCTACCTTCTTTCATAAACTGTTTTAGTCTATTTCATATTTAATGCAATGTAATCAACAATATCAATATTTTCGTAAAATGCATTACTTACTTTTGTTCTATTTGTGTTTGTGAACATGTAGCATTCAAGGTCATGTCGAGGAAATGACCAAAGCCTCTAACACCAAAAGAACATGCAGTTAAAAATCCAAGCAGAAGAGAATCAAAAAAATTAGCTCGTGAAGCAAAGGAATTGCAGCCCATACAACCAAAAATTCTCGTGCAATCTAAGAGAGATGTCAAATTAGAAAAAAAAAGGGCACGAATGAGGAAATTTTGTGGAAGGATAGGAATGGATATCAAAGTTGGGGGCACATCATCAACCATAGGTGAAGCTCAATGCACATCTCCAGTTGAAGACACATCGACAACAACATGTGGTTTTCTAGGTACATCGGAAATCACATCTCCAATTGAAGAGACACCATCAAAAACATTTCATTTTGAAAGTACATCAACAAACACATCTCTATTTGAAGACACTCCACAAACGACATCTCAATTTGGAGGTACAACATCGTTTACATGTCAATCTCAAGGTATGTCATCAATTGCACCTCTAATTGAAGGTACACGATCTATCCCCGATGTTGCTGACCTTCCCAATATTGACACAAATTTACATTTGAGAACTCCTCCTAGAGTTTTGCATAGGAAACCTAAATTTTTTATTGATATTGATTCCAATGTTTTGAAATGGATGCCTAATAAGATTCCAAAACGTACATGTCAAAGATATGCACAAAGGATATGGAGTTTTTTTTTGCGAAGCTAAGTGAGGGTGGAACATGCCAACTATTTGTTGAAATGATGAGGCAACTTAGATTTAGGCCCACCATGAAGGCTCTTGGGCTAAGATTTTTGAATGACTCGAGTGAAAATTCCATTATAAAGAACTTGATGAGTGCATACGAGAGTGTGGGTTCCACCTCACGCATGAAGGATAGTTGTTCCACACGACGTGTGATGACAACAACACTATTAAGCAGTCAAACAAGGAACAAGGTGAACCTTACAAAGGCAAGTAAGTATTTGAAAATAAGTAGATCATCTCTAATGAGAGCCAAAGGAAGGCGTGAAAGAGTGGAGGATCCAAATAGCAATGAGTTATGGGCATTTTTGGGTAGAGTGCCACGGAAAGACACGAGAATTGTTCAAGGCTTGAGATCTTTAATTGTGAATTATTGGAAGGATAACACAAGGACCTCTCCTAATAAAAGAAATGTTTTAAGAAGGAGAATTGGTAGTAAAAACCGTGAGCCACATCCAATGCATTATTTGGATACCACTCAAACCTAAAAAAATTATGATTTTGTACAGAAGTTTCCTGAATTTAAAATATGTCAAAGGTATTTTGAAATGCTAAAGCCTTTCTATGTCAAAATAAATCACACACGCACTACTTGTTGTTGTAGGGTTCATATTGAGTTTTCTAACCATTATGATGTTTATCGACATATATGTGTAGATATGCATATTGACAATGTTTTGCAAGAATCTAACATAATGCCTCCACCTAAATCGTCAAGGAAATTTTTGTCTTGTATTTTATGTGAAAGAGAGGATGGTCAATTTTTTTTATAAAAAATCATTTTTGGATGGAACATGTGATCATTGTGGTCACATGCAACATTTGCCAATTTTCCAACACATGGCTAGTAAACACATAATTGGAGACAAAATTGTGAAATTTAGCAAATATAAGACAGTGGCATACAATCTAAAAGATGGGAAAGAAGAAAAGAAGTGTAAATTGGTCAATGATAAGATTCCAATGTATCAATTTATGGGCATTTTCTGTGATCAGGTGGTCTATGATTATGCAAGGCATACACATAGAGCACAATGGTTGGACTCATAGTTCAAGTTATGCAAGGACGCATTTCCACTTCGTCATATCGTTTCAGTTGTTGACTTCACTGAGAACTACACACTACAACAACAGAACGAGGTGTAATCATAGTACTACAACTCCATGCAGGTTTCTATATTTGTGCATATAGCATTTATTCATGCAAATGATAGTACAGAGGAAAATAGGAAAGTATTGAGGGAGTATCACTTTTGCATCAGTGATGATCGCACACATTCTACAGAGTTTGTGTAAGGTTGCTTGCATATGTTCTATGTTGATCTAGCTAGCATGGGCATATCATTTAGTTAGCATATCATATGGTCAGATAATTGTACATCACAATTCAAAAATGCCAGAATTTTTTACTGGTTGAGCGGGATACATACGATTAGTGGTGTTCAGCATATGTGGAACTTCTCAGAGGTTAGGTATGGAAAGGGGGAGCATGATGGAGCAGGTGCATGTATCAAAAGAGCCCTAGCACAAGAAGAGTTAAAGTACACAAATAGTGTAAAGTTGACAGATGAAAGATCAATATTCTAGTGGTACAATGGTGCAATGGGTCAAGGTAGTGAAGGTAATTCTTTAGTTTGTGGATTTTTTCATTTAGTAGATGATACTAACATTGCAAAATATGAGGATTTTTGTACATTAACAAGATTGAGTGAGCTACACTCGTTTAAAAGCTCCAATGCAGGTACATGGACAATCCATACAAGGAAAATGGCATGCTTTTGTTATGCATGTACACTTCAATCATTAAATGATTGTGAGTCCACAGAGTGGGTTGACGAATGGTCTGTAAGAAGTCTAACCCCACTTGACACTTATCAGCTCCCAACGGCTCTACAAATCATGGAGATGCAATCATCCATTGACTTTGATCATGTATCAAACCTACTAGAACCAGGTAATATATCTTACTTACGAGTTTTAGTATGTTGCTCAGTAAATACATCTAACAAGATGAACATATCAATGCATGGCACATTTATGCGGTGATTGCAGATGAAGACAATGAAGAGGGTACAGATTATTACCTATGTCATTGTATTGAGGCCAAAAATAAATTAGAGTCCCCAATTATAGATGGAGAAAACATAGAATATCCTACAGGTTCGGTGGTTGTTACTAGAACATGGCTTCGAAGGTATCCAGTTAAGAATATTGCAGTTTGGTTGTTTGAGGACTTCGACACACATCAGAAAATTCTTCACTACTTGAACCTTTTCATCACCACCAATGTTCATTTGATCAAATATAAGGGCAGACCTACAAATAAGAACTTGTGGAAAGTGCATGAGTCTGTTCACGAGGCAATACTTGACACAACAAAGAGTAGAGTAGACCCGGATGGTTCCCTGGATTGATTTGTAAGTATACACATTGAATTTGTAAATTCATGTTATTGATCACTCTTTTGGACCAACACCTTGCAATAAGGATTTTTTACCATTAGTGTTTGATTTCATATGCATTTATGACTATCTTTCATCCTTTTCTGATTGTGACTGTAGGTAATACTCAAGTTTGTCAAAGTATATAAGAAAAGAACAACATCATTTGGTGGTGCAAGTGTTTAGTGGTATGAGAAACATCGGTTGCTGGTACATTTTTTGGTTGTCAATATTCTCTTTCTTTTCCATCTCATAGATTTATTGGATTCTTATATGCTACATGTTTTATATTAAGCCTCTCAGTGATATATTTGAAATTTATACATAGGGTCATCGAGAGATGATAAAGTAGTGAAGGGGCACATCACCATTGTAGGACCTTCAATCAACCTCTTTATCTAGCATGCATGAAGGTGATAGTAGGTCTCGTCAGTTGTATGACTAACATTATTTGGTTATTGCTCTTTTAATGATTTTTATGTGAGTCTATGTCTAAGATTGAGAGGTTTTTGCAAGTTTTTTATGGACCAAATTCCTATGATACTACACAACCATGGAGAGGCTACTACCCATGTGTTTCACAGGGAGTAGGGGATGTACATGTTTTGAACCATTTTAGAATGCAAATAACTGGGCCAACTGAGGTGGAGTGGAGAAACGAAACTGGGCAGCAACTCCTTTTGTTTCTTCTCAAGTACAATATATTTCATGATCTGTGTTGCAAATGGGAGGATTATTTCCCTGCATGTATTGATACAATTATTGACAAATGGGAAGATTTTCAAGATGTTCTTCCATCACTATTGTAATATTTTTCATTGACTTAGTGTATTTTTTATATAAAAAATTACGAGAAATTAATACATGCAAATGTGTATATTACATTTCAAATTAGTTGTAATGCTTCATGGTTTACATTTAAATTTTTCTTCAAGGAAAAACATGTGGATTTATGAGTAAGAATGAAATAATGTCTAATATAATTATAGAAATGCATATTTTATTGCCCCTACTGATACAGAGGTGGTGGTAACCCAAGACACAAATTGACAGAACTTCTCTCAGATATGCCAAGCAAGACATCAACTTTCAAGTAACTCAACCTTGTAAAATAGCATCAAACTCAACAAGGACCCTACATAGGTTGTCAACATCCAAGCAATGATGATTAAATAAAATTTGCATAATCCCCAAGGAAAATTCATTGAATTCCTCAAAACTCACCTTTTGTCAATCCTACCAAATTGGCAAGCTAGTGAGCTCATTGGCTTTCCAAATCCATAGGGTTGACAAGGTAGGGGTGGTGTATGCCTCATAGAAATCGATGCAACCTAGCTCATCTCTAACATACCTTAGGGTATGACATTCAACAAAAAACCTACTATGGACCAATCTACAACGCCATAAGGGGACCTAATGAGGTTGTTCCAAAAAAGAAGTGTGATGCAGAGTGGATCAACCAAAGAGGAGAGATGACACAAATTCTCTCAAATATTCCCACTTGGACATCAATTCACCAAACTCACAACAGGGTAGCCTTGCCACTTGACATGGGATTTCGGTCAATCAGATTGAGACAGAGGTTTAGACCAGATTTCTTACCCCATAACATGTTTCTCCTGACCACTCCAGGACATAACATCATAACTTGCACCTAATGAATTCCATTTTCTCATCGCTCTACCCTTGAGGCCTCTTTTACCCTTAACCATTATAGCACTGTCTGGTAGGACAGTCAAGACAAAAACCACATACAAGCCTGTACTAGACCCAAACCACTAAATTTGGATAACAAATGGATGCCCCTACAAAGTCTCAAAGCCTCCCTTCTTGATGACCAAAGGTAAATTCACAACAATCCAAAAGGTAGCATATAGTGGGTGGAAGGCTTAATATTACATTTTAATGCACTCAAAACCCTTAAAATAGGGTATACAGACCGCCCCTCAGTAATTGGCTTCTAAAATGCACAAAATCACTTGAAATCCAACCAAACTATAACTAAAATGTATTTAAGTCTGTCACCCACCTAATTCCATCATAAAGAGAGCACAATCGCTCTGAGATACGTTCAAATGACTCAATCCCTTGAGGGTCCAAAGTGCAAAAGGACAACAATATATGAAAAGGTATTACTCATAAACCCTAGTGATTATGAAATCTCTATCTGAACCTACGAGATCATGTTGGGCCACTCTACAATAACCTATCTTGGTTTTTTCTATCTCAGAGGCATTTTTCTGTGGTGGCAAATTTTCACTCAGGAAAAATGTTGTCAAATGCAAGTAGCTGAAAGTTGCAAAGTGGTGCAAATTTTGTTCTACAACTCGTGTGACCAAATAGATTGTTCTAAAGTGTTTGGGTGGGTACATTTACTCTAGGCATGGTCCTCTTTCTCACCCAAACACGCAAAATTGCTTCGAGCTACATTCATCTAGATCGATCCCTTAAGGGTCCAAAGTGCAAAATGGTTGCGAACTTCAGCATGCTAGTATTCAGACACCATGATTCTTAAAAACTTCTCATCTAAGCCTATGGGATCACATTGGGCCCCTCTACCATAACCTCTCTCATCCTTTTCTATCTCAGAGGCATTTTTTGTGGTGGTGAATTTTCACTTGGGGAAAAACTTGTCAAATGCAAGTAGTTGAAAGTTGCAAAGTGGTGCAACTTTCATTCTGCAACTCGTGTGACCAAACGGATTATTCCAATCCATCCAGGTGGGTACCTTTATGCTAGGCATGGTCCTCTTTCGCACCCAAACATGTGAAATCGCTCTGAGCTACGTTCAACTAGATCGATCTCTTAAGGGTCCAAAGTACAAAATGGTTACGAACTTCAGCATTCTAATATTCGAACACCGTGATTCTTAGAAAAATTTTGTCTAAACCTATGGGATCATGTTGGGACCATCTACAATAACCTCTCTTGGTTTTTTCTATCTCAAAGGCATTTTCCTATGGTGGTGAATTTTCACTTGGGGAAAAAGTTGTCAAATGCAAGTAGTTGAAAGTTGCAAAGTGGTGCAACTTTCTTTCTACATCTCATGTGACCAAAAAGATTGTTCCAACGCATTTGGGAGGGTACTTTTATGCTATGAATGGTCCTCTTTCACACCCAAACACACGAAATCGCTTTGAGCTACGTTCAACTGCATCGATCCCTTAAGGGTCCAAAGTGCAAAATGGTTGCAAACTTCAACATGTTATTACTCAAACACCATGATTCTTAGAAACTTCTCATCTGATCCTATGAGATCATGTTAGGCCCCTCCATAATAACCTCTCTCAATTTTTTTCTATCTCAGAGGTATTTTTCTATGGTGGCAAATTTCCACTTGGGGAAAAAGTTGTCAAATACAAATAGTTGAAAGTTGCAAAGTGGTGCAAATTTCATTCTGCAGCTCGTGTGAGCAAATAGATTGTTCCAATGTGTTTGGGTAGGTACATTTACACTAGGCATGGTCCTCTTTCACACTCAAACATGCAGAATCGCTCTGAGCTACTTTCAACCGGATCGATCCCTTAAGGGTTCAAAGTGCAAAATGGCTACAAATGTCAGCATGCTATTACTCGGTCACCATGACGCTTAGAAAATTCTATTTTGATCCTACAAGATTGTGTTGGGACCACCTACAATAAATTATCTCGGTTTTCACTATCTCAGAGGCATTTTTCTGTGGTGGCAAATTTTCACTTGGGAAAAATTTGTCAAATGCAAGTAGTTGAAAATTGCAAAGTGGTGCAACTTTCGTTATGCAACTCGTGTGACCAAAAAAACTATTCCAACGCATTCAAATAAGTAATTTTATGGTAGACATGGTCCTCTTTCATACCCAAACACGCGGAATCACTCTGAGCTACGTTCAACCAGATCGATCCTTTAAGGGTCCAAAGTGCAAAATGGTTGTGAACTTCAGCATGCTATTACTCGAACACTGTGACACTTAGAAAAATTTTGTTTGATCCTACGAGATCATGTTGGCCCCCTCTACAATAAAATATCTTTTTTTTTACTATCTTGGAGGCCTTTTCCCGTGGTGGCAAATTTTCACTTGGAAAAAAGTTATCAAATGCAAATAGTTGAAAGTTACAAAGTGGTGCAACTTTCATTTTGCAGCTCGTGTGACCAAACTAACTGTTCCAACACATCTGAATAGGTATTTTTACGCTATGCATGGTCTTCTTTTACACCCAAACACACGAAATCACTTTGAGCTACGTTCAACCAGATCGATCCCTTAAGGGTCCAAAGTACAAAATGGCTGCAAACTTCAACATGATATTACTCACACATCGTAATGCTTAGAAAATTCTTGTTTGATCCTACAAGATTGTGTTGGGCCCATCTCCAATAACCTCTCTCATTTTTTTCTATCTCAAAGGCATTTTCCTGTGGTGGCAAATTTTCACTTGGGGAAAAAGTTGTCAAATGCAAATAGTTGAAAGTTGCAAACAGGTGCAACTTTCGTTATGCAGCTCATATGACCAAACAAACTATTCCAACACATCCAAATACGTATTTTTACACTAGGCATGGTCCTCTTTTGCACCCAAACACGCGGAATCGCTTCGAGCTACGTTCAATTGAATCAATCCCTTAAGGGTCCAAAGTGCAAAATGGCTACGAACTTCAGCATGCTATTACTCAAACACTGTGATGCTTAGAAACTTCTCATATAATTCTATGAGATCATGTTGGGCCCCTCTACAATAACCTCTCTTGGTTTTTTCTATCTCAGAGGTCGTTTCCTTTGGTGGCGAATTTTCACTTAGGGAAAAATTTGTCAAATGCAAGTAGTTGAAAGTTGCAAAGTGGTACAACTTTCGTTTTGTAGCTCGTGTGACCAAATGAACTATTCCAGCACATCTATATAGGTATTTTTACGCTAGGCATGGTCCTCTTTTGCACCCAAACATGTGTAATCACTCTAAGCTACGTTCAACTAGATCGATCCTTTAAGGGTCCAAAGTGCAAAATGGTTGTGAACTTCAAGATGCTATTACTCGGACCCCGTGATGCTTAGAAACTTCTTGTCTAATCCTACGAGATCATGTTGGACCCCTCTATAATAACCTCTCTTGGTTTTCACTATTTTGAAGGCATTTTTCTGTGCTGGTGAATTTTCACTTGGGCAAAAAGTTCTCAAATGCAAGTAGTTGAAAGTTACAAAGTGGTGCAACTTTCGTTCTGCAGCTCATGTGACCAAACAGATTGTTCCAACGCATCTAGGTAGGTACGTTTACGCTAGGCATGGTCCTCTTTTGCACCCAAACATGTGAAATTGCTTTGAGCTACATTCAACTGGATAGATCCCTTAAGGGTCCAAAGTGCAAAATGGTTGTGAACTTCAGCATGCTCGTATTCAGACACCGCGATGTTTAGAAACTTCTCGTCTGAGCCTATGGGATCACATTGGGACCCTCTACAATAACCTTTTCTCGGTTTTCACTATCTTGTAGGCATTTTCTTGTGGTGGTGATTTATTCCTTGGGGAAAAATTTGTCAAATGCAAGTTGTAGACACCGAAAATTGGTCTAGGCCTGCAAGTACACATTCGACATAATTTTCTATAGTCCATGGTCATGATTAAATAATGTCAATTATTTAATTAAACTTTCTAACACATATTTCCTCTATTAATTAAATATCTCTTTTTAATTAATTCATTAATTCATCATTAATCTTTATTCAACTTGATTAATTAAATAAATTATATTTATTTAATTATGTCGCTAACTTATTAAATCATCTTTCAATTAAATAATTTATTATTTAATTACCCCTTGTATCATATGTCAACTATAATTAAATATCTTTATTTAATTATTCATTTAACACCCTTTTCAACTGTAATTAAATATTTATTATTTAATTACTCAATTCCACCCTTTTCGAAAGTCAAATTAAATAAATTATTTTATTTATTTAATTAAATCTTCTATGCTCGAATGTTTAATTAAATTAACATTTAATTATTTATGTCACATTCCTCTATCATTAACTTATCTAAGTCATTCACTCACCTTCTGACTCGAGATTTATTTTTAGTTCTCCAGTTGTCTCTAAATTCAACATCAGTTTATCTCTGCAAGAAGACTCTCCATCACAACTAGTTGATTAACTAGTGCTAAGTCATATGCATGTATGCGTTTATTAATTAAATATCTTTATTTAATTAATTAACTCAAGTTTGCATTCGAATGCATTATTCTTCAACTTCTAACTTTGTCTTTTGCATAAAAAGTCTATTTCTTTTATTTTTGAAGATGAAAATTGGAACTCATGTTCTAACTCATGTTCTAAAATTAGTCTTTATCCTGTAGTTGAACTAATGTTCTAACTCATGTTCTATCTGTCACATAACTCATCGCATGACATTCATCAATCTCATCCATTGATCTCTCTTTCAATCTGAGTCGATCGTTTGAAAACACAAAATCTATAAAATGGCCTGTCATAATCATTATTCCTCTCTCCCGAAATCATACACTTTTGAGAAGAGAAACAATCTTTGATATTTTCTTGAGACACTCGACGAAGTTATGCTTGCATTCAAACACACAAATATCTGAGGGCAAGAATAACAATACAGCAAGATGAAGAATGGCAATTGAGATAAATCGAGGAAGTATTTGCATATTCGGTGAGATCATTCTAGTTTTTATTAGTTTAGATTAATCAGGCTTACTTATCATTCTTTGTTGTTTTATTTAGATTAGAATTGATGTTTAATCTTGTGCAGCTTTAGCATCCACAATTCCGAAAAATTTGAGTTACATTTGGTGAACCCGACATATTTGAGCATAACTTTTGAAAGGCTATATATTTTTTCATGAAAATTTGTTTGCAAGTAGACGACATTATCCAGAGCTTTCATGAAAAAAATCAGATTTTTTGGTGATGTTTTGAATTTTTTATAATTTTTTTTTTATTTTTCATAAAATTTCAATTTTGAGAGAAATTTGTCGAATTGTTTGGATTTGTTTATATTTATGGAAAGAGATTTAAATTTGAATAGGTTTCTGTTCTTTAGGTTTTAAATTTGGATAAATTTTTTTATTCAAACAATAGATCTTTGAAAATTATGGTTTCATAGATATTTGCTTGAATCTCACAAACGGTTGTAGATCTATTCACATAATTTTTGATGCAGATTTGAAATTATGTCAGGCACCTTCAGTGAAAAAATCAGATTTTTTGGATCTGTTTTAAATTTTTAATAATTTGTTTATGATTTTTTCATAAAAAATTAATTTCAGGTGCAAAACAGACAATCTTTCAGATTTATTTACATTTTTGGAAAGCTCTTGAAATTTAAGTATGGGTCTATTCTCTGTAATTTTATTTTTACTATCAAAAATATTTTCAAAAATCAGATTTGTCTTGACTAGCTATTAGGGTTTTGGCTTTGTTCGGTTTGTGCATGTGCAGAAAAAAAAAAAAAAACACTTCAAAGCACACATTGGATCAAATGGAAAAAAACAACTTGGAGCTAAATAAAGTCTAAAGGAATAACATAGTGTTTGCAGGACGAAGCTTTGAAGACAATTAAAACCCAAGACAATTTTTCTGCAGGATGAAAGCTGAAGACTATGAACTACTAATATTGCATGCAGGACCTAATGCCTTTGTGTTAATTTATTTAAATAAGCTTTTGTTTGGTAGATAGATAATCATCATGTGGGATTAAAATGAATTTTCTATTTGATAGATAGAAAATTGTCATTTGGAATAAAAAGAACCACTGTCTTCTTTATTTGGTGCTTTGCACATATTTGTAAACCCTTACGATTCAGTACACCGAAGTATCCTCTCCCCTTGCACAATCATGCGATCCTGGGTGTAAGAGAAACGGTTGCTGACTCTAGAACTTGGGCCTGTCTTGGTGGGAAAAATTACTCACCCCAAGACGACTCAGACCGGTAGCACACTAAAGCCAAGCGACTTCCAGCCGGTATATAAAAGTGGATTCTTGGGGAAAGCCCAAGAATCACGCGCACTATTCCGACGAGATGGACAGAAATGGACTCTCGCCGACGTTGGATAGTGTCCCATGAACGGAATTCCCTTATTGAACACCTTGTTGTAGAGTTATCAAAATCCTATCTATTTGTTGGCGCAACAGGTGTATAACCTGTGAAGCCGTCTTACAAATTTACGGTTCTTGTGTTGAGGTGACATGTATGCCATGGGAGTTTCATGGGTATAGTAGCTTGGCTGCCCTATATAAGTGAGTGTTGTGGAGGGGAGCCAGTGGGGTCAAGCTACTAGTCATCCGCCTTGAATGTGCGTAGCTGGAGAAATCCAAGTAAGAATTCAACAAATACTGTCCTAAAAGCCTAGGTTGTACATGTTTTCGAGTCTTAACAGTCCTTACATCTCAAAAATGGAAGATACATTGATTGTTGTGTTTTCTCTTTGTTGTATTCGTCAAAATCTTGATTAAACAAACAAGTCAGTCAAACAACTTTCGAGAAAATTTCAACTGTCAGAAAACCGAGTTGCATTTGTCAATTAAATCACTGCATGTGTCATAGCGAGTCACATCTGTTAGGAGAAAAGTCGCATATGTCTGTCAAAAACATTCATTTTCCACAGTCTGGATATTACAAGATGCAACTATCATATTTTGAGTCGCATGTGTGCATGCAAACCGCAACTGTCAGAAACATTGCATGCACTGTCAAAAGCCACATCTGTCAAAATCTGAACCGTAATTGTTAGGTGAACTGCATTTACCTGTCAACAGAAAAATTCAAAAACTGCAAACTGAGTCCGAAGCATAACTATCATTTTATTTTATGTTTCTTAAGATCAACCTTGGACAGAAACTGGAATTTTTTGCTCAAAAAAACCTTGCATCATTAGGCATCATATACGTCTTAGTTTACCATCATTAGGAGTCATATAGGTCTTAGCTACCGTCATTAGGTGTCATATACGTCTTGGTCACTGTAAAACGTCTTAGTCTTAATCATCCTAATTTGCAAGCATATAGGTACTCCCTAGGAAATTGCAAATCACGAAATTGATAACTTTCCTTGTCTTTGGAAAATTCACATTGTCATACTGTCCTTGTCATACCTTTAGGTTCCATCATCAAAAACAAATCCTTGCATGCATTTATTCCATAGATGGTAGGTTATACCTGTCTTAGAGTCATTTATCATCTTAGTCTGCTCGACATTTTACATATCGTGCATCCTAGAGCATGTCATTCTAGTATACGTCATTGTCATAACATCCATCATATTCAAAAAATCCAAAAAAAAAAACATAGACTAGAAATCATATCATTTAGAGACATAATTCCATATCATTTGCATTACCATCCATCACCATGTCTTTCGTTGACCTTGATATACTTGTTAGTCAAGTTGAATACCAATTACTTCGCATGGGTCAATACCAATAAGCCATAGAGTTCAAAAGAAAATTTATCCTATCCAAATGCCAATCAACCTCAACTCATGGTCAACTACCCACATATCCATCTTATCAACAACCCATAAACTCTAGTCTTCCATCCATCCACCCTCATTGTCAATATTCCCCTAACACCATTCATGACACTAAGTCACAACAAACTTTCATTAGTCATGCCCACCCTAACCTTGACAAGGGAAATCAACCATCCATCAATCCTATCCAAGTCTCCACATCATATCCTAGTCCTTCATCTTATCCTAATCCTTTATCCATGTCCTATTCTATTCCTTCATCTCATCCTAATCCTCCATTCACATCATATCCTAGTCCTCCATCCACGTCATATCTTGGTCATGCATTCATGTCCTATCCTAGCCCATCATCCCTCAACCCATTCCAAGCCTCCACATCCCATCCTAGTCCATCATCCACTAATCCATTCCTACTCACTCCATCCCAACCTGCATTGAGTCATGAGAATGCATTTATTCATGGTCTCCAAAATCACATCCCATTGCCTACACTTGAGGATACATGTCAAAAAGAAAGTCCAAAGCATGACATCATGGCTTCACCTTCATGTCAAGATCAACAAAGTCCATCCCATGACCCTATCTTTAGGTCTATTCAAGAAGTTCTCCTAGAAAATCATGGCATTCCAAATACACCTATCCTTGGTCAAGAGCCCATCCACAACCATGTCATCCAGGACAACCCCATCTTTGATCAAGACCCTACCATTGATCCAGAAATCCAAAATGATCCACTTATCGACCTTTATGCCATTCATGATCAAACATTTGAGGTTGATCCTACCCAAACTTTGAACACCACCATTTCCCAAAATGAGACACTTGCCTCCTTTGGAAACATAGATGATGTTCCTCCAGAATGAGAGTCTTCTACACTAGACATATTTTCAAATGATCAAGCTATAGCTAAATTCACTGGACTCCATGATAATGATCATAAGGACAATTTCTACATCAACATGGAAGCACCGATATCTTTTGAAGAACAATCAGAAACTAATGTTTCACAAAATCAAACCAAAGATGTTAATTAGAAATACATCCAACATGTTGATGAAGCTACAACATCTTATCAGATAGGATCATCTATATTTGTCAGAGCAGGATTTCTTGTAAAAGAGAAGATTCCAAGTAACAATGTCTACATACACAATAAGGATGGGTTAGCATCTTGCTTCCACAATAACAAGTACCCCATTGCAAACAGAATCTGTTAGAACATGCAGTATCAAGGCAAAGGACTAGGCCTACACGAGCGAGGAATTCGAGAACCAGTACAACTTCAAGAAAATCCTAGAAATCAAGGTCTTGGTTATTCATCAGTCAAAGAACCTAATGATGTTAGTGATACCTCCTTGATATTGGGGGAAACTTTATCTAATATAAACATCAAAATAGGGGCCATGAGTAGTTCTTCCCATAAGATTTCTGCCAACACTCCTTCCATCCACACCATAAACCGTCATTCCAACATGAATAAACCTTCCATTTGGAACCAACAAAAAGAAAAAAACTATTACAAATCCAAAGTTCAAAATCAAATTTCAAAGACCATCAAAGAAAAAAAAAATCTGAGTGGAGAAATGAAGTTAAAATGGATCCCAAAGACAAATGGATCAAGCAAAGAAAATATTTCAAATCCAAAAGTCAATCAAAATGTGGAGCCACAAGAAAAGAGGACTCCCACATATAAGAAATGTCCACCTCCTTCAAAATGGTCATCAAACAAGGCATATAAAATTGTTGGTTCCAAACGCTATCCCAATCAAAATTCCAAAACTCCGCCATCCAACATCCCAAGTTTGGAAAATAAAAATTGATTCATCTAAACTTATGAACAACCCCCCTACATCTACCATCATCCATCATAATCCAACATCTCATCTAAAGCCCAAAAATTCCATGTCACAAATCCATCGCATCTTGGCAGCAACTCTTTATTGTAAGGACTTTGATGGCACTCTATCGCAATGGGCGTATTTTGATAAGGCCAACTCTAGTATCAGCAAGGGTCACAATGACATCGATCAATTTTATGCAAGCGCTATGATCCTAACAAGACAACTACTTCATAAAGGTCATTATTGGCATATCATGGCTCTAGTCTCTACATCAACACCATCAATGGATTCGACACAATCAGTGATCATCTAAAGTATCAAGACAATCTTGAAAAAAATGTTACCTTGATGAAAACTTGGCAAATAGGTGTCATGGTGACACCACAAAAATTTAAAAAAATGACAAAAAGAGTAAAGAGAAAAAAATTCGTCCAACGGTGAAAACCTAGAAAACAGGCGCTTTGGATAAGTACCACGATGAAAACCTGGAAAACAGGCATCATGTGTAAGAGAAATTATCTATGTGGATATTTACACTTGGGGGCAAGTTGTCTCATCTCCCATGTCTTCCTGATGACCTTTCCATCTATCCATTTACACCCTATCATTCCCATCCATTTTTCCACTTACCTTGATCTTGATAAGGACTAGGGTACAAACATAAATCATGCTTTGGGAAAAACTTTTGACATGTCTATCTTTTGGTCATACCTTATTCATTAAAAATCATGTCATTACCTCCATAGCCTCCTTTTTACTATGCCACATCATTCTTGGAGACCATATGATAATTCTCTAGTCCAAGTCATCCATGTCTCCTATCTTTTACCAAAGCCATCCATTGTCCTTTTATACCAATCATCCATCTTGGTTTTCCTTGTCTATGCTCTAAAGATCCCTCATCATCCCATCCAATCCTCATCAAGTCATTCCAAATGCAACAATATGGCAACCTAACGCATTATCCAAAACATTCCTTGACTTTGACCCTGGCCCTACTATAGACTATTATCCTCTTGTCATATCATTGTCATCTTCACGTTGTTTCGGGATGTGTCCTTCCCATGTCAAACAACATTGTTGTCATCATCACCTGTCAATTGGTATTCAGCTTGGCTAGCAGCAAAATCATGCTTGTCCTTGGATTCATGTGTATCGACATCATTCACATGCATTTGTCATGAGTTTCATAAAAAATCAGAAAGTCAAAAAAAAAAAAAAAAGTTAGAAAATGTCCTGAAAAATCCAAAAAATCCAAAAAATCCAAAAAAGTGTCAGAAAATCCCAAAAACAGTGTCAAGTCAGTCATGTCTAGTCAATCATGTCAATTAGGTCATGTCTAGTCAATCATGTCAAGTCGGTCATGTTAAGTCAGTCGTAGACATAGTCGAACTACGTTGCCTCTGCGATTGGGATGTAGGCAATGCCATCAATCGATGTGCCCCCAAGGCATTAAGTCTATCGATCTAGGTTTGTCATGTATCACACATTTAAATCATGATGCTTTGTATATACAAATTCATTAGTCATGTTGAACTACGAGGTCTCTGCGTACACAACATAGGCAAGACTAATCAATTGATGAGCTCCCGAGACCACACTAGGTCAGTCCGATAGGGTTCATTCACAATCACTATCACACACATTACATATCACAGTTTAAAGTAACATCTCATACCATACACTATCTACACACACACAGTTTATCAGTCAAAGAATCAAAACAAGTCATGCATCAACAAGGCAAAATGTCTCAACAGTCATCAAGTCAATATCAAACACATTGTCAAAGCAATCAACCCATGTCTTAGCAAGATATGTCTTTCTTGTCAACAGACGTCATCAAATTGTCATAGTCTCATGTGGCTTGTCACTTCAATGTCATCAGACTCCAACGTCTTATATGACACATGTCTTACTGAAACCAGGTTTTGTCATGCCTTATATAGAAGTCACCAAGTCGAAACTAGACTCAACGTCTTATGCGGTATGTGTCATTCTCTCACATTACGCTATGTCAAACATCAACATCAAACAATCCCACAAGATCAAGTTTTGGCGAATACATTTATTTGGCTTTATGACTTCATATCTTATTTTGTCTTATCTTTTTATCGATTTGTGCAAGATCCTGTTGCTAGCTTTCTCAAGGATGTCCCTTGAAGGATTTAGAGAAGCAACGACGTCACAGGACTCTTTTTCTTTGGCTGTTGTCTGTCAACTGTCTTTTTAACATTGGTTTTTGGGTCATGTTATTAGTTTCCTCAAGGATGTCCTATCAAGGATTTAGAGGAGCAATGACGTCTCATGACCCATCTTTTATTTGTCTATTGTCTATGGTTTGTCTTAACCAAACGACTGGGGTATCATGTCCTTAGTCTGAGTTAAGACACTCCTTATCTACGACTGTCTGTTTTTCACAGGTGGATAACTTTGTACACTATGGTCTATCTCATATCATAGTGTGTACTATCCATTTGTGTCATGTCCCGCCCAATGATGATAACAAGCAAGTATAGCGTATTTGGTAATATATTGAAGATTATGTCTTTTTCTCAATCAATCAAACTTAATTGTTTCTTACTAACATTCTGAAATCATCCATGCTAACATTTCTTCTTTTCTGCATCTTCACCACCATTATCTATCCATTTCGAGAGCACACTCATGTTCTTCAAACCCGCCTATCCTCTCGAGGGGGCATACCACTACCTCCTCGTCATTCTCCCTTTCACTGGGGCATACCCTAACTTGTTTCATACAGGGGCACGACCGGGGCATATTTTCTTTGACACAATGTCGTACCAACATTGTATCAAAGAGGGGCAAACTGTAGACACCGAAAATTGGTCTAGGCCTGCGAGTACACATTCGACATAATTTTCTATAGTCCATGGTCATGATTAAATAATGTCAATTATTTAATTAAACTTTCTAACACATATTTCCTCTATTAATTAAATATCTCTTTTTAATTAATTCATTAATTCATCATTAATCTTTATTCAACTTGATTAATTAAATAAATCATATTTATTTAATTATGTTGCTAGCTTATTAAATCATCTTTCAATTAAATAATTTATTATTTAATTACCCCTTTTATCATATGTCAACTATAATTAAATATCTTTATTTAATTATTCATTTAACACCCTTTTCAACTGTAATTAAATATTTATTATTTAATTATTCAATTCCACCCTTTTCGAAAGTCAAATTAAATAAATTATTTTATTTATTTAATTAAATCTTCTATGCTCGAATGTTGAATTAAATTAACATTTAATTATTTATGTCATATTCCTCTATCATTCAATTATCTAAGTCATTCACTCACCTTCTGACTCAAGATCTATTTTTAGTTCTCCAGTTGTCTCTGAATTCAACACCAGTTTATCTCTGCGAGAAGACTCTCCGTCACAAGTAGTCGATTAACTAGTTCTAAGTCATATGCATGTATGTGTTTATTAATTATATATCTTTATTTAATTAATTAACTCAAGTTTGCATTCGAATGCATTATTCTTCAACTTCTAACTTTTTCTTTTGCATAGAAAGTCTATTTCTTTTATTTTTGAAGATGAAGATTGGAACTCATGTTCTAACTCATGTTCTAAAATTAGTCTTTATCCTGCAGTTGAACTCACATTCTAACTCATGTTCTATCTATCACATAACTCATCGCATGGCATTCATCAATCTCATCTGTCGATCTCTCTTTCAATCTGAGCCGATCGTTTGAAAACACAAAATCTATAAAATGGCCTGTCATAATCATTATTCCTCTCTCCCGAAATCATACACTTTTGAGAAGAGAAACAATCTTTGATATTTTGCTAAGACACTCGACGAAGTTATGCTTGCATTCAAACACACAAATATCTAAGGGCAAGAATAACAATACAGGAAGATGGAGAAGGGCAATTGAGATAAATCGAGGAAGTATTTGCATATTCGGTGAGATCATTCTAGTTTTTATTAGTTTAGATTAATCATGCTTACTTATCATTCTTTGTTGTTTTATTTAGATTAGAATTGATGTTTAATCTTGTGCAGCTTTAGCATCCACAATTCTGAAAAATCTGAGTTACACAAGTAGTTGAGTGTGTAAAAATGACTTTATAGGCATTCTGTCACCATGAGACCACATTTATTTGAGGCATCTTTTGAACTAGTTCACTGCCTTGTTGCTATGGCTAAAATCCTAAAACAAGTGATTTCAAAAAAGCTATGGATGCTTCGAAAAAATATATCGAAAGCATAATAGTAAGCAATAACATAGACAAGGTAGTGAACTTTTTGTAAAAATGCATCAAATAAATGTGGTGATGGAATGCCATGACAATCCATAGACAAGGCAGTGAACTAGTTATTAGTTATGCAATGTGAAGAAATTGCATAACTGCTTAGGTTGAATTTGTACAAACTATATTGTAATTGAAATTTGGTCATCTATCAACATCTACTTGTTAGTTATGCAAAGTGAAGTAATGTTTTGACTTTGAAAGATGTGCAATGCAATGTAATCAACGATATGAATGTAAACTAAAAAAATCCATTTTTTACAATTCTTTAATTAAAATATTTATTTTATTTGCACTCTATATCTCTATATGCTATGGAAATACCTTTCAATTTTAAAAAAAAAAGTTTTTATCATTTTTTTATAATTTTTCCCGATTTTTTCACAAAGTATTATACTTTTGGTTTGTCAAATTTTTCCCCAAAAGATTTTTTTTGCTATGCATTGCAAGTATGAAGAATATACATGAATACACACAATATAGGTGAAGTATTTGTGTGAATAAGTGAAGCATACATGTGAATAAGTGAGACACAAGTAATTGAAGCATTCCAAAGGATACAAACCACTACGAATGGAGCTTATTTACACAATACACTTTAGATGGGGCTTATTGAGCATTCGATAGTAATTAATTAAGAATTAGATGTACAAAAAATCCATGCCTACAACATTCAAGCATACAACTTACACGATACACATGATAACATCATTCAAGAATGGCAGTAGCAAAATAAGAGTTTCTTTAATCAAAAATCTAAAAGGCTATACAATGATATATATTGATAAAATTATATACAATATATCCAAAAAAACCGTCGAGCAAAACACTGTCGCAGTAAATAGTCGAGCTCATTTCAATTTATGCCCGCCAAAATTTAACTTTGCAAGACCGCCCCAATTTTGGCGAAATATCTTCGTCGAAACGTACACAAAACAACGACTCGTCGAAATTTCGACGAACGTCAGGGTAAAAATTTAAAAAAAAATAGAAATTCACACAAGTACCCGACGATACATCTGATTATATAGGTTCCGTCGGAAGGTTTCATCGAAAATTGGGGTCAAATGAGTTAGTGTTCAGTAAAAGTGATGGTGTAAGGTGAGGTGATATGTCCCACCATAGCTTGGAATTGATCTACATGCAGGTTCATAGGCACTGTAGCAGTAACAAGCCCTTTATCTAGAATAGCCTTATGCTCAGGAGATAGGCATAGCAACTCAAGTATGGAAATTTGCATGGGAATTTTTCCTAAATGCTCTATGAGGTTGTACTGTGAAGCTGGTGTAGTGGGTTTTGAATTAGGACCTTTAAGGGTGATTGTGCCTTTGCGGGTAGTAACCTTGCAATCAGGTGCTTTGTCTTTTATAATGAAAGTGTTTACATGATTATCAACCTCACTGATGTTATGTATGGTATAGTCATACTTAGTAGAAGTATAGTTCACACCATCACCAGATTTAGGGGCCTTTCCTTTATCCTTGTCATGCTTAGGGAAAGGGTTCTTAAACACCTCGCGATCAAAGTTACTCGAAGGAGTGTGTCTGTCAACCACTATCTTACCATCATTGATAAGGTTCTGTATTAGATGTCAAAGTTTATTGCAACTATTAGTCTTATGTCCTTTATGTCTATGATAGTCAAAAAAGTGTTTCTCATTCCACAATGGGGCTTTGACTTGTGGATTATATTCCTTTATTTCAGGTAGCATTATAATATTGATTTCAAGAATTTCTTTTAATGCAGATTCAAGTGATTGTCCCAATGGTGTAAAATTTCATTTAGGGAAACTTCTCTGTTTTTCTTTTCCTTTATCTGAAGATGAACCTTTGAGGTTATAAATAGGTGATGATGTTTTAGTTGTTTTTGCATCAACAACTCTGTCATTGACTACATTCTTGTTCTTTACCCAAAAATGTGTCTTGTTGTTCAAATTTTATTTTTGATCTCTATCATTATTAAATTTTATGGTTCCATCATCAATGAGAGTTTTTTCAATTCAGAATCCCATTTCTATGGCATCATCAAAGGAATCCAAGCATTCGAGGCGAAGTTCCCTTCCAATTTCTTCATCAAATTATCTAATCACATCACTTCTTCTAATCAAATCCATTCTTCTAATCAATCAAACCACTTCTTCTAATCAAATGCATTGTTCTAATCAATCCAATCATTATCATCAAATTAAATCATTTCTTCATCAATCCAATCAATCAAAATCATTCCAAGTAAATCATTCCTCAATTTAATTCATCAATCATCATCCAAATCTTCAAATCCAAGATCTTCAATCATTCCAAAAAATAATACAAATGCAAGTCAATCCTTAATCCATACCAACCAAGCTAATCAATCAAGTCAAATTATCTGATCACACTTTGGTCTTGATCCTAATCTTGTTGTAAACCCAATAAATCAATCATCCTTGTGTTGATCTAGGGATATATCATTCCCCATAATGACAACACTATCATCATCATCAATCAATCAAACAATCATCCTTGTGTTGATCTAGGGATATATCATTCCCCACAATGACAACACTATCATCATCATCAATCAATCATCCTTGTGTTGATCTAGGGATATATCGTTCCCAACAATGACAACACTATCATCATCATCATCAATCAATAAATTAATCATCAGTTTACAACTTGACAAGGGAAATACCTTGTTTGTTTTTGTATCATTTGTACATGCTTGCTTGCTTGTGTGTGTTATCATTTTTATCTTGCATTTGCATCAAATCTGAATCACTCCTAGCTAATATTCATATCTTGTATCTAGACAAGGTTGTATTATGTTGGGGCATGAGACACATCGTCACCTTGGTCCTTATACCTTGGTGCATAACGTCTAGTGCTATATCAAACATATGATTGCTCACTTTATTGCAGCATAGCGTGTCATTTTTCTTTTTCATCTACTTCTTATCTTGTATCATTCATCTTATCCCTCCTTTATCATTTCATTCATTTTGAGAGAATATTTTTGTTTTCCAACCCACCTACCCTCTCAAGGGGGCATCATCATCATTATCATATCCTATATCATCATCCCATTTCTTCATATCTTTTGCATCATCATATTCTTCTATCATCCCTTTCCTTCGTTCACCTTACTCCTCAATCCTTCAAGTGGTCGGGGCATCATATTTTTTTTCATCTATCCATACCTTATCTTCTTTGAAATGATGTTATTCAACATAAATCTCACCATCTCGAACATCATCTCAAAGAGGGGCAAAATGTAGACACCTAAAATTGTCCATGTCATAATATTACCTAGTCGATACATGACCTTGTAAGACATTTTGTAATATTTTATCCTAAGTCATAACATTATCCCACTTATCCCATTTATTCCACTTAATCACCTTCCTAATTAATTAAATAAATCTCATTTATTTAATTAATTCCACCTTCACATGTCTCAAAATAATTCAAATTAAATATTTGAATTAACCCCACGTATTGTCACATTGCGACATGTGTCACATGACTACAACTCTTCACATGCACAAATAATTTAAATAATTTTATTATTTAAATTATGAGATTCCCACTCACATCCTATTTTTATCCCCATTCATTGTGCATCATAAGCATATTTTCTTCCAAAATAAATAAAAGAATCTCACTTATTTCCCCACATCCTAATTTTAGCCTCATGTCATAACCCACTTAATGTGTGCCATAGACACTAAAATAAACTTTTAATCCTAGCCATACATATCACAAATTTGACTTTTAATCTTGGCTATTTAATCAAATCATCCTTCTCCTATAAATCAAGCCTTTCACATGCCATTTGGGGGAGTCTTCTTCTAGTATCCTCACTCTGCCAAAATTTCTCTCAATCTTTTCATCTATCTATCTATTTTTTCTTCTATCATATCTATCTTATTGTTATGTTGCAAAAATGAGCAATCAACATATCAACAATCAAACCTTCAAAATCTTGCATTCTCATGCAGGTGGAGAAGAACAATGGAGATGAATCAAATCTAGCTTGGAGATCGGTTTTCTTTGCTTTCTTGTTTTGATTTTCATGCTAGTGTGTTCTCTATTGTGCTTGTTAGGGTTTTCATATCTTGTTGTTTTAGTTTTATATCTGATTTTCCCTAACTACAACAGTTGCATGGACCGATTGAGTGACACCAGACAGTTGAGAACCAACTACCAGAACCTTGGGAGTTAGGCTACTACATGTTTTCTTTCTTTTTCAGGAGAAATAGAGTAGAAATATTTTGTTTTAACGTTGGTTGTGTCATTTTCACCATCAACAAAACCCCTCTAGGATTAAATCATATTTTTTTCTAAAAAAACACATGATTTTAAGAAAATTTCATTCTCCACAAGTGGGATAGAGCTTTATGTTTCAACTTCAGGAGAATAGAGAAATTAAGAATATTACTATCAATCCTAATTTCTCTTGTCAAGGATGAATAGTCATATTGATTATTTGAGTGGCACAAAGTACTTCAACAAGATAGATTTGAAGAGTGGATTTTATCATATTAGCATTAGAGAAGGCGATGAGTGTCAAATTACGTTAAAAATTAAAGAAGGTTTATATGAGCGGTTGGTTATGCCATTTTGGATTGATTAATGTACCTAATAATTTTATGAGTCTTATGAATGGGGTATTAAAACCATATCTTGGTAAATTTTTTGTTGTACACTTGTATGTGTTGGTGTGAATAAAAGTCGTGTACCTAAATAATTCCTACTAGGGGACTTATTCACATGTTAGGTTTATTTAGGTCAGGTAAGATTCCTTCTAGAAGACTTAGTTGTCATGTCTAGATCTTATCTTTTTGACTTTTGTGTCAAGTTAGTTGTTTCATGTCATAGGATTAAGACACTTGTCATGATCTTTTATAATCCTATATCTCACCTTGGCTATATTACCAAGGATTTCTCATTTTTAAAATGATTGAGGAAGGGTAATCCAATTCCATTACAATCTTGAGCATTGCATATTGATCTTTTCTTTGTGCTTTCCATTTGGCCTCTAGATCTTGGGTGGTTATTTTCATAGCTAAATCTTATATGGTATTAGAGCAAGTTGGGTGCCGTTGGTTAGTAATTTCTTGAGAGATATTGGTAGATCTTGAAAATTTGAGTATGCTCTTCTCTTGCATCATATGATGATCTAGGGAAATAGAAGAACTTGATAGAAATACCAAATTTTTGGGGAGTTCTTCTTTGTGGCTTTATATTGCAAGTTTATTTTGGATCTTGTTGGTGCAAATATGACCTCACCATTGAGTTCATGAGGTTTGAGAAAGTCAAATTTTCATTTTGTTTCATCCAAATCAAACATATGAGGCCAAATCTATGAGGGTGAAGCTAAAGAATGGTCGCTAGATCCAAGAGGTAGATATAATTTTAGAGCGTTTTGGGTCAAATATGACCCTACCATTATATACAAAGGCCCAAGAACCCCAATATTGACTCTCAATTCTTCAAAATCAAAGCATTTCACCCAAAGCCCTCAGAAAAATTCACTCCCCCAAGCTGTCTATATAACCATATGATCGTTGTAGGTCACCATTTTTTTAAATGAAAGACACATAGCCTATAATATTATTAATATAGTATGAAATTTACAAAGTATCAAACATGGCATTTTAGCTTGTAGTAGGGTGAGGACCAAAATAAATAAAATTCCCATGACAACCTAGAGCATTTACATATGATAGACATAACACTAGCAATTGCACCTTGGTGTGCAATGGGTACGCCGAAGAGGTGTGGAAGGTCAATTAGAGAATTTTTTGTTGTTTGTTTTGCATACATTTGTGCAGTACATGAATTCAATTGGAAATCCATTTATTGGTCTCAATGTAGAAGTGATAGCTTCAAATCAACTATTTTTTTTAGCGAGAAAGATAATCACTATCTATAGTAAAAAGTGAGCACTTCACTAAGTGAACATAATGTTACCTTCTTTGATTTTATCATAATATTATAATCTACTATATAAAAAATTGAGTTAAACAATAAACATAAATGTTACATCATAATTAAAACATGGTCTCATTTAGCCACTCAACCATGTGCTTGACTTTTTAAATGTCATCTTGTATTTTAAGTAATTAAGCAGTTGCAGTCTTCATTATAAAAAAATTAAAGAGAGAGGATAAAACTATTGTTAACTATTGCATTTCACAAAACCCTCTATGTTCTTAATAAAATGGTTTAGAAAATCCAATCTTCTGCAACTGGTTAGTACTTCAAAACCAACATTGAATTTTTTTTTAAAGCCAATCATAATGTTGGGATGCCTTGTTTCCTTAACAATGTTGGGATTGGTTCATCTAATCCTGTCAATACTAATGCCACAAGGACTACTCAATTCATCCAAATATGAAAGCAATATGTGTATGTTTCATCAGAAAAGAACAAGACACTCATACTTCCCCTGTACATCTTGCAAAATTCAATTTATATCATAGAAAGTTTCAAACCAATCCAAATAAAGCAATTGGAACTAACTTCTATTAACAATTTTATTTGAAGGAAATGCATGTTTGACTATCCTGCATAGAGAAAATATAACCAAGTTTGACTATCAATGTAAAATAGAAAATCACATTTCTATTTAGGTTATAAGGCAAACATAAAAAAGCATGGGATAGTTAATACTTTAATATTAAAAACCTTGTAATTTTTAAAACATTAACATTGACAATAACAGTATGAAAAGAAAATGTGTAGAAGGAGAAATATACTGTAACATGTATTCAAACACAAAATAGAGTTCAAATTTTTCCTGAATAACCTCCTTCAGCTTGATAATGTTCAAGTGACACAATTTCATGAGGCACTGTCAAAAAAACCTCATGCATATTAAATATTATTACTGTAATTTGTTAAACAAAACTATGAATTATTGAATGGATAACAATATTGAACATCCTTACGGTGTCTTCATTTTCTTAATAGCAACCTAGCAGCAAAATTTGATCTATTTTTTGCATACATTTTGCAATAAATGAGATCAAATGGTAGACCATTTTGAAAATGATGTTTTTTTGCACAACAGAGGTTTCAATCGAGAAGTAGTAGCTTCAAACCAACTATGTATCAATTTATAAGGATTGAAACACAATTGAAACAAAAAATTTGAATTAAGGAGATATTTAGGCTCCATTATTAATAGGCTAATGTTACATTTCCAATAGGGAGAGAGGGAGAGATAAAGAGGAAGAAATAGAGAGATATAGTTGAAGAGGGAGAGGGAGAGGTAGAGAGAGCTATCGATAGTAGATAGAGTGATAGAGAGATAGAGACATAAGGAGATATATAGAGGGGGAGAGGAAGAGGGAGAGAGAAAAAGTGATAGACATAGAGAGACAAATAGAGAGGTAGGATAGAAAGATAGATAGGGGGATAGGGAGGGAGTGAGGGAGTGAGAGATGGGGAGAGATAGAAGGGGGAGATAGAGAGAGGGAGGGAGAGAAAAGGAAAGAGATAGGTAGAAGGAGGGAGAGAAAAGGGGGGAGATAAAAGTTCAAGGTATAATTATTCTACAATAATTTACTTTTCATTGAACAAAAAATAACATCGATGCACATCATTTTTTTTAAATTAGACCTTTATATTTAAAAATAATTTTTCTTTCAACAAATTTTCACACATAAATGTTTCCTCCCTATTAAAATTAATTATAAAACAATTGTATCAATTATCCATTATTTAAATTCCATATTTATTAAAAAAAATGATAATGAAACAATTTTATTAATACAAGAAAAAATTTAATGAAGAGTCACCTCAACAATATCATCTACTTCAAATTTCATAGTAGACAAAGAATGTGGAAATAAGGAGTTTCTTAGTCTCGATCTCTTGGAGAGGTAGAGACAACATATCCTATTAGATCACAATTAGTGGGAGCACAACCTCAATCATTTAGAATATGTCAGATATCAAGCTGCATAATTTATAATTGTGTAGTGCATGAGTATGAGCAAGTAGAATAAACAAGGAATTTAGGAGAGTTTGATATAAACAAGCACCACAAAAATAGCAAATAATTCCTAATAAATTTCATAAGAAGTGAGAGCTATTTGGAAGCAAAAATAGTTCAACCTTCTATATTTTTGATTTCTCAGCACCTCTATCAAGTGTTGATGCTAGAGTGCCTTGGCAAGGATCCCACGTAGTGAGAACTTTGGTCATATGAGTGTTTCTTTGCCAAGATGTTGATTAGGAAAAATTATTTGATGTTGATGTTAACTGTAGGATTCATGTTGCCATTTGGGATAGTCGCATGTCCTTGCAAAGTGATGGCTCTCATTGCACCAAACCAAAAAAAAAGTGCCAAAACTACTTCACAATCTAAGATTTGGTGAAATATTTCCTTAGTAATTGACCTACTTTGACAACTTTAAAAGATGGGTATGACCTCGTTCCTTGTGTTGTTCATCTTTGTGTCCAACTATCTGTCCTTGTAATAGGTACACTACAATCAAGATTCAATCCCTAGCTGGAAATGATTTTGCTCCATTTGGTGCACTCAAAAGTGGAAAATTTGAAAAAAGAATGTCAACACTAAAAACATGATACAAACCTAATATTCTAATATTCTTGTGATTCCTTGTGAGACTTTCCTTTTGTGGGTGCAACAAAACATCAAAACCATCCTTCTATTGGTACAACACCTAGAAGAGATCCTATTGTTGCTTGCATTAGATGGTTTTATCACAAAAGATTTAGACTTTCTACTAAATGTTCTAAAACTGCTCAATAATATCGTTGTCTTCTCAGCTTCTTTTTCTATATAGGAAGATTTTGTTACTAAATGCACAATATAAGCTATGATAAACCATGGTAAAAGATAAAACTATAAAGAAAGTTGAAAAAAGTTTCATCCTTAAGAAATATGCCAAGTTCAAAGTTGAAAAAAGTTTCATCCTTGAGAAATATGCCAAGTTTAGTTGGAGCTGTGCTGAATGACAAAAAGGTTTCAAATGTGCACTCTATGGTATTGCAGATCCAGAGTAGATGCATCATAAAAAATTTCACAACTTCCATTTGACCGTTAGTCTGAGGATGGTTAATCATTGATGTGGTCAAGTTGTATCCATCATAGATTTTAAAAAATCCATTTTGTGCATATCTTGCAATCACTGCATTCCATGAGATAACCTCTCTTTGAGGCATTCTGTCAAACAATTCACATGCCTTTTCTATGCTTCCAAATTTTGCATACATGTCTACCAGAGCATTTCCAACTATAATATCTGAAAAAAATGCTCTCATGATGTTTTTATTTATATTGGATAAAGAAAAATAAAATACAACAGAAAAAACAGCCATAAGGCTATTACTTACAACAAAAAATTTGACCAAAGAGTCAATTAAGAAGCAATAAAATGCTGCCAATTCTAAACAAAATGACAAAGAGGACAATATAGTCCTAAATTCAAATGAAGACAGCAACAAGGCTGTTATATAACAACAGAAAAATAGTATGTTGCCAAACCTACACAAAATTACAAAAAAAGCATTACAACCGATGCAGCAACATCAACCCTTTTAGTGCTATTGCTTTGTGCCTTCTCATTAGAGTTTTCATGGTGGATAATAATTTGACACGCTGTGGAAGAAACCTCCTACTTACCAATGGTGGATAATAGCCGACTTTTTTAGAAGAATTAATAATCCTTTAGTCCAATAGCTAGCTGATAATAACCACTTGGTAAGCAGGTAGCATAAAGAGGCTCACAACCAATGTAGCAGCATCAACCCTTTCAACGCTATTGCTTTGTGCCTTCTCATTAGAGTTGTCATGGTGGATAATAGCCGAATTTTCTAGAAGAATTAATAATCCTTTAGTCCAATAGCTAGCTCATAATAACCACTTGGTAAGCAGGTAGCATAAAGAGGCTCACAAGTTTATTTTATTTTATTTTTGTCATAATTGTACATAGGCATCAGAGGAAAACATCAGTGAAACAACAGGGGACTAAAGAAAATCCCACACTCTAAGAGGCAGTGTCTTAGAACAATAAACGACTAAACCCCATGTTGAGAAAGGAGCATACAAGACTTTGAAAAGAGCAACTACTTCCATGGGTTGTCATGTAGGCATAGCAGGGGCAAAGCTCATTGCTTCCAAGTGTTTCTGGAGGAGTATAGTTGCACCTGGCACATCATGTGCCACAAGCTCTCGAACAACGGTCATTCAGAGATGCTACTTTACATTTATCTACACAAACACCCCAATCACCATCTGAATATGAAGAAAGTTCAACCATCATAGACAAATAGTTACTCTTCAGTAGCCACCCCATATTAATTATCTAATGATCATGGCCAAACAATGGTCATTCAGAGATGCTGCTTTGCATCTCTGTCCACATGCAGCTTTGCAATCTGTAACATAAAAATCAAACAAAAACACAAAGGGTTTAGATGGTTGAACCATTTTTTTCATGGTCTGAAATCCATGCCAGAGCCATCAATCAAAGAAGAAAAGGATAAAAACAAATTTCCTATGGTACAACAGAAGCTTTACTAGTAAAATATAGTCCTTAGGTTTTATACCTATTGTTTGAAGAAGTCTTCGGTTCACCCATTTGCTAAGAACTGGAATCATGCATACCCACAACCAAATTAGCATACAAAAAATTGAACCGAATATGTGTGTCTATATAGATTGATATATAGAATTTACCTTAATTGATTTTGAATCTCCAACCTCAGCAGTTTCCAGAGACATTTGTTTGAACAACCAATATTTGCATTAGTTAGATGGGCAGAAAGTGAATTCAGAAATGGTCTCTCTTCATAAAAGAAAATAAACTACTATAGGCCAGTTTTCCATTTTGACATAATTGAAACCTTTGTTTTATGGGATGCAAGTTGAGAGGTTAACCATTCTAAAAACCAAAGTTCCACATGGACACATCTCCTCCCCTCAATCCATTGTCCTTGTCAAGAAAAGAATTACACATTGACATAGTGTTTAAACCAAAAGAAGCATGCAAACAACTGCCTTAGACCAATTAATGTATGTTTCAAAGAGTGCAAAGAGTGCATCAATTGGACACAATTTAAAGGAATAGCCACAAGCATTGCACAGGGACTGATGGGTTCATTTGAGGACAATGAAAACTCAATGTCTCAGGAGCTTCAGTATACAGAGCAAATTTTTGCATGTAGCTTCAGAAAACAACTGAAGGTACAAACCTCTTTCATTGATGTTGATGGTGCAAACATAATGGATATAGTTGCTTTCCAAGACTAGGTCATGCTATTATCATTCCATAATGGTAACCAATTTGAAGCACAGTACATTGCATATTGCATGGATGAATAGGATTGATCGCACAGTTTCAGATGTTTCATGGCTTAACAATTTTGATTCTGCAGACATCAATTCCATTCAAAATGATATATAGAAGTTTCTCTAGCTGATGTATCCTATTTTGTAAAACAATAGCCTCAAATCACCTGATGCATACAGAATTTATAATGAGTATTTAAAGCTTGAGTTAATGTTTAGTGCCAAAAATAAGCTTGTAAACAAATCGATTCTCCACAGAAAAAAATGAAACACAACAGACCAAACCCTACACAATAATGTGTAGAATAAAATAGATAGTTTACACACATGCAAAGCATTACAGGTTGTTCCGACACCACAATGCATTTTCCTTCATAAGGGTTGTTTAAGTTGGAAGATGCGCGGGAAATCATACACTGCCTCATGGCCGGCTATAAATCCACCAACAATATAAAAAGAAAGGACTTACGTTCAAAGACTTAACTCATAAAATATATCAACTCTTTATGCTAAAGGCTTTATAGAACTTTCAACCTATCAACAGTACACAATGTAAAAATAAATATCAGAATGTTTATCCTCCTAGTCAAAAGAAAATCTAATAGCTCGTTGCATAATCTACCAATACTTTCTTTATGTAAGAGTGAACATATTATATTTCCTGGGCAGTCCAAAATAGTGAAAGTACCTTCAAGTTTTCAAAACTTTGTCCCTCGTCTTTTTCTTTAGTATGTGTTTTGTTTCAAATCATTCATGATTGTTGGAGAATATTCTTTGTTTTAATTTCACGTAAGCCCTTAAATATAAATATAATTCCTTGATGGATGTCCATTCCCTGTTCCAAAGCTCCCATTTTGGCACAGGCAGGGAAGAAACTGGCGAAGGTTGTGGAATTTGGATTTACACCTACCAATTGCATATGCTTGAAAATTTCTAAAGCCTTCTCAACAAATCTATTTTTCACATATCCTGCAATCATTGCAGTCCATGAGATGACATCTATTTCAGGTATTCTGTCAAACAGTTCGCGTGCCTTGTTAATGCTTCCATTTTTTGCATGCATGTCTACCAGGGCAGTTGCTTCCTCTATCCTTTATGCTTCAATGGATGTCCATACTATTCCAAAGGTCCCATTTTGGCATTGGGTAGGGAGGATGCTAGCATAGGTTGCAGGATTTGGCTTTAAACCTGATAATTGCATTTGCTTGGAAATTTCTAAAGCCTTTTCAACAAATCCATTTTGTGCATATGCGAGACCACATCTCTTTGAGGCATCTTGTCAAACAATTCACGTGCCTTGTGTATGCTTCCACATTTTGAATACATGTCTACCCGGGCAGTTGCAACTACAAGATCTGAAAAAATTCCTCTATCCTTTACGCTTTGATGGATGTCCATACCTTGTTCCAAAGCCCCCATTCTTGCACAGGCAGGGGGAGTGGTAGCAAAGGTCGTAAAGTCTAGATTTACACCTGCCAATTGCATTTTTTTGAAAGTTCATCCAAGCAATAAAGTTTCCAGGTTAGTATCGAAGGGTGTCCGACTGTTGCTGATGTTGTAAATGCAATTGTTTGCATAGCCACGCCATTATATTGGTTGTTGTACTTTTAAAATCAAGATGTGAAGGCATAGACAAGGTGAGTGAACTGTTTGACAAAAGTGCCCTTAAAATGTGATCTTAAGGAATGCAACTATTACACGATATGCACAAGGAGTCAGTTCCCACACAAATGGAGATTCCCCAAAAATGATTTCAAGCTCTGCTGCTTATATGCTCCAGAATAGGGGACTGGTCCTGAGAAGCGATTGTATGACACATTTAAATGCTAAAGCCTTTCTATCTTACTTGAAGAACAGGGGACTGATCCTTACTATGCCTACCTCTTACTTGAAGAAGATGAAGATGATGAGAATGGTGACTCTGCATCTGCCTTCTGCTGCTGGGGATTCTACAAAAGTTGCGTGTGAGAATTGCCATTTTCCCATGGAGGAGTCAGAGAATGAAGTTTTTTTCCAAAGAAAGAGTGCAGGCACGACAAAACTGATATTTCCTTCACTTTGTCATTTCTGAAAATTTCCAGAGGTTGAGATGCTTTGCATAGTCGGAAACCTCTCTGCCGAGTTTTACACCGTTGATCTCTCAAATTAGCTTCACCCACTTCAAATAGGATACGCCTTCGGCGTAAATAAAAAATTTCCCTACATGATATTTGATTTTGTAGAGAGGGTGTGATTATGGCTTCAAACTGATAGAGAACATACATCATATATATTGGGCTCACCAAAACACCTCAAACATTGATTAGGTCAGGAAGAGGACTGTGCTAATTCCACTTTTTCTGCTAGAGTATGTGGGTGCAAAGGAGGGCATGGTTCATGGGAGAGAAGGGAAATAAGAGTGCTGCAAATTTCAAGCACCCGATTGTAAAAATCTGAGCCAACTTCCACTCTGTGAACCCTGAAAGCCTCATCTAGTTTTGCTTCCAAATGCTTGTGCAATGCATGCTTAAGGGCAACATAAATGCAGAGATATCTTGACCTTTTTTGTAATTAATTGTGTTTAAACAAGCCGTCGACCAAAGCTTTTCCATTATGAAAATCGTACTCACGAATTGTAGAGTTAAGCTCTTGACCAGAGATATATTTCTCATGAACATAGTCTATTACTAAATCAACAACCAAACCATAGTGTTGGAACATATCCATAACCCATGGTGCCACATGGCATGGGCAGGAGGCCCCGCCACCCACAGATCTTTCCTGATAGGAGTCCAACAAAAAAACTTGACAAGTGACTGATAAATAGAACCAGTAAAAAACTAAATATTCCTCCTTTGATACTATGACTAGAAAACTCAAAATATTCTCAAAGATTTTGTTGACTACTCGCACCTATGTCATCCTGTGATGGCCAGACGGCCATCAAATCTAACTTCATGGTCCAATGACATCAACACTATGTTAGCCCCTTTAAGGATTTCCCCCCTCACCATTTGCATTTTGGCTTCAAGGAGCAATTTTCAAATGCTCATAACTTGGTCTCAAAACCTTCTTTTTGCGAGCAGTTTTTTAATTTGGGGAAATGGTGCAATTGATTTTTTATTTTGGTATCTGATTTCTCTTTAAATTTTAGATTCTCACAGGTGTTGTTATCTTTATAGCCAACTCTTACAGGATGCTATTATGTTTTTTAAGAAAAAGTTATCATATTAGTATTGTAGAGGTTGAAAAAAGATAATTTGTTGATGAATGCAAACAATGTAGTTTCATGAAAAGATAATTGTTACATATCTTTGTTTTGTTATTTTTGTTGGACCTTGAGAAAGCTAGAGAAATTAAGTGTTTTTAAATATAGATCTTTTCATGGAAATTAAATTATTTGAATATTCAATGTAAGTTGAATCAAATACATATCGAGTGGATTGAATTTTTATAAATTTATTCATTTGTGTGAAGTCATAGAAGTGGTGATTCTATTAGTCTAGTTCTCGCATTGAGTAAAAAAATAATTTATTCATTTAGAAATGTGAATACTTGTTGGTTTTGATGAATTGAAAAAATTGTATGAAATTAATACTATTTTTTTTTAGGCATGAAAAGCATATAAGACACTGATACGTTAAGATAGAACTAAATAGTTTGATTACTTTATTCAAGGTGATCTATTATTGAAAGGCAACCAATTATGTGTTCCTAAGAGTCCAATGAGATAAAATTAATCAAGTAAAAGCATAGTAGTGGATTATCAAGTCATTTTGGGATTGATAAGAATTATTCTTTGATAAGTAAGTATTACTTTTAGTTGTAAATATAAAAAGATGAAAATATTATGTGTAAAATTATAAATTTATCAATTTGTTAAGGGAATTAGTTAGAATATTGGATTGTTTAAGCATTTTTAAAACTCCAAATAAACCTTGGGATGATATTAGCATGAACTTTTTGTTAGAATTGCCAAGAACATGAAGGGGTCATGATTCTATTTTTGTATTTGTTTATAGATTTTCCAAGCTGATGTATATTTTATTGCTTGTAAGAAATAAATGATGTGGTACATATAACTAATTTATTTTTTAGAGAAATTATAAGGTTGCATGTGTTACCTACAAGTATCTTATCAAATATGGATGTTAAATTTGTCAATCATTTTTAAGGAAATTATTGAAGAAGCTAAGTAGTAAATTAAAATTAGTTTAGCAGATCATCCACAAATAGATGCACAAATAGAAGTTGTGAATAGGAGTTTGGGAAACTTATTTACATGTTTATTAGGTGAAAATTTAAGACATTGGAATTTAATTTTAATGTTTTATGAATTTACTTAAATATAGTAATTCATTGAGTTGAAGTATAGGTAAAAAAAACTATTCGATATTATATACATCTATAAAACCAGAATAATATTTTAAAATTAAGAGATTTTACCAAAACCATAAGAATATTGCTTGTTGAATATTCTATAGAGTATAAGATAAATTTATAGACCAATAAGTAAGAGTTTAGTTATAAATAATGAACTACAAGTATAAAGAAAAAGAGTATGAGGTAGGGGATGAAATGATGGTTTATCTAAGAAAGCAAAGATTCTCACAAGAGAAATATAATAAACAAAAAATGAAAAAAATGGTCCTTGAAAAACTGTTAGTAAATTTGATTTAGGAAATACATATGAGGTGGAGTTATTGGAAGACTTAATATATCATCATTTAACATTTTTGATCTATATGAGTATCATGAATGTTAATCAAAAGATTAAAAAGGGATATACTGGGGTAAATAGGTTCCTTTAATCAAGAAACATAAGAAAACTGAAGAGATGCTTACTATAAAGATAGGAAGGAGCATAATAAACAAAAAATGCGAAGATTATTTGGTTAAGTGGAAGGATAAACTAGTTGAAGTTTCTATGTGAATGCTTAGAGTTGAGGTCGAATAGTTTTATTTTCCTTTATCTCAAAGCCTTGAATGAAAGTGATAGTATAAATTTTTAATTACCTAGGATTTTTGATGTAGGAGCATCTAGGGTGTAATATCAATCTTGGATCAACCAACAATATTTTCTTGTAACTTTATTTATTTTAATATTATTTTTAGTTACTTTCCATCTAAGTGTGCCAAGTCTATAACACCACATTTCATCATACATAATTTTGTTAAAGTTCAAGGCTTCGTATTTGTTCTGCATGCACTATGCCAACATTAAAAAATTGTGTGGCAATGTATTTAAAAGATCTTTGATTATGGTTTTAAAAAAGAGCTTTCCTAATCATATAGAATATTTCATCTACTTTTCATATGATTATGAATCATTACATTCATTTATTCCACCTTGAGGAGCTTAACTGTACCAATACAAAACTATTCATTGCATAACAATAATTTTTCAATGATAGGCAGAAGAAAAGAAAGGCAGTTGATGCGGAGATTGGAGAGTCTATTCGAAAAACCAAAAATGTCGGTTGCTGCTAGGAAGGGGAAGGAAGTCTCTGCCAGTCGAGATAAGGTAAGCTTCTCTCATGAGGAGGATGTTATGGGTAAGGGAATTTTCAACATTGATAAGGAAAATATTTATGATGTTTTAGGAACTGCTAGAGAGGGTTCCATTTTTTGACAAGTTATTTAAATGGTTGTTCCATGAACTTAATATGACCAATGTGAAATTTTGTGGTGTGATGAGTAAACTTGATGAGTGCCCAGTTCATAATTAGATTGATGATATGATGAACTCTTTAAAAATTGTGGCGAAGGAAACACTCAACATGAAGCAAAATCTTGAAGGTAGAGTTCTCACCCTTGAAAATCATTTGGCAAGGATTTATGCTAACATGGATAAGGGTGGGGAGGGGACTAAATATGGGGTTAATTTTAAGTCTATTGGTATTACTTCTCCTTTTGATAGTGCCAAAAAATGCAAGGAGACTGCTCATACTGGTGATATTGGTGTTGGTGGTAAGTTGTTGGAGGGAGAGGTGTCTGTTGATAAGGGTGGTGATAAGAATAATGTTTTTATTAGTAAGGTGAATGTGGGTGGGCCTGGGGCTAGGACTCATAACAAGACTAAAGCTCAGGCTGGGGCTCTTGTTAAAGAGTTTTCTGATGCCTTGGATGAGGGTCATAAGGATGTGGCATGCGATGTGGAGGTTGCGGATATACTGAAGAATATATAATGTTGATGATTGTGTTCCTCTTTTTTGGATGATTTTTTGTTGATGGTGTGTTACGTATGGGCTGATATATACTTATTGTAGTTTTCTTTAGTTTCAACTGCTCTTTTTTGTAAATGGTTTTGGGCCCCTTCAAAACCCGTTATTTACCTCTAATCAAAACAATAATTTTTCAAACTATGTGCCAAGTGTTTGAAACTTATGTCAGTTCCTAAGGTTACCTTTTCATTATATGCTTCCTAAAAGGGGTCATGTATAAAACCACCATTATATTTATAAACTTAAGTAGATTGAGGCATATCAAATATGGTGATTCTACAGATTACTGGTGAACCTACATGCTACCAAAGGTGATGTGCCAAATAACATGTCCAATTGATGATCAAATGATTTAATTTTGGGTTTATTATTTCTTATCATACTTACTTATGCTGGTGTATTGTGTTTCTAACTAGTGCACATCATTTATACATCTTTTATATTTAGAGAAGTTTGATATGACTTGAGGGTAGTTTTGGAAGTATGGGATGAAAAAACCTTAACAATATGTAAATTAGGATATGGAAATCTCTAAGATGTACTATGTAATAAAAATTTTGATTCCTAGAATGTGTTAAGGTCTTGAAGCTATTATATTTTGAATTAATAACATTTTGTTCATTATGTAACTTGTTATTGTTTTGTTGTGTGTGTTTGATTGAGTTTTTATTTTAGTTGCTTGGTTAGACAATCCTTAATTGGAATATTCAACCTTGAGTATATTAGCAAATTAATATAATGACTAATTGGATTTAAGGTATTTAAATATCATTCTTATCATAATAAATTATTTATAAAAGAAGTTCAAAAGTGGATCTCACTTATGCTTTAAGCTAATATGTGCTTTCAAATTCTAAATTGGTTACAAGTCTTGCATGTGTAGCTAAAAAATAAAATTAAAGTTAATTATATTTAAACATTTAATAAATATGGGCTTGTTGATTGACATAAATTATTTATACACAACTTAGGACTTGGTATGGTTCTTACTAATTTTCAATCCACTATAGTAATTAATAATTTTTAAATCTTAATTTAATCAAGAATCATTTATTGATTATCATAGTTCATTTATAAAAGACCTACAGACATGAATGTGGTTATGAGTTGTATAAATAAATATAATTAGTAACCACCTCTAGCTACAAGCTAGTTAACATATGCTCCTTAATCACTTTAGAAAAAAAAATGTACAATCTAATATACATGTTTTAGATATTTTATTTTGACTAGTAAAGCCAAGTAGATTAAATTGTATGATATAACTTCTATCTTTAAAATTTTAGTGATTAGAATCCTAATATTTTTTTATATCATTGAGTATAAACAAAGGACACATTGTTTACTCTAGTGCATAATAATATTAACTCATATTTTTTTTGCATTAGAAGGGTGGTGCACAATGATGTGGTTAATTTTTTTTGGATGTATGGTGAGGATGATACGATGACCATGAATTTCCTTAGTGTAATCTAGTTCAAAATGTAATATGTATATACTAAAGTGTGCCTAATTAAATAGAAGATTATTTTTTATAATTCCTTTGTGATGAATTATCCTAGTATTGTTATACATTTGGAAACTCGATAGAGAATGCAGTTCATCCCCTACTTCAATAAAATTTCATGTCATATAAATTCTTTATTCCATGATTTCCTTAAAATTTCATCACCTAGCTTCGTGAATTAAGAAACCAAGTGTGCCTAGCGAAAACACACTTAAATCAATTGAAATATGTAATAATTGGAAGTAAATATAATAACAATAGAATGCAACTATTAATTAATATTATTTAACTTGTATGAGAGACTTAAGGTAGTAAGGAAACATATTTAAACTATAAATTATATGAATGTATTATTATATAAACTCTATAATAAGTAGAATTTAAGAATCGTAATATCTTTAATAAAGATAAAAATAGGAAGTGAAAGGGCTTGAACCCTTTTATAGAGTAGTCAATAAGTTAATAGTTTGAGTTTCATGAGATGTTACACTAATAAAAATAAATAGTAGGACCAATAATAAAATAAAGGAAGAACCAAATAGTAGATGAATCATGTAATTGTTATCTCCCAAATTTTAGAGCCGACTGACAACTTTCCATTCTTTGGTGAAATTTTTGACCTAATACATAATGAAATCCCTAGGGGATCTTCTTATCCAACATTGTTAACATCTCTATGAGTTATATACTTGGCCCTAGTTCTCCTAGCTGGGTCCTCTTGAGTAATATCGCTTTATATTTTTCACAGAGCATTTTATAACACATAATGACTAGTTGTAGAGTTTTTTATGGTCTTCTTACTAAAGTTGAAAATTTTGGATGGGTTTTCACTTAGATACTATTAGTTCATTTTTAATGTGTGGAACTGTAATAGTTTCTCCTAATTTTAGAAGGTGGTAGAGAAATATTTTCCTTCTTGGAAAACTTCTTCAGCGATACAAGTTTTTTCTTGTTCCATGGAATATTTAAAATCCTTTATCCTTATATTTTTGAGCTATTCAAGGAACCATTTCATAAAAGTATTGTGGATATCATTTTTTTCTTATACTTTAACCACACAAGGTTTCATTTTTTTAAAATTAGAGTAGTCTATATATTTCTAAGTGAAAGGGTGGTAAGGAGGAACCCTAGAATTATCAAGCTCAATCACATCATCTACTAGCCTGTTGATTTGGGATAGACAAGACCCTATTTGGATTGGTCCTAGATGATCTATCACAATATTTGTAACAAGGAGGCTAGGGATAGGAGGGGGATTGGTGAAGGGGCCTTCCTCCAAGATAGTTTTCCCTTTTTCCACTAAAAAGGGTTTGTGACTAGGAGCATGGGAGTAGTAGATCTTAAGGTTGGAAGCGATTTGGTAGGGGGCACAAATTTAAACTACTAGATTGGTTTGGGTTTGTAAATTATCATAACCTTGAGTTGTTGGGGGGTATGGGAGTCTATGAAATCACCCTTAGGAGTAGAGGATAAGATTAATCCATAATTATTCTTCTCTTTGGTTTTGATGGGGTAGAGTTCACGATCTAGAGATGAATAAGGGGTATGTGTTTTAGATGTAGTAGAATACAAATAAATGGAAAATCATTTTATTGTTATTCCTTAGGTGATTCAACATAGGTAAATTATAGGAGTGGATGAATTTATACCTTCCTTCAAGTGTGAAGTATCTCATTAACACTTCAACCACTTTCTAACATGGCATGGGAAGGTCCTTGTGTTTGAAGATATACTAAAACTTTGAGACCTTCTCTCCCCACTTGAGAAATTCTTACATGTGTTGGTGGTCCCAATTTATTACACACTTCTAAAACTTAATCCCTTCCATTTTAAGCACCATATCTAGAAAAATAAGTTCCTTTATAACATTAAAGGAAATAACTTAAACATATATTATCCTATTCTTCTAATAATTTTCAAAATCATATGATAAAATAGGTTCAAACCCACTAACAACTTCAAGGAAAGGGGTTAGGCCATCCTCATGAGGATATTGAATTTATTTGGGTTGTTTAAAACCATCTTATAAGAAGGTTCAATCATTATCAAACCACCACTCATGGCTCAATTCTCTCTAGTCATCCCACATGTTTCATAGTTTAGACTCTTATTTTCCTTAGTTTCTTGACAAGTTGGGTCATTTGAATGGGAGAATTAAAGTCACCACTTTAGATTATACCTATCATAAGGACTTTCTAATATTCAATAAACTTGGTGTTTATGAGTAGACACACAATTCAGAGGAAAAGTTCCTAATCGAACAGTTCACAAAGCCCTCACAAAGACTTGATTAAAGTATCAACCAGGGCTTGTAAGATTTTGGCAATGCTAGCACTATATGTGTATTCAAAGATCCTAACTATTCCCTATATCGATGAAATATGGGTGGTCACACATGTAATGAAAACTATAAAGGTTGGAAAGAAAATAAAATGTTAAATTATAAAACAAGGGAAATAAAATGAATTTGTTGATTATGCTATAGGTACCTTCTACTTAATGTTGTAACTGCTAACTACTAAATCTAAAATTACAATTAACTAGCACTACTAAATTCTAACTTCTCTAGAGACTAAGTCAACATAATGTTACAAAATGTAATTCATGTTGCAGAACATCATTCATGGAACTCACATACATACAAGTGATAATTTAGATAAATGGATATAGTAATGTAACATCTAATATAGTACATAAAATAATATGGGTTGGCAGTACCTCGAGTGGCCCTTGCTTGAGTTGTTGCTCCAAGAGGAGATATCAACTATGCACTTCTAATCAACAAATCATGATAGTAAACTGAAACTCCTTTATTGCATAAGAACTAGACTTCTTACAGTTTGAAAAGAATCTATAAATATTTCTTATTCATAAATACATAATTATTTTGATTGGATAACAAGAAACTAATAGCAAATAAGTACTATCTAGTAAAATAATAATTAAAAAAAACTAGATTTTCTCCTCAACCACCGATCCCAATGTATAGGCTCCAGAGGAGTTTTATTCACACAAGGACTAAAAATAGAACATAAATTCATATGTCCACTCTCCCTCAAAATTTGGGAGAGGACTAGTCTTTGTAACTAATAACCATAATTGAAAAAGACAGAAGAAGAGAATTTAAATTGTAATTTTCCCTAATGGTATGACAGAGTCGTGCTCCATGCAAACTATCACGTCATTAAACTTCCATACTCAAACTAGACTCCTTCTTCTCATCTTATTTTGTGCTAGCGATGAATCACAGTTGACCATTCAATGGTTGTATCCATTCCTTCTTGAAATTGTCGTGTTTAAAGTGTTTAGGATTTTCCCCTGCAACCAGCTATGGTCCTTATGCTACGAGCTATAAATCCAGTTGTTGCAAGTTACAATTCTCCCTAGCTGTAAAATTTTAGTTTCATCCTAAAGCATACACATCATTAAAAATCATGAATTAAGCATAGAATCATACTCAATTTCATGAACATTCATACATCCATACATGCAAATACTATCATATCATAATTATATTTCCACATACTAAATTTTTGTTTAAGATGCATAAAAGATATAAAAGATGTATACGTTTGTAGGATTTTCCGTGAAATTGGCAAGTTGAAATGCTAAAAGTCATGAACTTAATGAAAGAAAATTAGCTATTATCTAATATCATCACCTACCATGATTATTTTTCTCGTTCTCTACTCAGTTTTTTATGTTAAAGTGATCAATAAGGCATCTTTTATTAACTCTCCTCATGTCACAATGAGCTAAAAGAGTGACAAAAATGGATTATTTGGTTTTGATTCATTATTAAGGATTAATTTGATATTAAGGGGCATATATAACTCTTTTTTATAATACATGTAGTTATGAATCATGCTTCCCATATTATCCAAAAGCTTTGTAGACTTTTAACCTTCTTTTAACACATACACAATATTAGTACTTTTGAAATACATCAAATATTTGACATCTTCTATAGAGTTCTTGCAAGACCAATGAGGGACAACCTTATAATTAAGCATATCAATTATGATTCTAGGTTGTAGTTGAGCTTTTTCAAATTTATTGGTTTGGATTCCTAAGTTCATTGTGAAGGAAATGATGAACTTACCTTTATAGCACCCCCACCCACTTGATCGGGCTTGCCTTTAGAGGAACCACCAAAGTTTAGCTTGATCCAATTAGGGCTAGGGAGGTTTAATTTTTATGTTATCCATATTTTATAATATTTATTTTACATTCCATCTGGTTTCAATTTTCTTTTCAATATTCTTATCACTAACTCATTTGACCACAATTTCCGACAAAACCTATATAATCAGATGTATCGTTAGGCACTTGTGTGAATTTCCAAAAAAAAATTAATTTTTACCCCGACATTCGTTGGAATTTCGACGAGCCGTAGTTTTCTGTACGTTTCGACGAAGATCTTTCGCCAAAATTGGGGCAGTCCTGCAAAGTTAAATTGTGGCGGGCATAAATTGAAATGAGCTCGACTATTTATTGCGACGGTGTTTTGCTCGACGGTTTTCTTGGGGAAAATCAGAAGAAACTCAAGAAGATATCGCCAGGTTGAGGGAAGTCATTTTCTTTTTACATAATTCATTTGTGAAGTCAGATTTGTACTTCTAGGTTTGAAAATCATATTTGAAAGCAACATCTCATCAGATTTCATTTATAGTCTTGTGCATTTTTAGAATTTCATTTCCAGATTTTAGACCTGGCTTCACAAATTCTTTATAAAGGAATTGTTTATAACTGATGGAAAATTCTTGATGGATTTGGACAAAGATTATATTTGCAAGGTTTCAATTTTAACCCTAATGATCAATTTGCAATAGATTTGGGAGTCATAGCTAGATAATATCAAAGGTGTTGGTTATTTTTTTACTGTAACCAAGTTTATCTTCTAGACACATAGCATATAAAATCTCAGATAATACTGCCTTACAATACCATCAATCTATATTCTAACCCAATACTACTTATCAAATCCTTATATGAACATAGTCACCTATAACCTCACTCAAGCATTTTAATTAATTCCTTGAATTAAAACCAAAATGAGAATCACACACCATAACAGTGAGATGAACAGAATAACCCTTGATCATTTTATTCAAGATAATAATATATTCATACAATGGAGATACATGACCTTGAAATGAGTAATTTTCATTGAGATGCTAGTACTGTCTTGAAAATTAAGTACCCATGAAACTAAAACCTACAACAGAATGACACCAAACCTAAGAATAGTATTTTTACTATAATATTAGGCTCTTTACAAATTCGCTCTGCAACTTCAGTTAGACTTGACCTAAAGATATCTAACTTGCTAACCCGTATTTCTGGTCCTGAAATCCTTCTTATAGGGAAAATGAAGGAGCAACAAGCATCGGACCAGAAATACACCTGTCACTGGTCACTTCGACCACCTTATGACATTTTAAAAATTGGTTACAACAGTTGAGTCTCTGGAGAATCTTCTTGTTCATCCCGTCCACTGGAGAATAACTGTTGCATTTGCCAAACTTTGAAAACTTGCACCAAAACTCTTTACCAACTCTTTAATCCTCCTACTGAAATCATCAGGTAAGGCCTGGAAACCTTGCAGTGACTTCACAAAGTCTTGAGTAGGCCTTAATTGTTGAGGCCTATTAGCTGCATTTTGAGAATTTCATTTCCAGATTTTGTTATGCAAGTTCAATATTCTAATTTTAGGAGTATAACAGTTGGAAATCATTGTAAAATCAAAATTTAATAATTTCTAGAAATAGCATTTGAAAGTGTTTTTTGGGGTCATTAACTTCAGACTATCTTCTCTTTTGTAGGGGTGGTTGCATGCCGAATTTTTTTGGTGTAAAATATCATAATTATTATATTTTGTTACCTATGTATGATTAAAAGTTATTGGAGTACATGTGAGTTGATATTTTTTGAAGATCTAAATATTCAAGCTTGGTAAAGAAAAATCATGTCAGATAATATTAGTCCAGAACAAAATGAAGAGACAGTTGCTAGATTGTGGGCTATATTGAAAAGAAAGGGTGATGGGAAATGTTATTGTCCTTGCAATAATTGCAAGGGCTTAAAGATGAGAATACTTTTAATCACAACAGTTGAGAAACATTGTAGGCAGCATGGTCACGTTGAAGGGGGGCATGATTGTCGTCCATTGGTAAGTTGTTCATTATATGTGTTTATATTGATTGAATTTGTAAATGTTTATATTGTTTTAACATTTGATATATATATAAAAAATAACTTGATCATGATCATGGTTTATTTGTGTCTATCATTATTATAAAGGTGGGGTGCCCTAGGGCACACGATATGAATTATCATGGCCCAGAGAATGTGGTTTTGCAAGCAGAGGAACATGGAGCTATGAATATCGAAGATGAAGTTAATGATCCTATGGAAGAAGATGATCATGCACCAAAAAACACAATTGAAGATGATGGTACAAATACATTGATCCATGACACATGTAGTGGCACATCTGATCATGTTGATCGAGATGACTTTGATGATGTTCATGATTTACCTGTACTTGAGAAGGCATATGAGCCCCTTTATGAAGGCTCCCAAACAACTCTTCTCTCTGTTGTATTGTTGCTGGTGAGCTTGAAGGCTATGAATGGTTTATCCAACATAGCAATCTCATGGATGTTAAGGTATGTCATATATGTCATTTTTTTCATCTATTTTAATTGTTGTTAGTTCATCGCTAGTAAATAAAGGATGAAGTATGTACCTTTAATATTCTTTATATTAAGAAGTTATTTTTTGTTGTAGATTGATTGGTGAATTTTTGTTACCACCATCAAATATTTTACCTCGCTCATACCGAGATTTATTTGGCATTATGAAAGATATTGGAATGGAGTATCAAGCAAAAGATGCATGTCCCAATGATCATATTATATATCATAAACAACATGAATTTGCAACAGAATGCCCAGAATGTCATATCAGTAGATATAGAACAGATCAACTAACAAAAAAGGTGCCTCACAAGGTTCTTCGTCATATTCCCATTATTCCACGTATGCAACAATTATTTAGGTGCGAAAGCTTAGCGCAATTTATGGATTACCATGCACGTAATAGAAGTGGAGATGAGATTCTTCGAATGCCTGCGGATGGTTCTGCATTTAGGGACATGGAGGAAAAATAGCCACACTTTAAAGAAGAACCTCGTAATCTCAGGCTTTCATTGGCAGCGGACGTTGTCAATCCATTTGGAGAGCTGAGATCTATTTACTCGGTGTGGCCTGTTTTTGTTATCAACAATAACATTCCTCCATGGATGTCAATAAAGAGGGAGCACATAATGTTGGGAATGATTGTTTCAGGTATTTGTTTACATCAAATTTCTTTAACGTAGTAGCATCTCATTTGTCTTATTTGTTGCATAATGACTTATATGTTTTTTCATTTAATAGTCATGTACATGAATTTATATATATTGCAGTAAAATGGTTATAATAATTATGTAATGTTTATGTTCATTTAACTAGGTAAGTACCAAGTTAAAGATATGAATGTATATATTGAGCCTCTTATCGACGAGTTACTAAAGTTATGGAATGGCGTCACTATGTATGACGTATCTAGACCAATAGGACAAAGACAATTTCAATTCCATGCAATGCTTGTATGGACAATTCATGATGCCATAGGGCTAACACATTTTTTCGGTATGTTATAACTTTCGACTGCATGACTTTAACAATATTTAATTTTATGAAGTAGATATCATGCATTGTTTTTAAATAATCTATTCATTATATATAATTATAAAAATTGACATATTTAATCCAATTATATATGATTTGCAAGTCTTCAAACAAAGGGAAAATTTGCATGTCCAATTTGTGGTCCAAAGATGAAATCTCGTCGTTCAACAAGTTCAGGAAAGCAGGTGTTTGATGAGTATAGGAAGTTCCTCCACAAAAATCATAAGTATCGAACTACTGAAAAACATCTTTTCAATGGGAAAGAAGAGACTACATGAAAACCACGAAGAATGACACCTCGCCTATAGAAGTTGGAATATAATAGAATTAATCGTCAAAGTTATACATCAGATCAAATTGTTTATCTGTCATTTATGATATGTTTTGAATTTGTATTTTTATTTTGTGATCATGTTGTACAATGATTGTCGTTGTTAATTTGTTTAACTTATATGCTTCATGAAGGTCGTCAAGGCATTAATGGTCGGCTTCCACAAGGACTAAAAAGTTATCCTAGACAATTTAGTAGGTTGCCCTACTATGAGCAGCTACAAAATGTGCATTTGTTTGATACAATGTATATCGGAAAGAATATGACAAAAATGTTATGAAAAATATTGGATGGAAGGCATGACAAAGAAAAAATTGTCAAAATTTGTAGTGACATTCAAGAAGCCAGTCATGCAATGAAAAATGTCATTCAATTAAATAGTGATGGAGACCAAATTAATATAAGTGCCCTTCCTTGGTTATTAATAGAGCAGCAAAGCAATGCTATAAAACAAGTCATACGAAAAATTCGATTTCCCACAGGATTTGTTGCCAACATAAACAATATCATAACAAAAAAAGGTGAATTTGGGTCAAGGATGAAAATGCATGATTGGCATACCTTCATTAAGGTAATTATCCTGGTATATTATATATATATATATGTATACTACATGTACTTTTCAGTGTATTATGTTTACTACTTTTGGAAAAATATTAATGAAAAGATCATTTTATAATTGTTGCAGTACATTCTACCTCTATCTCTCCCAGAGAACTTTGACAACAATGTCAAGCAAGTTATATATGATCTTGGAAAATACATGAGGTAAGTAGCGATATTTGTTCAATTCGTTGTATATTTTTGTTAAATCTCATTAATATATTTGTGCCTTGAATCACTTGTAGATGGCTGTCATCTAAAGTATTCCATAAAGAAGATATAAATTATTGGAAGAGAAGAATTCCTCGTCTAATGTGTGAAATGCAAAAGTGTCTACCTTCGACATTTTTCAATGCACAAGAACACTACCTCATACACCAAGTTGAGGAGATTGAATTGTGTGGACCTATACACACAAGGTCAATGTGGATGGTTGAGAGACACTTGAAATTTTTGAAGGCTTTGGTTAGACAGAGAGCACATCTCGAGGGTTCTATGGTGGAGGGATACATGGTATACCAGACCATGGTGTACATTACTGAATATCTTCCTAAGTTTGCAGCAAAGATCCATGTAGATCACATTTGGGATCCCAACTCCATTAACAAATTCGAAGGGGAGTACTTGATGGGGAAAGGTAGATTGAGAAAAGTGTTAAGTAATTATAAGATGGTCATGGAGATTGGTGTAAGTGTTCCAAGGATTTCTTGCACAACTAGCTAAGAAGACCTTTCCTTGTCTTCTTTTGGGAACCTAATATTTTTCTAGGTCCTTGTTAGGCTTAGATGATTAAATAAGTCCTAATCCAACTCCTCTCCAAGAGTCTCACACCTTGTACTCCACCTTGAAGGACTAACACTACTTTGTTATGTGCAAACTCTCTCCTACACTTAGAAGACTCTAAGTGCCAACATCACACAAACATTGAATTGATTGCAGGGGTGCCAAAAACATTGGAAACATGCCATGTACTTCCAACTAGATCCATCTTGGAGGATCTCCAAACTCCTTTCCTACTGGTTTCAAGAATTGGTCTTGAGGAGGCCTATTTCTTGTAACCCTTGACAGAAACCTTTACTTCGTTCCTGCCCAAACTTTCCAAACAACTTAAAAAACCAATTCCACATTCAAATACCCTTTTGGATTTTTTGAAGGATTCAAATGATTCTATACTCCTAAGTCCTTCATACATTGGTTTCCTATTATCTAGGTTAAATAGGGCTATTAGGCCTAGTTTGTAGGACCCCACTGGTTTTCTTGCTCAAACCTCGGTCAAATGGATTGATAGAACCTCAATCCTTCTAGCATGTTAGGATATGTCTATACCCTACCTGGAACTGTACTTGTTTCGTATTGTACTTCAATCCCCTGCCTAAATTCTTCAATTCATTACTGTCAAACCTCTAACCGGGTACTCTAAGCTCACCTAGGACTTGACATTAAACACAGTTGTTCCACTCTCCATGACTCCTAACTCTACATATGTATAGAACAATGGCTCCCCTAACACATCCATCTACCCTCAGGAAAATCCCGTGACTAGATTTCATGGGGGAGCCATAAAAACACAAGCTGGTCAGGATAGGACTAGTAAAACCCTTAAACCTTAACCTATCTATTCAGGACACTAAAACAGCTTAAATCAACTTACTTGCAGAATGAAAAAAGTTTAATACTATCCCATGAACACAACTCTAACACTAAATCAAAACATCCAATTCACTTAGGATCACTATCACTCAATAACACTCGGAGTTCACATAAAAACAGAAATTGCAGAGCTATCTTCTATTCCAAAAACTTGATTACAATCTCCCTCTTTCTTGAATTCGATCCTGTTGCATATTAGATGCCATTCACCATGTTTGTAGGGTATGTTGGTTGATCCCCCACTTCTATCCTTTAGGGGATCCTATGTAACCGACTTGCATGCAACATTTTCCATAATGGCAATTGTTGTCATGACAATTTTGTAACAACATTTGGCAACTTTGTCATTATGCCACCTTCCTAACTCTTAGGACCTCTATCTCCTATATTTCGAGTAACCAACACAATTAAAGGCCTCATGGCATCTTTCTAACATCATTCATATGTCTAGAACACATTTAAGACTCAAATCCCAACTTAAGCTACTAAGGCTAAGCAATGTAAAAACTATTAACAATGACTAACTTTGGTGACCTTAGTCCTAATGACTAACTCACCTAGCCACAACAATGACCTTCTAAGGTCCAAAACAAACATACATTTACTCTGACTTGGCTAATGTCAGCTACAAGCCCAAAATATCCTAACTATGGAGGTTAGCCTAGGTGTGCTCCTACACCAGAGATTAATTAGAATACATTTTACATTTGGTTTTTATGTATATTGTACTTATAAATTAAGGTCGTATACTGTGGTAATTAACTAATTTTACGTCGTTTGTGAATATCATTTTTTTTTTATACAGTTGGTCGAGAGTGGGATGCACTACATTTTTATGTCACAAACAATCTTGATTGGATGACGGTATGGATTGAATGATATCAACAATCTGGTCGCGCATTAACATGGGAAGGTGTGGCTTCATTGGTTAAAGAAGCTCATCGTAATGGAGATTCCAATGTTACACCAAGGGAAATTGATTTAGCATATGGTTTAAGAGATAAACATGTATGTATAAATATATTAATCACCCATATTATTTAATTATTTTCAATTATATTGATGTATATATATGTTGAGATTTTTTTCTTTGCATAAATTCGGCCAAGATTAAATATTTTTATCAACTGACAATATTGCAATAAGTTTTGCATGTTTGACATATTGCAGGTGAAACACCACAAGGCTATGTGGTGCAATGGTCGTAAATTCAAATCAAAAAGTTGGATGACACGAAGAAAACTTGTGATTCTGGGATAACTGCAGTCTTCCAGGTGACTAATGTTTCATCTAGAAGCGACATACATCTAGAAGTCTCAGGAAAATCAATACTATGGGATTGGGATTTTGAATGATATACTTGAGTGTGACTTTAAGTCTTTCAAATTAGTTTTGTTTGTCATCCTATGGTACAGGCTACGATTGAATGAAAATGATCCCGAGAGAACTGTTATTGAACATGATAATGGATTTACCATGGTTAATACAAGGTATTTTGAGCGAGCTGGAAATGAGCCCTATGTTCTTCCAAGCCAATGTGAGTAGGTATTTTACTCAGAGGTTCCAGGTAAAGTGGGTTGGTCATATGTTGTCAGACATGATCCAAGAGGAAGGCCGATAAAGTATAATGTGGTGGAAGAAGAAGATACTGAAGAAATAGAAGATGATGTAGATGATGATCAGGATCAACAGTTAGTTGATGATGTGCCTAACAAAGATGTCGAAAAGGAGGAACCAGATCATGATGATGTAGGAGTTAATGTTCATGAAGATGATATCCGTGTGGATGATGACATTATTGAAACTGATATCAATGACAATGATGATGATATGACCAATCCTTAAAATGTTGAATCTGGATCGGATGATACAGACAAAGAGTTGGATGAAGAAGAAGATGAATGACATTAATTTGTATTATCTATTTGATATTAATTTCTTGAAAGAATTATATTTGACTTATGTGGTTACAGAATTAATTTATGATGTTTTTTATTTTAATTATTTTTGAATTATATTAGAATATGTTCAGTTAATAGATGTAAAATATAAAATGGATAAACCAAAAGATGAAAGCGTGAGACCACTGCCTTGTTGGGTGTATGGAGTCTGATGAAGATCTATAAAAGTGTAATCTATGATGGCAATAATTCAAAGTGTTTGGTACACAGATGTAGTTTATAACTTGTATAAATGTGCAAGTCATTACAAACTCTACTTGAGATAGAATGACAATCCTAGTTATGTGATTCTTCTTATTGATAAAATTAATACTCTCTAGTTACTGTGATTGACTAGGAGGGTTTAATCTTTACTTGAAAGAACCAAATAATCACATCACACAAATACAGCAAATGTGTATCGATAAACTGAATATATATATATGCTTGATATATGAATTTAAACAACAGAAAAGCATCAATAGTATCAACTACTTCGAGCATGAGATGATTACAACGACATTTCATCACTTAAGATAGTCATTTAATTTGCAATTTGGCAGCAAGCTCTAAGCTAAGACAAATAGACATAGAACCTTACAAACACATATGATTTAGGCCAGTGCCATATACTATTGGGGAGTCGAATTAATTCACAAATATTTAGATTTCCATAATAGGTTCAAACACATAACATATAAGATCTCTGACAATATTGCATTACAACAGTGTCAATTTCTATCCTAACTCAATACTTCTTATCAAATCCCTTTACAAACATATCCATCTATGACTCAATCCAAGCATTTTAATTTACTCTTTGAATTAAAGAAAAAATGGAAATCATACACACCATGATAACAGTGAGATGAACGCCATAACCCTTGATTATATTATTCAAAATTGTGATATGTTTATACAAAGGAGAGCCATGAGCTCTAAATATATCATTATGACTGAAATGCTAGTACTGTCATGAAATATCAAACCTTCATACTGTTGGAACTGTCAAAATTTGACAAATTCATTATTGTATCGGTGAGACATCAAACGGGTCATACCGATAAAGTTATACACTAGGAGAATGCGGGTTTGTATTACTTATCGGCAAGACAAAAGGTATTGGCATGACGGTGTAAGGTCATATCGAGCTAAGTTACCTTTTGCCGATTGGAGAAAAGTAAATTCTATCGGAGAGACTTTGGTCGTCGGAGAGAGATTTGAAAACACTGGCCGAAGTGCTATTGGTCTTGCCGATAAAGCAAAAGGAGGACTCAATCAGTAAGACAAACGATGCCGGGAAGAGTTCATAAAAGTCTTACCGACCCCTTGGGTTACACTGACAGAATTGAGCATGCGGAGATAAAGGGTATCGATAAGACGATTCTCGTTGTCTTGCCGAAGAAGAGGCGTATCGGTGAGACATGTCACCGCGGGGAGATCTAAGAGACATCACAACGAGTATTATTTTGTCACCAGAACAAATTGCTTGGTCTTGGCGACATACTCGATAAAGTGAACATCTCGGTGAGACAAAGTACTTTCAGAGTAAGGCAAAGAACCATTGCCCCGATTCGTTAAGTCTGAGCAATAGTTGTTTCGGTGAAAGTCATGGCAATATAAAAGGAAAAGGAAATAAACTATTCCAGAGACTTGTGATGTCGGGGAAACTGCAAGAAGTCTTAGCGGGTGGGTGATCGTTGAACACTGATGTGACAGCTACAATTTGGAAAAAAAACTTGCAGCATTCATGTCTCGATCGGTAAAGACATTAATGGCACCACGAAGCATAGGAGATTTTGCATATCAGGGTATGATCAATTGAAATCGTTGTCTCATAGAATTCAAAGCGAAGGAGAGCAAGGGAACTAGTAGAGAAATTAAGGCATTCACCTGGCTTGAGTTTGGAAGAAGTTACAGTAAATTTCTTGTCCTCTCAAAATTTTTAAAAATTTGAATTATGGAAGGCACTGGTTCAGGAAAACTAAAGGGAAGAAAACCAGGGAAGGGAAGCCAATCAAAAGCAAAAAAGCAAAAGACTGAGTTGCAACTAGAAGGTACTAAAAGGAAGCTAAATCAAAACCTCATAGACTAGTTACCTAGTTCTGGACCTAAAGCTAGGTGTTCTACACAGCTCAAAGCGGAAGTTGACAAATTGGACGACAAATGCAAATTTATAGGTGATGCTTGGACTCCGATTAGAGGCTATGAGTTATTCAATTTCCATTACCACAGGAGAAATCGCTTTGAGCCAGTATGCAATCCATGGAGGCTCAATTTAGGGAAATTAGTGTGCCCTAATGTTTTTATTAATGTCGAACTGGTAAAATTGTTGGCCGGACACTATGATTCGAAAAAGAAAGCTATATGTGATTTGTCAGGGAATCCATTGATACATGTATCTGAGAATGCAATTACTGAGGTTTTCGGAATGGAGGGAATATGCAGTGACAAAGTAGTGAGTGAAGAGCTCGATAGTGAGTTTAGAAGGATGGACACCATTTATAAAGGGTAGAGGTTACCTCTGCACAGAATTAGGTGTCATGGAAAACCTACTCCAATGGAAGACAGTGAGGGGCCACCCTTTCATGTAGACCTCTTCGAACCTTACCTAAAATATACTTACTACTCAGTGGGACAGGTATTAGGGATGGAGGTACTTGAGCATATAGCGGTTGTGCCCATGGTGATTTCTGTAGACATTCAATACCACAATTCTAGATCATTTGACTATGCTGCACATGTTTTTAAGGAGTTGGATGCAAGTTTGATGACGATAAAGAGTGGTGCTTCTGTCCTCCATCTCAGAAATTACTCACTGCTAATGCACTTAGTGTTGTATTTTGGACAAGAGTTAGGTTTATGGCCCTAGGAGCCGAGGATTTCACAATCTGACAAGGAAGGTAGGCCATTGCCTATTCAATTATGGACTGTTGTTTGGGACAGTAGGTTTGCCAATTCAAATTTCTTGCATTTTGAAGAATTCTTTGTGAAACCCTTGTATAAATTTTTTAGCCATCCTTGTGATTATTCTTTATCTGAACAAGTAAAAAGGTTTCTTAGGCCTAGAGATTACAATGGACCAATTAACCACAACTGGGGGGATTGGTATTGCTTAGAGAATGCCACAATGATTAGGGTTTATGGCTTTGAGGATACACCTTTCATTCTTCCTAGAACTATCTCGGATAGAATTGCATACCTTGAAATTATTAGGCAAATGGATTACTCCAGTGTTATGAACTTAAGTTCATATGGGAAACAGGCTTTTATGCCCAGTACATTGTGTTTTAGTGATTTCACTGTATTAGCCATGGAAGGTTATGATCTGATTCTGGACAAATTATTTCACTACAACATGATCAGATCACTAGTGAGAAAGAACTTTGATCCAGAAGGGTATATCCACTCTGCGAGACAAAAAGTAAATCTCAGAGGGTACCATCATGTGCCCTTTAAATCTGATGACATAATCAAAAACCTCGAGGTAGAGGAAGCTAAAATTGTGATTGAAAAACATAATCAAGAGTTGGTGGATGCTGAGTTGTTATCCTCCATTAAGGGGATTTCATAAATAGACAGGCCACAAAGCTCATCTAGGAAAGTTTCAAGAATGAAGACTCGGGAGTATGCCTACGTTGCCAGAGAAACAGATGTTAAGGAAACCATGGATGTAGATACAAGACATGAAGACTATAGGTCTTTCATATCAGATGATGAATTTATAAAGACCTTGAAGTTTAAGACATTTTTATATAAGCAAAAAGGGAAAGAGATAAGGGGACAGGTTGACAATGTCACTCCAAGGAATGAGGATCAACTGTTAAAAAGCTTAAAGGATGAAGTGGACAAAGAGATTATTGACATGACCCCTGAAAAGGGGAGGGAGTTGCTTGAAAAGGAAGGTGTTATGATTTTTCCAGGTTTGGATATGAATTTTGCATTAGTTTTTGATAGTTTCTTAAAAGATAACAATGCTACCCACAAGCTCAGTATAGAGAAGGTGACGGAGGTATACACAGGATCAAGATACAATCCTGATGATGAAATATTGATGATTTGGGCCTTGTACCCTCCTCACAAGAAATCAATTGTTATTAATACTGAAAAGGCATTCGGACATGTCATGACCCTGAAGGCTGGGGAGGTTGATCCTGTAGCGACTGCTAATATTGGGATAAATATAGCCAAGTTGAATAAAGCCCAAATCCAACCATTGATAAGGGAAAGAGAGATGTACAAAACCAATAATGAGAGGATTTTGAGAGAGAATGAACACTTGAAAGACTTGGTAGGTGGTGTAACAGAACCAACAAGGCTGCTCACTCAAAGTGAGAGTTTACAGAAAAAAGACCATTGGGAAGAGTCAACTGCATACTCTCAAGGGAGAATGTATGCATTTGCTGCAATATTAAAAAATAGGTAGGTTGTTTTAACCACTTGGTTAAATAAACTCTGGGGAAAACATTCACAATACGTAGATGCAATAAAGGAACACAGGAGAGTGGATAGCATAATTCAAGAAAGAATTGAGGAATTGGAGGAGGACACTACTAGTAATGAAGAGATTGAAAATGCCAATTGTATTATAGATAGGCACAGGGATTTCTATGTGGAGTTACAAGGGGATATGCAGGGATTGATAGAGGCTGCCGAAGATAGATTCACCAAGTTATGTGATGATGAAGGGAAAATGAAGGAAGTGACTACATGGAAAAGTGAGTGCGAAACAATACTCCAAGGGATGTTGGAGATAGCCACTGTGAAAGATGTGATATTGGATGCAGCATGTGAGCAAAATGAGCAAATGATAATAATGGAGATTGTGATCCGCGATGCGTTGGGAGATGCCGACACTCATGAGCGCCAGGATTATACAGAGCATATGTCTGCAGTCCATTTGTGGCTCAAGAGAAATTAGTTAATAGTGGATTTGTTAAACCTTTTATGCTTTAAACCTTTTTGAAAAGGCACGTCATTTTGCAAATTGATGTATAAGTATTCGTTGTTGGATAAATTTAAGGGGTGGAAGATAGAATTAGAATAGGATAGACTGCTATAAGCATTAAATTTTCAGAAATGATGACATTCAAGGAGACTATGTTGCATGTATGAACTTTGAAGGAGATAATGAAAGACTGTTGATTTAGTGGCTTCATTCTGGTATCAATTGTTTGTTGGATTCTTGCAATTATTTGATTGTCTCCAATTTGATGTTTCTTGGTTGTTTAAATTGAAGTATCAAGTATATATTCTATTTATTAGTACACATTTGTTGTTTTTGTGTGATTTGGTTGATTGGATTCTTTAAAGAAGAATTAAAATTCCTTTCAATAAATTATAGTAATCTGGGAATGCCATTTGGATCATTAAGAAGAATCAGATTATTAGATTTGATATTCTGCCTCAACTAGGGTTTATCAATTACAATCTTGCATGTTTATACCAATTGTAAACTCATAGTTATATGTCAAACAATTAGAGGACCTGCTAGATAGAAACCATTCATTAAAGGCTCTCATTTGACTCTGTTTTACCCAATAAGGCACTGGTCTCCCTTATTTACATTACATTAGTTTTATTCATTTCATTTAACATCTCTTAATTGAACATATTAATTCATACCTTGATATTGCATATACAATTTATACCAAAGTAGGATCATATCTTTCCACTATTAAATTGCTATTAGTGGATAGTTAGATCAAGTAGGAAACATAAATTGAACATATTAATTTAGTATAAGAGTCAACCAATCATAAGGAAAACATAATATGAAGATGAATTTTCTCAAATCTTGTGGTTGTAGATGCCCTTTTGAAATCTATGCAAAATGTGGCACGATAGACAAAGGTCGTCAACTATTTGACACAATGCCTCGAATAATTGTAATCTCATGAAATACACTTTAATTAGAAAAGTCTGATCACTGCCCTCATAACAATCTATCAATTTGTTTTAGTGTCTATTGTGTTATACCCAATTTGGGACATGGGGTATAACAAAATAGACACTAAAATAAATTGAGAGATTACAATTCTTTGAGACATTTTGTCAAATAGTTCACAAGCTTTTTCTATCCTTCCACATTCTGTATAAATTTTAAAAGGGCATCTACAACCACAACATTTGAAAAAAATCATCTTCATATTATGCTTTGATGGATGTCTATACCTTGTTCCAAATCTCCCATATTAAGGAAACCAATAAGGATTTTGGTGAAGGTTGTGTTGGTGTTTAAAATACAATCCATGTAGAGGTTGCAGATATCTAAGAGGTAGCCAACCCCTATCGAGGACAACTACAACCACTAATGGCCAACTAACGAGAGTCAGTAAAGGACTGACTTCTCCTACACTTTTGGCTCTGTAGGACCAAGGTGGGTAAACCTAAATGTGTTCACATGAATGTCTCATGATTGGTAAGAACACTTCCTGTGTACAAATTACAATTCCTACACACTCAAAGGGATAGTGATCATCTCAAGGTTTTGGCAGACCAGAGAATGACTACCAGTACCAAAGAGCAATGGAACTGACCCACTTATTTGTTACAATACCTCCCTGAGGAGGACAAGGTTGTATTCAAGTGTTTTGTGTTCAGTATTTGGATATCCTTGCTTAGAACCTACAGTCTTGAACTAATAAAATGACACAAACATTATCCAGTGCTTCATCCATAGGGCAACAGAGTCATACAGAACAAAATCCTGATACGATGAACCCATCTCATATAGCATTACTATCATGAGATATTTTAGCATATTAAGATAGTACTTCTTCAAGCATCCTGAGTATATACAACCATGAACATGTAACTTATTTTTCAAGCATTTGATTAACTCTTTGAGTTAAAGCAAGAAAATGAATCACATTTTCAATTAACTATTGAAACTGAACAGATGAATCTTTGATAAAGCTATTCATAATCCATGGCACACACCCAGGAGAGTAAACCATCTTAATTTTATAGATTTCTTTCAATATCAGTAATTAAAAAAGCATATCACACTAATCTGTATATAAACCTAACCCCAGGATGACTTCCTGAAACAAAATGTTCATAACACTTTAACAATAAAGAGGACTATATAACTTCCAAGTGTCGGATTGCAAAAATTTTCTGACCCTTCACAATGAGCCATGAAATCTCCTTTATAGAATAGGAGAGCAACAAGCATTAGGCTACATTGTGACACCAAATTGAATTTCAGCACCAAAATGAAATTCAAATTTACATTCCTTGTCATAATGATACCATGCATGAACAAAGGAATCAAAACAGTTATGAAATAACCAGTCGAAAAATAAAATTTTGTGCAAAGCACATGCACGTCCATATCCACATCCACATCCACTTGATAGAACAACAAGAGAAGAGAAGACACGTCCAATAGACCCACTACCAGTAATCATGAAGAAGCAACACGGCCTCGATACAAACAACCGCTCCTAGTTCGAGCCTGCGATAGCGATGGCACCACCTCCTCTTTACCAACCTTGCGAGCACATTCCTGAACAACTGGACCTGGTGCTAATGCAGACATTGGCTCGATTGCCAGAACCTCCTCATCCACTCCCATAAGATCGGCCAGGGAAGCCAAATAGTATCGATAATCAGAATCAGTCTCAGATTCATCATAATCCGAGATGATTATCAGGGATGAACAATGTATTGGCCTCTTTCGAGTGTTCCTAATATAGCCTTGCGAGACATGGGAGAATCGGATTTTAGCTTCATGACTGGTGAAGCCAGCCTCGCACTCCTTCGCTTAACTGATTTACTCATGATAGAAATAGAGCGCAGCCACAAACAGAAGAAAAACCTTACTGCACTTAGACACAAGAGAATGCAATGCTGATTACATACAATTCAGTTAATATTTCTAGAGCAAGCCAGTATGCAGGGTATAATTAATTGAAGGTGATTGAAGCACTTGCACAGTTAATGATCCAGATAACTATGAATACCCTCAGCAGGATGGCACTATTCGCATGCAGGAGGAAATCAGGTGGAGATCCTCAGGAGAAAAGAAACCTCTATCATTAATGACACGAGCAACAGCCAAGTAATACATGCCACGCGGACAACTCACACACTTCTTCCCTATAAATGAACTGCTGATTCAGGAGACACTTTAACAAACGGAGGGTGGAGATCAAGTCAATGGATGTTGACAATCCATGTCGACGCCTTCAGAAAACATATCCAATAAAAAACCCACAAAAGAATAGACCCAGACCGCACAATGGGTCCCATACAATCCCACTAGCACGAAAAGAAAAGCCACGTGCCACTCCCTTGCGAACCTCGCAACACTCTCTCGGATATTTACTCTGCCCATGCGAGGTGTGTGAGAGATCATGATTACCTCGTTATTTATGGCTATTACCGATGAAAAGATGGGCCCCTTGTCATATCGAACACCTCAAGAAGAAAACCCATTCATCCATTCGCGCCACGTGGCCATATCTCGCGAACCTCGCACTACTTTGATGACGCCAGCAGACAAACCTAGGAGGTCTGCGAGAAGTGGTCAAGATCGAATTTTGTGATCGGATGGCTCATCAGCCCTTAGATGGAACATTTAAGTGGGGCCCGCATTGAAATTTCTGGCGGTGTAATACCTAGGCCATTACGCCAAAATGACCAGCAAATCAGGTGAAATAGGGTCGGTTAAGCATGACCCAAGAGGGATGAAACCTCACTTAAGTGACCGATCCACCGTGGCAACAAGTCACCGTTAAAACATAACAAGAGGGTTTTGACCGATCCATACTGAAGGTTATTTATGGCTATTACCGGTGAAAAGACAGCCCCCTGTCATATCAAACACCTCGAGAAGAAAACCCATTCATCCATTCATAGCACGTGGCCATATCTCACAAACCTCGCACTACTTTGATGACGCCAGCAAACAAACCTGTGAGGTCTGCGAGAAGCGATGAAGATCGAATTTTGTGATCGGATGGCTCATCAGCCCTCAGATGGAACATTTAAGTGGGGCCCGCATTGAAATTTATGGTGGTGTAATACCTATGCCATTACGCCAAAAAGACCAGCAAATCGGGTGAAATAGGGTCGGTTAAGCATGACCCGAGAGGGATGAAACCTCACTTAAGTGACCGGTCCACCATGGCAATAGGTCACCGTTAAAACATAACTAGCATACATATATTAAATATTAATATATATAAAATACGTCGAGAGTTATCATTATTGAGGTATCTATTGCACTAAGAAAAAATGATGAAAATAGGCGTATTGAGAAGGATAATTTTAACTATCACCCTAATTGAACCCTAATGAGACTCTAAATTAATATTAACACTAACCATGACCCCAAGTTTTATTGTAGAACCCTAACCCTATTTGAGCCATAACTCAAATTATAATCATATTTATAACACTAACCTTAATTCTAATGGTAACCCTAATTATACCTATAAGCTTAATTGAACCTTAATTCTAAGCCTAGCCCTAACACTTATTAAACTCTAATCCTAACCCTAGATCTAATTAAACTCCAACCCTAATTGATTACAACTTGAACCTTAGCCCTAATTAAATTTTAATCTTAATTGAACCCTAATTTAACCTTAATCCTAACCCTAATTTAAAACCCTAGCCCTAATTAAATCTTAATTTGAACCCTAACCCTAGATAACTCTAATTTAACCCTAAGTGTAAAACTAACAATAACCCTTACCCTAATTTAACCCTAACTCCAACCCTAACCATAATTTAACCATAACCTTGCAAAAAACTTATTGAATCATAACCCTAATTGATCCCTAATCCAAATTGAATACTGATTGAACTGTAACCCTAAGTAAATAGTAACCTTAATTGAACTCTAAGCATAACCTTAATTAAACCCTAAGCATAATTAAAAATTAATGCTAACTTTAACCCTAACCCTAATTTAACTATATCCCTAATTGAACCCTAACCCTAACCCTAATGTTGATGACTTTTGGTTGATCATTTTTCATGTGGAGCTTAATCCTAACTTAAGTGAACTCTTATTCTAATCATAACTCTTAACACTAATTAAACTATAATCCTAACCCTATCTCTAATTAAACCCTAATCCTAATTGATTTCTACTTGAACCCTAACCCTAATTAAATTTTAATATTAATTAAACCCTAACCCTAATTTAACCCTAACCCTAATTAAATATTAACCCTAATTATCCTAACCCTAATTTAAGCTTACCCCTAATTTAATCCTTATTTAACCCTAACTCTAATTATATCATAACCTAAGATAACTCTAAGTTGACCCTAAGCCTAAAAATAACAATAGCCCTTACCCTAATTTAACCCTAACTCCAACCCTAGCCATAATTTAACCCTAACCCTACAAAACTCTTCTTGAATTATAATCGTAATTGATCCCTAACCCAAATTGAATACTAGCTGAACCGTAACTCTAAGTGAATATTAACCTTAATTGAAATCTAAGCATAACCTTAATTAAACCCTAACCATAATTAAAACTTGACCCTAACCATAATTATAACTTAATCCTAACTTTAACCCTAACCCTAATTCAAGCCTAATTTTATTTGAACTATAACCCTAGATAAATTGAATCCCTAACCATAATTATAACCCTAATTGAAAAGTAATTGTAATTAACCCCCAACCCAAACCCAACCAAACTCTAATTCAAAACCTAATTGTAAATCTAATTTAACTCTAATCCTAACCTTAGATCTAATTAAACTCTAACCCTAATTGATTGCTACTTGAACTCTAACCCTAATTAAATTTTAACCTTAATTGACCCCTAATCTAACCCTAACCCTAACCCTAATTTAATCTTAACCCTAATATAAGCCTACCCCTAATTTAATCCTTACTTAACCCTAATTTAGCCCTAACCGTAATTAAATCTTAATGTTATTTAAACCCTAACCCTAATTATATCATAACCCTAGATAACTCTAATTTAACCTTAAGTCTAAAACTAATAGTAACCCTTACCCTAATTAACCCTAACTCCAACCCTTACCATAACTTAACCATAACCCTACAAAAATCTTATTGAATCATAACCCTAATTGATCCCTAACCCAAATTGAATACTAACTAAATTGTAACCCTAAGTGAATAGTAACCTTAAATGAACTCTAAGCATAACCTTAATTAAACCCTAAGCATAATTAAAACTTAACCTAACACTAATTAAACTATAATCCTAACCCTATCTCTAAATAAACCTTAATCCTAATTGATTCCTACTTGAACCCTAACCCTAATTAAATTTTAATATTAATTGAACCCTAACCCCAATTAAATATTAACCCTAATCCTAACCCTAATTTAGCCTACCCCTAATTTAATCATTATTTAATTTTAACCCTAATTAAATCTTAACATTATTTGAACCCTAACCCTAACTATATCATAACCCTAGATGACTCTAAGTTGACCCTAAGCCTAAAACTAACAATAGTCCTTACCCTCATTTAACCCTAACTCCAACCCTAACCATAATATAACCCTAACCCTTTAATACTCTTCTTGAATCGTAACCGTAATTGATCCCTAACCCAAATCGAATACTAACTGAACCATAACCCTAAGTGAATAGTAACCTTAATTAAACTCTAAGCATAACCTTAATTAAACCCTACCCATAATTCAAATTTAACCCTAATTAAATACTAACCCTAGTTGAATTCTAATCCCAATCCTAACCCCAAAATTTATCCTATAACCCTAAGCCTAATCCCAAACTTGATCCTATAATCCTACCTCAAACGTAACCCTAATGGAATTCTAATTCTAATCTTAAACCTAACCCTAACCATAATCCTGATTGAAATTAAACCCCAATTATATTTCTAACCCTAACCATAACCCCAAACATTATCATATGACCCTATCCCTAGTTGAACACTAATTGAACCCTAACCCTAATTCTAATTGAATCTTAACCCTACTTAAAACCTAACCATTATACTAATTAAGCCCCAAACTAACCCTAACACTAATTAAGTTTTTATCCAAACCATAACCCTAACTCCAACCCAACCTTAATCCTAACTTATAACTAGAAACCTTAGCCCTAACCCTAATTGAACTCCAACTCTATCTTTAACCCTAGTATCCAATTGAAAGGATGATGTTACAATTTAGGGTTATGATTGGGTATTTAATTAGGGTTAGGATTTAGTGTTCGGGTTAGTGTTAGGTTTAGAGTTAGGGTTAGGGTTAGGAAAATAATGTTAGGATTAGGGTTAGATTAGGGTTTATGTTTTATGGTTAGGGTTAGATTTAGAGTTTTGGTTATGGTTGGGATTAGATATGAAATTAGGGTTAGGGTTTAGTATTACAATTAGGGATTATAGTATTAGGGTTATATCTAGAATGAAGTTTTAGGGTTATTGTAATTATGATTAAGGGTTGTTTTTATATTTGGCTTAGAGTTGGGGTTAGGATTAGGGCCAGGGATAGGGCTAGGGTTAAGTTTAGGGATAGGTTTAGGGTTATTAGAGTGAATGCAACTAATTAATAAAATAAATAATATTTAGGGTTAGGTAATTAGGGTTAGGGTTGGGGTTAGAGTTTTGGTTGTGGTTAGGGTTATAAAGATAGGATAAAGGTGAGGGTTAGGGTCAAGGTTAAGGTTTTGAGAGAAAGGGTTAGGTTATGATTTGGATTACCCTAAACTCTAACCATAACCATAAACCTAACCCTAAAGAAAACACATAACCTAACCCTAATTGTAGTGTTTGAGGCTAGGCTCAAACACTATATAACCTAACCCTATATAACCTAACACATAACCTAGCACTAGAAAAAATTCTTCTCCCAAACAATCTCCTCTACTTCTATTCATGCCTACTAGAGTTGCAACATTCAACATTGGTGCTTCAACCATTCATTCAAAGCTAAGAATTTGAAAGCAACGTTCATTTGTAATATAATTAATCATTTAACAATATTATAATTATTATTAATCTAATACAATATTAATATTATTAATAATATACCAATAATATTAATAATCTAATATAATTACTATTAATCTATCTATATATTATATATAATCTTAATATATCAAATATATCATCATTATAATTCATATAATGTAATATAATATTGTTATATAATATATTAATATTATAACATTACTATTAATCAAAGTGCTTTAATATTTATGTGGAGTTTTAGTACATTATATGACAGGTTACTAAAGCGGCTCTGAGATGCACATGCTCAAAATCGACGGTGATGTTATAATCTTGATGAAAAGTTGCTTGACGGTTATGTTCAGTGCTAGTGACTTCTCAAACACAAGAAGATGTGATTTTGGCCCTATTAGGAGAAGATTTAAAAGTTGATTCTAGAGCTGAGAAAAATTATCATATTAAATTATGAAGCCCCTTTCTTTGGCAAGGAGATTCCATGTGTGTTCAAAAATTCTTGTTGCACACATTTCCATTACTCATGTTGCTAAGAACCTTGCAAATCCTCATATTTGAAGATTGAAAAAATCCAAAGGTATATTTTATGGCCTCCCTTTAACCAAGGAAAATGGTTTCACAAAGTATCCTAGGAGTTTTATTATTTCCCTCATGACTATAATAGGCTTGGCTTACTTTATATTCACTACTCTAAATGGCGCCATAATAGGCTTTGCTTGCTTTATATTCACTACTCTAAATGGTGCCATAATTTTTTTAAATTTAATTAACATACTCTAAAACCTAACTAAAGCAAGTTGTAGCTTGTCAAATTGGACAAGTGAAAGGTCAATACTAGCACTGAGGAACACTTTGGAGGAGTGAAAACAAGGTCAATACTAGCGCCGAGGACCAGGTTGAGGGCACTCAGGGAAAATCAACGACCAAGGGACAATGAGTACTGTAAGTTTGGCACCCCCATTCTCTTTAACCTGCAATTTTCATGCCTAGTTTCCAAAGATCTTCTCACACATTGGCCCCCCAATTCTCGTAAAATGGTATAAGATAAGACAGAAAAAATAAAATAGCTTTGTCTTTCACATTTTTATAGTGATTACTAGAGGCACATAGACCAATTCTTCATAATAGATGAATTTGATCATACTTTTCCAATGATGCAACAGTTCAACTTTGGGGTGTATCATTTAGGCAATAGTTCAACTTTGGGGTTCATCATTTAGGCAATGATGGATCCCTACTCTTTTCATATGATCTTTCCTTTCTATTTCTTCAAATGTATAGTTTATGTCTTATATTGTATTGAAATAGTTATTCCCACAACTTGTGTGGGACACCATACATTTTTAATTATCAATAAAAGACATTTGTGAAAATTTTGTGCAATCTTTCTCTTGTATACATTTGCATAATGAACTGCAATTCATTTGATAATACTTTTGTGTATATGAATGGAACTTAGTAGAATTGAATGTGTACCTTTATCTTTATTTTTGCAAAAAATATCCCAACTTTACTTGATTGAGTCAGAAGCTAAATTAGGTAAAAAAATTGGTGGCATCTTCTATATGTTTGCCTGCTAAACATCCTCACCAGTTGCCTAAACTTATCCATTGGGCATGGTGTCGACTCTTGGAACTTGAAAAGACTTGAGAAATAGTCTTGCATAATGTTGTAACTCATCCAAAATAGTGCATAATGTTGGCATTTTTTACAACCCAAGTAGAACCTGCAAAAGCTTCTATGAGCTTGTCATACTCAATTTTAAAAGTCCTGAAGGCACTGTGCCAACTTAACGAGAAAAATGCAACAAAACTGTTATCTCTCCTACACTTCGGACTCTGTAAGATCTAGGAGGGTATCCCTAAAATATATTGTCATTCATGATGAGAATGATTTGCTCATACGTGGATAAACAACAAATAAATTCCAGTCTAAGTTTAAACAAGATAATCCTTCAAGAAATTGGCTATTTCTTAGGAGAATTCAGCTCTTATTTAACAAGGAATTGAAATAACACCTAAGTGTGTTTTTATGAAATATTCGAGTGAAATTGCCTGAAGCTATAACAAAAAATACAAGAACAATAAGCAGTCAGAGTACCAGTGCCATATCCTAAAGCACAAAGTCAAACTGGAAACTGAACTACAGGGTAACTTTCATCTAGAGCATCTATGATCTATATGTAAGGCATTACCATCCATTCATCAATACATGAATCTATTACTCTTTAGCAAATCCTATGTGCTAATTTCTATGAACTTATTGAACAACTGAAGCATTTAACAGGTCCATTGAACCAGAGTTATAGTCGAACATAATCCACAGGAAATGACAAATGAAATTTAATGAACATCATCTTTGATAAAATTTTTATTAAAAATTCATGCAAATTATTATAATAGGAGAGAAAATAGACTCAAAACAATCACAAGATCTACATAAGCATGCTCCAAAACCCCATGATTTACTAAGTTCCCAAATAGACTCAAAGCTTCAAAAAACTGGACATATTCTTTTCTCTCTCTCTACTTGATTCTTCTCTTACGTATCTTAAGTAATTTCAACAGACCTATTCCTCAGCCCAGAATTCCCTTTTATAAAAACAAGGGAGCAAACAAGCTTTAGGCCGGAGGATACACATGTCCATTTTTTACTGGATCGCTAATTCCTAATCAGTTATCTTTACATCATTTGCTTGGTAAGAGAAGAAAAGCTTAAAACAAAATGATGATTAATTTGTTACGGAGGAAAGGAAAGCATGGTTCCAAGTATTGATTCCCTGACACCAAAGCATCTTTTAACTGCTCCATGTGCTGATTTTATTTGCGCAATTTGTACCTGAATCCGAGAAGAGAATGCATTTCAAAATATAATACCGTAGGCCAGACCTGTATTTTACATGACCAAATTGCAACTCTCATCCCCATTATTTATAATTCAAGTTCATCAATAAACATCTTTATCCATGACTCAAAATCTTCCTCCGACGGCCAATTGAAAGCCACCACCCGGTCCACCATTTTTCGATAAGGTACATACTTTATCATTAATAACGTGGTTGTCTTCTCAAAATTAACCAGGAAACTAATGACAAGTGATAACTTCTCTAAAGTGTTCTTCAACATGCGAATATCAGCATTTTTGCATATCTCATGAGTTTGGGCGGTCATTATATTATTCATTTGCTCCTTCCACACCTGCAAAGGCTTGACACTATCCTGACTATGCAAAATATGAGGTAGTGGAGTCAAATCTTTTCCATCATAAATATCCTTTAGTGCTTTGATTTTGGACTCCATAGGAGCAACAGACCCCTGGAATTTTTGCTCAACAATAGTCTTAAAAAATTGATATGTTGTCATGACTGTAGGATACTTATTCCCATGCTGCTTTGCTCCAACTGCCATAAATTTCAATTTTTCTATTCTAGGGCCCCATCTATTTAGCAAAGGGATAGCCAATTCTCTGTCCCTTGGAAACAATTCAAGTGCTTGTAGCATCAAGGCATAATTCGCATGAACACCATTCAACTTACTCTCGACCCATTCATGTAGATGCCTTAACACAATATCAACAATTTCTGAATTATTCCTTCCTGCTGCATCCCGAATTTGATTTACCATCTCCTTATATTCTTCAATCTGCTGGAGTAAATTTTCCCTAGAAGGATCTTTGCTCGAGGTACTGGCCTTCTCAACCGCAATAGGCACTTGTCCCATATTATACGGGACCAGAGCCCAAGATTGAACCTGTGCAAGCGGTTGGGGTTGATCAATTGGTGGGTCAACAATAATTTGGCTAGAGCTAACCTGCTTTTGGGATCTCAAGATTTCCATTTGTTGCCTTAATAAGGCCATTTATGTTTCCAATTCTGCCACCCTTTGCTGACTCTTATTATACTCAATAATAATGTGATTATACTGGTTCCTCAGAGTATCTCAGTTTTTAGTTAAATCCTCCACGGTTGCCCTAGTAAATTTGGCAACATTCACAACCATGTCAACATCCTCCAAGGTAGGGGTATCAACAACTCTCTTCACAATCAAATGACCACTAAAATTGGATGTTTTAGCGACAATAGGTTTTCAAGACCCTGTAGATAGTGACCATATTGCCAGAGAATCCCACTCTTCACTGAAAGCTGATCCTTTAAGTGCTAATGTCACCTCCTCCTCTATTGCAAGAAGCAGTTTATTTTCCCTTATTACTGTATCAAATAATACAGCATCAACAATATCCCATTCAGGGAGTAGCAATATCCCACACTTTTGAACCAATGTTCTGCCCTGTTCTGGTGCGATTTCCTTAAACCTCTCCTTCAATTGTACTCTGACCTTTGACTGAATTACTTGCTCTGGAAGCTCTGGGTGCAAACTTCTCTCATGTGCTACCTACTCAGTATAAGATGAGAGATGAGCTCTCCATACAAAATCTTCAAAAGCACGGGTATGGATAAAAGAGTCATCCATCATGAATTCTTTGCAGGCTTCAATTCTCAAATCATCAGTATTTGTAATTCCTTTAATCTCATCCTTCCCCAATCTTAGGGTGATGGCTCCTGAGCTCGTTGCAATGTCAGTCGGATCTAGTGGCATTTCTGGATTTATTTCATTCGGAGTTACAATAATACCCTCCTCATCATTACCTTTATGGCCAACATCCCCCATACTATCAGTTCTAGGCCTCTTTGGAATTGATGTGCTAATCTGTTCTGAACTCTTTGGAGGTGAATCCAGATCAATAATACCAGATATTGATTTCCTTGGGACAGATGATGCACCACTCATCGTAACTTCCTTTGTCCTATTTCTCTTCCTTCTTGAAAACACTTTTATTTTCCCTTGAGGTTGGTAGGTAGGCCTTTCTTCGATTCTTATCTCAAGGTGCTGCTCAGTAACATGTGACTTTCCCTTTCCTTCTACAATCCTTTCCTCCTTCAAGACTCCTATGCTCTCGAAATTATCAAGAACATAGATTGCCCTGCTGAGCTCATCTTTAGCATCAGGTACAGGATCAAAACCAGGTATTTTCTCCTGTTTAACTCTTACCATTTTTGAATAGGCAATGTACATTGCCTTTCTTTCATCCTATAAGTCCTCATCAAAAATATTCTTAATGATATCTTCAGGATAGTGGAAATTGTGAACAAAGGTTCCAATTCGATATCTAGCCTTCATTTGGGAGATAAAACCCTCAAGATCATAATTCCTAGGGTGTACAGTTTTAAATCTATATGGCTTGAGTAACAAGTGTAAATTTCTCCACCCTCCCTTTATCATAACAAAATCTCCAAAAGCTGTATATTTAGGGAAAAAGGATCCTTTCTTGTGTTCAACAGGCAAATGGAAATCTTGAGATGCTCCCAATTTCCTCATAATCTCTACAAAACCAAGTCTGAGAGGAACTTCTTTAGGCAGGACAGACGGGATGGCGTTGGTGCCAAAGACCCTGAAGATTGTAGTATTGTGATTGGGGATAATATCACCCCAATTGTGGGTTAGATTCAGCTCAGGCCTCCTCTCCATAGGTCTTAGAAAGTCGTGAATTTCTTTTGGAATCCTGGGTGGATCAACAACTAAAGCCTTCCTTAACTTAGATCCAAAAATATTATGAAAGGTGACATAATCAAACTCATGATCATTTTTGTCTAAAAACCTAGTCCAATATTGGATAGGCATTTCAATATCTCCTTCCATCTTCCTCAACTCCATATCTTTTTCAAATACCTTCTGACCCCTATATAAAAACATATGAATCAACAATGAAAACCATCTGAATTTTACCCAATTCTTTCCGAGCTTCAAAGTTGCTAAGCCAGATTCTATGTTCTCTGCAAGGTAAGTGGCAAAGTCATATACTCCATTATAACCAGGGTTTTGGAGGTTGATAGCCATATACATTATCTCTATAGGCACAGTCTTCTTCAGGTCAATCCCCAAAACGTGACATAGTTCACAGATGGTCTTCTTGAAATGAGGGGCGAAGTAGTCTACCGAGAAAGGTTCAAGCTCATTCTTGCCAATAACAACCTTTTTCTGATTCTTCCCTCTTCCTGACACAACCAAATGGGGTATCAAAAGGGATGTCCTTATCAAACCTTTAGTGTTTCTGTATTCTTCCCTGAAGACCTCCAATTTGATGGGAATCATATCCTGGCTCCATTCATGTAAGACAAAAATCTCTGCAATTTCCTCTCTGGTTACTTTAATCATAGGCTTGCCAAGATGTGTTCTGACAATTCGAGTCACAGGATCATACCTTGCAGCAATATATTTTAATAAGTCTACATCTTCATAGACATTCGGTACCACATGATAAATTTCCATGTTGATTCCTCATCCATGGTCAATGGACCATCCTCTTCCATTAAGATAGCTAATAACTCATCAAAGCTATCAGCTCTTGGAAGGCTCTTAGGAACAACTAGTCCAAGCTCAAAATCCTCATTAGTACACTCCAAATCAGGATTTTCTTCTTCAATGAGCGAAGGTAAATGTTCAAACAATGTAGTAGCCTCTTCCAACAAAATTTCATTTGTTATACCAACCTTAAGCTCTTTTGTACAGCAGAAAGGAAGTTCCTCCAAATAGCTAAGATCTTGCAAATCAACTTCATGATAAGTTTCTTGACTTGAGAGAATAGACTCCTCATCAAGACCATATTCTTCCTCTTGATCCATGTTTGATTTTTCCTCTTTAACCAACAACTCATCGAATTGTTTGATATCTTCTTGTTGCTTCAAATCTTCATCCTGCATAACAAAACAAGACATCTCATCAAATGGGAAGATCAACTCTTCCTTCTAACCCATCCAGTTTCCTTGTACCTTGATTTCCAACTAATCACCCTCGACTTCTACTTGAAAATTTTTATATTTTTCATTGTTCACACCATTCATAGGCTTATAAACAATAGATATCTCTTTTGCCTCCTCATAACTGACCTCACAAGTTCTTTCCACTTGAGGAAGATCCTTAATCACTTTTGAGTCTTGAATTGAAAACAAAAACTCTTGTTTCACTACTAGCTCGACCTCCTCCTATTTGAAATGATTGAGCAACTCCTCAAAAGCTTTAGGGAGTGTTGATAGAGGATTGGCTAGTATAGGAGGCTTTGGTAACTCTTGGGGAAGAGAAGAAGTGATTTTCTTGAAGCTTGGGATTGTTAACACATGCTCTTCCAACTTAACAATTTCATCCTACTTGTCCATGTTAGATTCAACTGGTAAGGGAATTTGAAAGGGCTTCTCTTGGTTACAAATCAACTATTGGTTTGAAGAAAAAATTTTAAAACTTGGAATTTTAATTGGCATAGATTCTACAACACTTTCCTCTTCTTGGTTGCATGCATTTGGACTACTAAAACCAACTGATATGTAATTAGAGTCACCATGCATGGTGTTGTTTATATTGCCTCCAAAGGCTAATAATACTGAGTAAAACATGAAATATCTCAGTATTTTGATGAGAAGTTCATCATACTAGTCCCACCAAGCATGCCAATAACTGTTATCTCTTAATATTGTACCCCTCCTAAGTTGCAGAACTTAACATATTGGTGAAACATGGGAATTTTCTAGGTTGTGGGTTACCTAGAGTAGAAAAGAACCTCCACAGTAAGTTGGCTCTTATGGTAGTCACCTAAAACTACTTGTTGGGAAAAGGGTAAGGAGGAAACATGAAATAAAACTAACTCCTAGCGTGATGCACCAAATATTAAGGATTTGTAATGTTGTTTTGACACACAATGTGATCAATAAAACTCACTGCAATATACATAACTCAGTTTTGACATGTTTTGCATAAGTATTTCATAGATAGGCTTTGAAGTTTATGGAAAAACTCAAGTGGAACAACAAATGACCTTCCTAGAGGCTCGAATGTTTGACTTCACAATTGAATCCTATATAGAACTGGTAGAACACAAACTATGACCTGCACAAACATGCACTTTTGTATAAAGGCTATGAGAAACTAGACTAGAACCTAGGATAAACATTATCATCACAAGGAAATATCAATAATTTCATGTTATCACACAATATCCAGCATTGAGAAGGAAAAATAGCTTGCTTTTATTGATTGAAAGGTAAAAATACAGCTGAGTACAAGTCTGTGAAAATGAGTTACAATGCTATCTTTTTCTTGAAAGCTCCAAAAATGAGCTACAATACTTGTTGAAAGAAGAAAGAACTAACTCCAAACTATCATTTGAAGTTAATTTATGCTTGCAAAGATGTTGCACAAAGACATTAAGTAGATTTGATTTGTGATGGACACATTTGGACGGTAGTAACAATAACTTGCAATCTATCAAGACTTGATTACCTTATAACCTATCAATTTCTAGTGATGAAATGATAAATTAATCATAATGTCACCTTCGGATCACATCACCATGAAAGAACTTCATCCAACATCCTTATGAGTGCAGGCACCACAAAATAGGTATTTTTCAGATTTGTCTTCCTCAAGCGAGGGAAATTCAGGAAGAAAAGAGGAAAGCGAGACATGTAGTAGGTCTAAAAGAGGGAGATCAACTAGAGGTCAAAAGATTAGAAGAAAATTTCGTAAACGCATGGAATTTTTTCTTACTGAAGGGGGGTCATGTTCTTATGATGATGAGAGCATAGGGGACATCGAGGTGCCCTTGAGGTACAAAAATCTATGGAAACAATGGGTACCCAAGGAACTTCCTCCAATAAACCCTTATCTTTGTGTCAACAAGAGGATATATCGCATAACACCATCGTCATTACATGGTTTGGGCCTATTTTGCATGGATGGCATAAAAGTCTGTTACGACAAAGTTATTGAGTTGATGGAGTATGTTTGACCCTATTACAATTACAAAGATTGAATGCAGCTAGTTCGATATACACGAAGTATGCGTATGTATGCACTATCAGCAAATTATATACAACTAAAAGATAAGGATCAAAATAAAGGAGTGGCTAGGTACATTGACGGGAGGCCAAAAGCATCAGGGAATATTGCAGGGTTTATAAATAGTACATGACCTGGGTCAACAAATAAGCAACCCAATTGTATATTCGAGGCGCGAGAGGGAAACCGTGTATTCGTATGTGCGATAAAATCAATAACTGTAGGGGAAGAGTTGCTAATCGATTACAATTTGAATTGCTTAGATACAAACACAATTACTACGGGGGTGGTATGTACCATATATATACCATTTTACCCAACCTCCAATTAATGAATCCAATATACCATTTTATTATTATGTTTTTTTTCGTAAGTCTATTGGTTTCATTTCGGTAATGTTTTTTATATTTAATTTTTGTCATAGCGAGACATTGATCATACGAGGAAGGCTTCGGCCTAGAGCACAGATCAGGATCCATCTTCAAGCTCTTCTATCCAACAGGTTTACGTCATTGTAATTCTACAAATTAGATACGAGCAAAATGTTTTATTATTATGTTTTTTTCATGAGTTTATTGGGTTAATTTTGATAATGTTTTTAATATTCTTGTTGTAGTTGGCTAATCTACGAAAGGCACCAGCAATACAGGAGAGCATCCATATGGAGGTGCAGTCACTATTATGCGATGATGACATCACATTTTCCACAAACCCTATGGATATGATGAGGAAGGCCCAAAAAAAATGCAATCAAGAAATCCTTCAATTGGTATTCGTAGTGCCTCAAACAGATGAGATAAGACAAAGGGTTAAAATATTGTCTGAGAGAGCACAAAACTTGGAAGTAGGATGTCATGAGATCTTTAATTATAACATAAGTTCATTAATGGTTTTATATTTTGTACTCTTTTATGTCATGAACTAGAATATGTGTTGTTTTTACAGGATTATTTGTGTCCTCATGATCATGCTGCTGGCCGTGATCAAGGTACTGCAAGTGTTTCCCGAGAAGTAGGGGACGGTACAAGTGTCAATCCTGATCTTCCTGCGCATACAACACATCATCCGACCCCATCATATGTGCCTATATTGTCATCTGAAATGTCAGCAACACATACCATGTAGGCATTCGGTAGTCCACCCTCTGGCAGCGAACACATGCCACTACATGTGTCAGTACCTGTGGATGCAGAGGCCACTACTACTGGTGATGTTTTAGCAGCATTTCCTGGATCTTCCCATATTACTAGTATGGGAACATTGTCGGTCACATTTGTGGTGACCGAGGATTTCCTTCCCATAAAGATAGAGAAGGTCCTAGGTACTTTAAAATTTTTTAATTATTATTATTTTATTTTTAAGTAAGTGCTAACAGTGGGGATAGCACCCTATTATATTGATTTACAAAATGGAAATATTTGCCTACATTATAATTGTAGGAAATGATGTTTTTTATAAACATCTAAGTGATATTTCATTGGAGCTCTTCGGGCCCACCATACATACACGGTGGAATGCCCAAAATAAAGATTTAAAAGATGAGCTCATTAACCGTTTAGTTGTGTTGTTTGGTGATAAAAAATTCAACCGAACCAAGGTCCTTAAGAAAGCTGGTACCTATCTAATGTATGTGAGGGACCAATATAGGTCACATTTAGAGAAGAATAGAAAGTACAAGCATCCCCCCATGATTCCAGAAAGGGAGTGGAAGGACTTGGTGTCGGATGGAAAGGAGAAGGCTGAAAAGAAGAAAGGAAAGATACTACCGGGCCAAGGAAGGTATGTAATAATATCAACAATTTAATTATATACTGATTAATCTTTCTTTTTACATAATCTAACGTATTTCAAATTTTTCATAGGCTGCCCAACACATCGAAGGCAACAAAGGCAAGACTAGAAAAACACGGGCAGCACAAACTTGTCTCTGGTGGTTATATGAAAGTAGCTGCATGATTTGTAAGTATCAATAAATGAAATATTGCATCCAAATAATAAATTGCAAACAGTTTTGGTTTTATCACATCATAGAAGCAAAATTCATGATCACATGCAAAAATGCAGGGCTTTGATTTCAACAGAGTGCCCACACAAGAGGACCTAAAGATTGCCTTCGACCAAGGCTATGGAGCCCTGACTGAACAGCTAAGAGTCTCGACTGGGAAAACACAATCTTCCACTGCATCCAACACGTAGGTAAATAAATTCAATAAAGTTTATTTCAAATTGAATACTTGTGCAATCTATTCAATATTAATTTCCACCATAATAATGTGCCTATTTTTTTTACACAGATAAGCAATGATAATCCTGCACATGACATTGGAATGCAGCCTGGTGAGGGTGGAGCGCAACCTTCCGATGAAGGCCATGGTGTGCATCCCGGTACTAGATGTATTCATGTGCTATACAAAACGCAGTATGGATTAATACAATTAAACATCTTTAATTGCATTTAGTGTATTAATGAATGTAACCTTTCGTGTTTCAACTTTAGAGCATGTAGAGCGTGATCAACATGTTGAGAATGATCAGGCTAGACAAGATCAGGAACATGATGTGGCTCCATCAGGTAAGCAAGACCACTCTAATGTTCTTTTAAACATTTTTAATTGTAATTGGTGTATTAATTAATGTAATCTTTCGTGTTTCAACTCTAGATCAGGATTTAGAGGGTGTTCAACATGTTGAGCATGAGGCTATAAGACAATATCAGGAACATGATGTGGCCCAATCAGGTAAAGAGCACCACTCTGATGTTCTTTTAATTAATGAAATACGTGTAACAATAATAATAAAACATATCAATTTAACATTTTTTTGCTATTGTAGCAAACCCCCCCTTACAGCCGCGTCCACGCGGTTGTGAGTACACAACTAGGCGTACATTAAGATCACGAGCAGAGCTCAGAACAACTCAAGGGGGGACAGATGATTTTGAAAACGATACTCCACTTCAGCTTTTTTTAGCTGCAAAAAAGAAACAAAAAAAAAAAGTGATTGTAATCATATTATGACAGCCATATTTTTGATAATATGTAAAAACTGAAAAAATGAAATATGTTAATGAATGAATTTGAATATGTTAATGAAAAAAATTTATATGTTAATGAATGAATGTTATATGTTATTAATGGATGAATGAATGAATGTTATATGTTATTAATGGATGAATGAATGATTAATGTTATATGATCGGGTATGGGGAATTGAGAGTGATGTGAGGTTGAATGGGGGGGGAAGGGCCAAATGAGCTTCCACCTTCACGTAGTTGGCCCTGTTAAGTAGAGATTATTAAACTACTCTCAAAACAAAGAGAAGCTCAAAAAGGTAAGTAATGCACTTTTCAATATAAGAAATGCATTGTTTGAAGCATCAAACCAATCTACAAAGATGAAAGAAACTACTAACTTTTCACTATGAACATTGTGTTGTGTGTGGATTTGGTTTCAAAGCTCTATTGATGGAGATGGCTTGTATGACAGCCAAGAAAATAGTTATCATTATTGCTGCTACAAATAGGCCTCATATCGTTGTAATAGTCTTGATCTTTCAATGAATAGGTTTTAAAAAAAGAATGCACTTTCTCGTCGAATTTACGACGAACCAAAAAAATGTCTGATGAATTTGCAATGTATCCAATGAAGTTTCATCATAATGACTTGCCTATTTCGTCGCTCCTTTGATGAACTTCTGTCGCTATTTCAATCTAAACTATGTCGCCAAGACTCATACCGATGTAGTCTTATCGACATCATATAGTTGCTCGGGTAGACCTTCTAAACTTACTCCGATGATATATGTCTTGCTGATATGCTTCCATCGATGAGACAATATGTGTATCTCGCCGATGAAAATTTATAGCTGAGACAGAAAACCAGTCCTCCCGATATATCTTCTCAAGCAATTTTGATCGTTGTTATAGTCTTCATCTTTCACCGATATGCCTACATTTCAACGAATAGGTTTTTTTTTTTAAAGTTCACTTTATCGTCGATTTTATGACAAACCTCAATAAGTGTCTGACGAATTTGCATTGTATCCGACGAAGTTTTTCCGTAATGACTTGCCTATTTCGTCGCTCGTTCGACGAACTTCTGTCGCTATTTCAATCTAAATTATGTCACCAAGACTCATGCCGAAGTAAGCTTATTGGCGTCATATAGCTGCTTGGGTAGACATTCAGAACTTACTCCGATGATATATGTCTTGCCGATATGCTTCCCTCATGCTTCGTCGATGAGACAAGATGTGTATCCCGACGATGAAAATTTATCGCTGAGACAAAAATCCAGTCCTCTTGAAATATCTTCTCAGGCAATTCTAATCACTATAACAATATTGATCTCTCAACGATATTGCCAATACGTCAAATTTGTGTCGTAATGGCGACGGTCTTATGTTGTTAATCTGACGGTTTGGCGAAGGTATGCCTCCCATCATCCGGGCAATGTTCGTCGCGCGATCGACAAAGTTGGCGTCTCAGTTCCGATGAGCGTACATCATGAGGTTGACGTTTTGCAGTCCGTCAGGATGTAGACGAAATTTGAGCGACGGCGTTGATTTCTGTTAATCATCGGTCGACCGACAATGTATCGTTGAGATTCCGACGAAAGGCCGTCGAAAATTGGGGTCGAATCCTGTAGTGGAAAATGATGATTCATCCCCTCGACAACCACATAATGCAGCTTTACACATTGACGTCCTTATCAATAATGCCAAGATCAAGCGAGTTCTAATAGACGGAGGAGTAGGTCTTAATATTTGTACCCAAGAATTGATCACAAAATTAGGGTTTTTTGAAAATGCAGTTGATCCAAGGAACAAGATTACCATAAAGGCATATGATGAAGAGGAGCGCTCTTCTAAAGGATCAGTTACTCTACCAATTAGAGTTGGCCCTATGGTAAAGGATGTGGTTTGCCAAGTCCTTGATCTCCCACTGACCTATAATATCCTCCTTGGAAGACCTTAGATTCATGCAATCCAAGTAATACCTTCTACATACCACCAGTGTATTAAATTCCCACACAATGTTGTTGAAATCACAATACAAGATCCCGACCCTTTCATGTACTGCCATAATCTAAGTCCTAAAACTGAAATCACAATCGCAAGCAATCATGAGTCATTTCCTTCCCAAGAATATGTGGATCCTGAGTCCTTAAAAGAATCCTCCTCAAAATCCAAGGAAGTTGAGACCAAAATACAAGTAAAAGAACAAGGGGTGGGAGAATATACTTTGAATCATGCCCTTTGCATTGGAAATTTACCTTTATCTCCCCATACCTATGGCAAACCACAAATGACTAAGACCACATCAGATGCAGAGTATATAGTGACTTGTAAATTAACCAATCTCAAAAAATGGGGAGTCCTCTCTAATGAAGTAGAAGAATCTAATCTCCTGAAATGGCTATACAAAGATGAGGATACAAAAAAAGAACAAACTGAAATAAAGATACCCATTGGACAATATGGTAAAGGTTTTGATCTTATGAAACAAATGGGATATGATGGTAAAAGCCCTCTTGGCTTAAAAAAATAGGGTATCTTGGAACCAATACAACCTACTCATATGCAAAAAGTCCCTAGTTTAGGATATGATGCGCAAAAAGATAAGACCTTGAGTACCACGTGTACTTCAACTAACGAAGTAGAGTCCTCTAATGCTACACAGACAAACGAGGAAAGTACCATCGATGACTTCATTGACATTTATGACTATGATAGTATCCCTACCCCTAAAATTGATCATAACATTTGTACCCTTGAATCCATTCAAAATATTGATTCAAATCATGACCCTTTACACTTGGTTCACCCCAAACTCATTGATTTAGACTAGAAGGGACCGCCACAACTGAATGTATTTCAAAATGATGAGGCAATCATAAAATTTTTGGGAGCATGAGAAGATACACCTATTGAGGATCATAAGACAAGTTTCACCATAGAACTCAACAGTGCGGCTTACTTTGGGGAGCTTGCCAAGCCTTTCAGTTGCAAAATTATTGAAAATATAAATAGGTCTTCTAGTGAAAACCACCTTGTGGCGCTATTAGACCTAAAAAAATTAAAAATAAAGGACGTATCCAAGGGTGAAAAACTCTTTGAGGCACTCGAGGATGGAAGGCTTGGCACACTTCCCTTAGTAGTATATCATGAATATTCATCTATGCTAGTGGAGAAGACAATACTAGCTAACTTGGGTATAGAAGAAAAACAGAAGATAACTCACCTAGCAGAATCATTAACATCTAAAGAGAGAATAAAGCATATATAATTTTACAAGGAAAGACAAGTCAACTTTGCATGGTCTTATGCAGATATGCCAGGACTTGATCCCGATCTAGTCATGCATCACTTGTCTTTGCCATCGAGGGCAAAAACTGTTAAACAAAAGTTGAGAAAAATGCACCCGCATATTGCTCTATTGGTAAAATCTAAATTACAAAAGTTGCTAGATGTGGGATTTATATGACCTATTGACTATGCTGATTGGATTTCAAATTTAGTACCAGTTTCAAAACCTGATGGGGGCATCTGAATTTGCACGGATTTTAGAGATTCAAACAAAGCTTGTCCTAAGGATGACTTCCCCCTTCCAAACATTGACATGATAGTGGATTTGACGACAGGACATGAAATGTTATCCCTCATGGACGGTTTCTCAGGCTACAATCAGATTAAAATAACTCCTGAAGATCAAATTAAGACAACATTCACTTGTCCTTGGGGAACCTTCTGTTCGAATGTCATGCCCTTTGGGTTGAAGAATGCTAGAGCTACCTACCAATGTGCAATGGCCACTATCTTTCATGACATGATGCATACATATCTAGAGGACTATGTAGATGATTTGTTGGGAAAATCTTACACGAGAGCTGGACATCTAGAGATCATTGATAAAATTTTCACAAGATTAGAAAAATACAAAGTTCGATTGAATCCCAAAAAATGTGCCTTTGGGGTAACCTCTGGGAAATTCCTTGGATACATTGCCGCATCTAAGGGAATTGAAGTTGATCCTGCAAAAATAAAGGCTATACTTGAAATGCCTCCACCTAAGAATATCAAACAATTGAGATCAATACAAGGAAAACTTCAGTCTATTTGCCGCTTTATATCACAACTCGTATATAAATGTCAACCCTTTCAACATCTACTACACAAGAATGTTCCATTCAGATGGGATGACAAGTGTGAACAAGCTTTTTAGAAAATCAAAGAGTATCTGATGACATCGCCAGTATTGGTACCTCCCACAGATGACAAGCCTTTAATTATGTATATATCCATAGCCACCACAACACTAGGGGCACTTTTGGCACAACATGATTCTGAAGGAAATGAGCGTGCTATCTATTACATTAGTCGCACTCTAGTGGGATATGAGCTCAATTATAGTTCTATTGAAAGAGCATGCCTTTCCGTAGTTTTTGCATCATAGAAGTTGCGACATTACATGCTTACACACCAGACAAAGCTCATTGCAAAAATTGATCCTCTTAAGTACCTCTTGAGCAAAGCAGCACTCACGGGTCAACTAGCTAAATGGGTGATGATTCTCAGTGAGTTTGATATTGAGTATGTAGAAATAAAAGCAATTAAAGGACAAGCTATAGCAGATCAACTCGTCGATGCTCCTATGACAGATAATCATCCTCTTATTACCAAATTTCCTGATGAATCAATCTTCAACATGGAATCTACACATTTGTGGACTTTATATTTTGATGGCTCCTTCACACAAGGTGGTTCAGGTGCTAGAATACTCTTTGTCACTCTGCAAGGGGATTGTATACCTAAAGCTTACAAGATACAGTTTCCATGTACCAACAATATTCAAGAATACGAGGCCTTACTTTCTAGGCTCCGTATGGCTGTGCAATGGAAAATCGTAGAGTTGCATGTTCTTGGTGACTCTCAACTAGTGATCAGACAAGTTAATGATGACTACAAAACAAAAGATGAAAAATTAATGCCTTACAAAAGAATGGTGGATGACTTCAAGGCCTATTTCACATCAATTTCCTTTGAGAAAATTTCTCGAGATAACAACCGAGCTACTGATGCAATGGCAACAATTGGTTCACTTGTGGAAATGCCAAGCAATGTTGCCTACTGTGAGTTCTTGGTAGAGCCTCTTTTGGAACCCACTTACAATATACCACAATTTAAAATGATCTGCCTTATTGTTGGTCCTAATTCTCAATTGTATGGCGATATTTATACCTATCTCCAAGATAACACCTTTCCATCGGATCTATCCAATGAATCTCTTAAACCTTTATCCGTCAAGCTTCCCACTATGTAATCTTAGCCAATACCCTTTTCCGCCGAGATCTCGATGGTACTTTACTTAGATGTCTTGAGCATGATGAGAGCAAAACTGCTTTACGAGAAGTACATGAAGGTATATGTGGGGTACACTCTAGCGGTCCTACCTTAGCCAAAAAACTCTTGCGTATGGGTTATTATTGGCCTACAATGAAAACAAATGCTTATTAGTTTGTTAAAAAATGCAAGCAGTGCCAAAAACATGCAGACTTGATACATGCTCCTACACAAAAATTAGTCTCTTACTACACCATGGCCCTTCTATCAATGGGGACTCGATCTCGTGGGAAAGATCCATCCACCTTCATCCAATGGTCATAAGTTCATTCTCATTGCCACATACTATTTCACGAAATGGATTGAAGTCGTTCCTCTCACTCATATCACTGGAAAACAAATAGCCACTTTCATATTGAACTACATCATCTGTCATTATGGTGTCCCTTTATCCATCATCACAGATAATGGACGTCCATTCACAAATCAAGATGTTTGTGAAATCTGTGAGAAATTCCATATACACCATCATTTCTCCACACCTTATTATCCTCAAGGTAATGGCCAGGCTGAGGTCTCTAACAAAACCATTCTTAAAATTCTCAAAAAAATGGTCAATGAAGCTGATCGAGATTGGCATATTCAACTGAATCTTGCCTTATGGGCTTATCGCACAAGTATCCGCACTCCTACAGGTGCTACCCCCTATTCCCTTTTCTGTGGATCCGAAGCCATCTTTCCCATCGAGGTCAAGTTACCCTCTTTGCACATCTCTTTGCGCAATCACATCGGTGATGAAGAATATCGAGTTTCCCGTTTGTAGGAATTGGAGTTATTAGATGAACGAAGACAAATTGCTTTTAACCATCTTAGAGCATATCAACAACGAATGAGTCGAAGTTATAATTAGAAAGTGAAACCACGCACATTTGAGGTTGGAGATCTTGTCTTTCGTGCAAATCCTTGCAATCAACAAGACAGAGAAAAGAAGGGTAAATTTGAGCCTAATTGGTTAGGTCCATAGGTTATCACTGTTGTGTATGGATCTGGGGCATATCAGTTATCTACTCCATAAGGTGAATTGCTTAACGATCCCATCAATAGTATGCACATTCGCAAGATTTATACTTGAGTGCTTTAGAGGGTCCACTCTTTAAAATCCTGAAAAAATGCAAAAAAATGGAAAAAAGCCCTGTAAAAATACAAAAAAATGGAAAAAAAAAGTCCTGAAAAAATACAAAAAAAAAAGAGGGGAAAAAATGAAAAAAGTAAACAAAAATCAATTCGTTCAATGGTGAAAACCACTTCGGTGGCACCTTGAGCAAGTACCATGGTGAAAACTGAGAAATTAACACCATGTGTAGAGGCTTCGCTCCTTCTTCCTTTGGAGCTCTACTTGATCTTTTCATCCCATTTTCATTCACCCTCCACTTCACAATATTCTTTTCACACTCACCATGGCTTGTGAATTTTTCGACAATCCCCTCACTTGCTTGCTTTGTCATGCATACTAGATTGGTCCTATTCCTCACAAGGGCATTTCCTCAACTTTAGCCATGGGTTAGGATATTGAGCATCTCACAGTCGTAGAAACTACACTCTTTGTCTGTCTACTCGCTTGAGATCCATCTCTTTCCATTGTAAGAGGTCCTGAAAAAATTCATAAAAATCATAAAATGTCTTGAAAAAAAATTTAAAAAATCCATAAAAATCATAAAATGTCCTGAAAAAAATTGTAAAAATCATAAAATGTCCTTAAAAAATCCACAGAAATCATAAAGTGTCCTGAAAAAAAAATTAAAAAAATCCTAAAAAATCAAATATTCCAAAAATCCTAAAAAATCAAATAAATTCAAAAATCCCTCAACAATGACACTGTCAGCTCACCACATAGCTTTGAACTTCAACAAAATCAAACTGCATCACGAGTAACAGAAAAAAAAAAAACATACCTACCAATCCATCCTGCAAATCCAACCAAACACACAACCGCACCAAGAATTAGTTCTATATCGAGGCATGATGCATGTTTGTTTGTTTATCTTTGATTTTTTTATGATTTTATCTTTGGTGGCATGTCTTTTAGCTTCTCGAGGATGTTCAGGACTAGACAGCCGATGATGGGGCATGTTCACTTGTTTGTTGTTTGTGGATTGTTTCTTATTCATAGGACGACTCGTCTTAAGACATGGTTGTCTAAAACCATCGAGGACCTATGAGTCTAGTGTGGATGAGAGCATTCCTTGTCTGATAGTGTCTTCCATGCAATAAGTATTTAGGTCATCTAGGATCCTTATACCTAGATTCTTATACTTCATTACTAAATAATAATGCAAACGGTATTCAGGTCATCTAGATGCTCATGTTATCTAGACACTTATACTAATTTGCAACATAATAAGCTCGATGATGATAAAAGCACTTAAAAGGCACAAGAGGCTTCATCACCTTCATTTTCTCCCATCTTGCATCTTCCATTTCTTGCATTTCATTTTCTTCATCTTTCTTGTTGTAGAAAAATCAATCAACTTGCATCTCCAAATCTCATGTCCCCTTAATCACTCAACCAATCAATCTATCAACTTGTCTTGTGCCTACATCAATCTCAATCAGCTTCATTAGCTCATCAACCCGACTATACTGATCATTTCCATCAATTGTTCAGTTACGCCTATCGATTGTGCATTTCCATCAAATGTACATCACTGCTTTATCACTTGCGCAATATCAAGTATCTGATCATTTTCTTGGTCACATCTATCGAGAGATTAATCTTCTTACAATTTGTCTGATCAATCTCTCGAGGGGGCATATCATTCTTATCATAATCCTTACCAGGATATCTATAGGGCATGTATCAGTTGATCAATCTTTTTTCTTTGAAACAACGCGACAAGTTGCATTGTCTCAAAGAGGGGCAAAATGTAGACACATAAAAATGTCCTCGTAATAATTTTTAAATCATTTCACAATTCATTCAATTATCCATATACTATAACCATTTATTCATAAGCATTTATAGGCATCTATAAGCATTATTCATAAAATCATTTGATCATTTATCATTTACCATTTAGGCATAAATCACTAAAATATCATTAAACCATTTAATAATCTTTACATTTATCCATTCATCTCATATTCATATTTTATCCATTTCCATTCAAATATTATACTCATAAAACCCATGTCCATAATCACTTCATTAAAACCATTTTCATAATAATTTATCCACCATAAAATATTAATACATTATTGCATTTACACATTTCATGCATTTGCATATTCATTTAAAATATCACAAATATTCATTAAATCATTCATTTACCACCTACATGCATTTATTTATTTCAATATTTTATCTTACCCATCTCATGCATGTGGGATATTTTTGCTCCAAGCCAATCTCTTATCCCACACTCCTTCCACAACTTGCATTCAACCTAAAGATTCCTATTTAAAGTGGACTCTCTTCTCATTTTGACCCCTACACGAATCTTGCACATGCACATATCCTCACAACTTTTCTTAATCCATTCACTAATAGCCTCTTGATGCATCTATGCTTGCAAAAATCTGAGAGCAAAATTGCATAACAAGACTTTGGTGATAGAATGCCAATGGAGACTGGATTTTGTTTGGAAGCATTTTGATTATCTTTGGTAGTTTAGAATAGTTTCATTTCTAGTTTTTTCTTTTAAATCTAAAACTGCTCCATTGTTGAGGTCCATAAATGATAGTTCTCCTCCATAGAACCATTCGTTTTTTACAGCTTGCAACTATAATGTTCAAGGGACCTGTGCTGGTAACAAAGAATACAATCAATGAATTGTTCATCGAGCTATTCTTCACAAAGAAAGGGGGTTTTTAAATAAAATAAAAAGATAGATTAGAGGGTAAATCAGTAAACATGAATCAAACTCATCTAGCATCCGGACATATATCTTCAACAATGAATGTTTTCCAACAAATCAAGAAAACCAAAGCATGACATAATTTGTAGAATAATCCATACTATTGCATGCATCTAAGGTGCTTATTTTAACATCACAATTCACATATCACAACTATTTCAAAGATTCCAAAAAGAACACACATTCATTCATTGCCAAGATCATAGATCAACAAACTTCAATAAATCGAATTCATCGATAATCTAACAAGATAATCCTTAAATCTGGATTCTTCTAATGACTTTCATCACATAAGAAACAATCATGCTTCAACACAATCACTGGCATATAGATAGATTATAACTCATCAACCTTATCAAGTAAAAAAACTTAATTCTAACACCATATTGCATAAACCTGTAATTTTATTTAACTGTAAAAAATGAAGTAACAATGTATCTCTGTAACAACTATGAAAAATTCTATCTCTTACTATCAGGTGGCCAATTCTATTCTCTATTAGCTGACCTTTACAAAATGATACCCCAAGGGTATTTATAGAAATACAAAATTTGAAGTCCTCTTCTATTTTAAGTCAACCCCCCCTTTTAAGGATTACAATTATCTTGGAAACTCAGTTAAACTGGAAGAAAAAGAAGATAGGAGAGAAGAAAGCCATGCGCTTCAAAAACTACCAATCCTGCATGCAACATGCAAAGAAGAGAAGAGAGCCATACATGCATGAGATTTATGCATGCAAAGTTTGTTCGGCTATGTACTCATCAAAACTAGAGAAGACTTGTTGTAATATGTCCAATTCCAGCCCATCAATCTAGTTGTCTTCAAACTTAATCCTTTCCAACTCTGCTGCAGGAAAACCCTCTCATATCCTTCAGCTTCATCAACTCCCTCTTAGCTGCTCTTATTTCTTCTTTAATATCCACTAGTCGGTCTAGCAACAGATCTTCACTATCATCCCCTCTTTGCATGATCTCTTTAAATATTTCATTCCACTTCTCCTTTATTCAGTTTAAAGGTAGGCCTTCCTTTACTAGTACCTCCACGTTCACAATGATAGCAATGATGGCTTCCAGCTCCTCAAACTATTCACTCAAATCCTTAACATAATCTTGAACTTCATTTCTATGCTTATATAGAAAATCTGATCTAAACCGGAGTATGCAAGAAGTCTTTTCCAAGAAATATTTATTATCTTCTTCAAGTATCGATTGTTCTAGGAGAGTAGTCTTAGGCAATATATTAATTTCTTTCAATTTCTGGTTGTACCCTTTGTACTCCTCATCCTGTGCTTCCAATGTTTTAACATATTGATTCATTTCTTCTATCAGTCCCTCAGTCACTTTGTAAACCCCAAATCTGTCTTCCAGTACTTCACTTATTTCTTGTTTCAACTTATCAACCCATCAATCCAAAATTTCTACCTTGCCCCTCACCTGTACCAAATCATCTACTTCCTTCTTACTCAGGAAAATTGGGGTCTCAATAGTAGCAACTTGTTATGATCTTGGAGCAGAAACACTTTTCAAGAAAACATGCAACTGATCTAACTGAGCCTTAAGCTCATCCTTCCTTTGTTTATCCTTCAACATCCTTGAATTGGTTGAGGATGCTACCACATCAATTAAATTCATTTGTCAATCTCTAGTAGGTCTCCCCAAATTAACAGTGCCTAGCTAATAATTTGTCAATTGCATGTCTCCTGCCTCCTTGTCTATCATGGGTATAGCACATTTAGCCACAATTTCTCCTTTGTCAGTTAGCCTAGTAGAATGCAAGATCTTGGCCTTCTTTTTAGGCCTTTTTCTCTCAATCTCCTTCATCATATCCTCCCAATTGAGAGGTTGAGAAGGTGTTGATGCTCTCTTTTGAAGATCTAATTTCAACTAAGTGGGAGCACCTGGGGTAACAATCATCATAGTTGAAGAAGAGGAGGCAATAGCTAAGGGAGGTTGCACATTTATTTGAGGTTGAGAATCAACCCTCTGCTTCTATTACTACTCTTGTTCCACACTTGTTTGTGCCAACTTTTCAGCTTCCTCTTTGTCCTTTTGTTCTTGTATTCTTTTATCTTCTTCCTCCTTCTTCAACCTTTCTTCTTCTAATCTTCTTTTCTCCAATTCCTGTTTTCTTTCTTCCTCTAAAGCTTTAAGATTTTTTGCATCTCCCTTTTCCTCTTGTTGCTTTTTGATCAGTTCTTCGGCCTCTTTCTCCTTTTGCAATCGTTCTACTTCCTCTTTCTTTTTGTGAGCTTCTTCAACAAGCTTTAGCCTAGCTACCAGAACTTCCCTCTCCCTTCGATGTCTTGCCTTTTCCTCCTCAAGGTCATGAATTTTATGTATCAATTCTAATTTATCATTCTCTTCCTTTACCTTGAGCTCATGCTCTTTTTGTCTCTGTTGCTGCTCTATTTCATCAACCTTTGACTTATCTTCTATGTGTTTTTGTTGTAGTATGACATCAACTTGTACCTTGGCATCAATTACCTTTTGTTTCTCTATTGTTGCAACAAATGCTTGATCATCAACAACCTTCTTGGCTTCTTCAAATAATGCCCAATGATCCTCCTCCGTCAACACCTATTCAGTATCCTCCTCTAGAGGCATATTTTCATGCACATCCCTCTCCGACAAAGTCTCATCAGATTCTGTTCCAATATCATGAATTTCTACCTCTACTTCTTTTCCCTTCATGGATTCAACAATATTATGAAGAGTCCCTTTTTTCTCTTCTTCACTTTGCTACTTTGCAAGTGGGACTTGAGTAGAGGACTCACCTAATGTAGGTGTTGAAGCAACTAGTCCTATTTGGGCATCTCCCTCTTGTGTCTCTGGTTCATCTTGAGTTGCTGCTTCAAGCTCAATCTCTTCAATGTCTGGAGGGAGGAACTCCAAAGGCTCCTTGGGAGGTGTATTTATTTTGATCCTTTTATATCCTTTCCCCTTTTTAGGAGCTAGTCCTTAAGGAGTTTTGGTTCTTAGAACCACCCATTGAATGCTCCTATCCAAGACTGCTCACCCTATCTGCTTAATATCAATGGTTTCCTCATTGTCCCAATCAACCAGATCTAGGCTTTTAGTCCCAATGTTTAAAGCTTCATATGATGGATCTAATACCACTCCATCATCTACTAATGCATCAGGGATATCATCTTTGATCCCAAGCTCTACCATGAGTGAGGTGAGTAACCTCTCATAATTATTCTTCCTGAGGTCATACTCATCTTGTCGGTCACTCCAGAAATCTTCCAAAAAATTGAAATGTTTATCAAAAATAGAAGGCAACAAGGCATTCATTTTATTCTTCGGTTCAAAGTACTTCTAAGTTGTATACAAACCTAGTTTTAAATGTATCAACTCACTGCACACTACCTTTGCTCCCACTAGATGTTGACCATTGTATTCACCCAACTGCAAATGTGGATGACCTTCAAATCTAGCTAGCCTGAAGTATGTGAACTTGGGGTATTGAATGTACCAACATCCTCATTCAGTGATAAATGCCATAGCTTCTTGGCTCGGTCTATACCTAGTATCTCCATTGAGCTGGTTAATGATCACATATAGGAATGCATCATTAACCCTTCTGAATTGAGTCTCAGCAACCTGTAAGGAAAGTTGGTTATAATGATCCCATACTTTCTTTTTTCCCTCAACCTCTCCTATTATCCCCACTTTGTTCAGACCTGGGAAGATACCTACTCTTGTTGTTGCATACACAATATAAGAAGTCATGAAAAAGCATTTAGTTTCCCTAATCCTAGTCAATTGATCATGAATGGCATCTAAAAAAATCATCGGCCAATCAAATTGTTGGGTGCCATTTAAGATTATCTGGATGAAGGGAAACATCCACTCCTTAAAATGAAAGGCATCTCTCTTCCCAAAGGCCCTAGACAACATCATTATTAAATCTGATTCTTTTTTATAAAAATATGCCCTCTTTGGTTGGTCTGAGAGCTTGGTTAGAGTATTCTTCTCTGTTTTTAACCACCTTTTGTTCAAGTGAGCCTTGTTGGATTCCTTGTATTTGCTATATTTCTCTAGGGCATCTACCTCAGTTAACTACACCAAATTTTTTGGATCCGGGACACTAAACATAGTTTGAAACATTTGAGGACTGAGATCAATGATTACATTGTTTTGTGAATCCATGCATTGTCAGGTAGCCGGATTGTAAGCTCCTATAGCTGTCATGATTAACTCCGGTTATTGGATTGACATAGGAAACATGGTGATGTGAGCCAAACCGGAATCCACTATTCTTTTAGTTCTAGGTGTCACATCCTCATTGAATGTGTCAGCATATAATTCCTCAAAGTTGTATTGGCCCAAATTGGTATCAGTTATGTCAGACCAATCCGATTCTACTACTTTCTTGCAATGACAACAAGACTCCTATGGTTATACCTCAAGGTATAGGGTAACTGTTTTGGATTGATCTTCTTGGTCTTAGCTGCTTCCTTTGATGTTCCTGTAGGCTGGTTCCTTTGGGAAGCTTCTCCTGATGTTCTCGACATTCTTTAGCTTTCTTGCAATAAAACCTCTAGTTAGATCCTTGAATAAACATCACGAAAATATGCCTTAAAATCATACCTTTCATACATACATCGGAGGCGGAACTAGGCAGAAAACATCCTAAACAATCCCTTTTTAACACACTTTCGGGCTCAGAGCCAAAACAAGCATTGAGATTACACTAACAAGAAGCGGGCTCAGAGTCAAAACTAGAATGGTGATCGGAACTGGAACCAGAATGGAAACAAATTCGATTTCTTTCAAATTTTCTAATCTCATATTCAGTTTCGGTTCCGCTTCTGCTTTCGGCTAAGTCATCATTATTTTGAAATAAGGCTTCTCACTATAAGCGAAGTCAGAGATGGGATGGAAAATGGAATTGACACTAATTATAAAATATGCCCAAAATCTAAGTCAATTTTGATCCCGCTTCCGCCTAGGTTGACCATGACGTCATAAACGATTTTAACAGTTTAATGCATAACTTCATGATTAAGGACTAGGTCATATTAAAATGAAAAGAGGCTTAAATATAACATGATAAGACCATGCCCATATGATTGTAAGGCGATTGTACCTTTTAGGGCATCATATTTAAATTAAAACACGAATACAAAAATGCATCTAAACCCTAAACTAAAAACCCTTGATTATGAGCAACTAGTGCACGAATTTAAACCTTCTATTTTAACCAGATTGAATGCACAACATGATTCTAAGTAAAAAACATCATTTACTAAACCCTTCTCACTGTAAAAACAACATTTAACCATAAACATTCAAAAATTAGGGCACCACGACTCGGTCATGGCTAAAACGTGAAAACGACCATGTTTAAACAAACCGACAAGAAACAAAACTATAAAAGCAATAAAAAATCAAGAAAAAAGTAAACAAAAGAAAAACCAATGTAAACATACAAACCTACAGAGGAATTCACACAAAACCAAACAATCCAAGAAGAACAAAGATAAAAAATGTGAAACTACAAAAGAAAGGCAAGAATATGAAACACCACCTCAAACGCGAATAAATAGTTAAACTCCTTGAAGCAATCTGTGCACAACGGTCTTTCCTTCAATCGATTCACTCTAGAAAATCTCCAATGTTGCTCTACTTCGCTCTTCGATTTCTTAACAATAATAATGATAACTACTCGTTTAATCCCTAATTAAGGTAAAACTTAGAGTTTCTACCTATGCATGGGAGTTGTCATTAACGCATTAAATGCAGTAGAGCGAAGTCAAAACTGCATAAGAACTAGCACATCACTGCAGTGTGACTTTAGTAAAAAGTCAACGACCAAGAAACAACGGGAGTAGAATCAAAATGAAAACGGATTTGGAAACTTGAGTAATTTCCCAACTTCGTTCCCATTCTGGGTCCAGTTCCGCCATCAAAGCATAAAACAAAACCAAGCGCAAAAAAGAAGACAAAAGACCGACACAAGAAAACATATCATAAAAACCTAGTCTAAAACAAAAGTCCAAAAAGCGGAGGTAGAGGCAAAATGAGATTTGATTTTGAAATTTTGAATAAATACCGACTTAACTTCCACTCCAGCTCCGGCTCTAATAAAGACAAGACAAAAGGTTCAAAAGAGAGATTGTTGGGATGGGAATCGGTATGAGTTTTAAAGGAAGTTTCAAAACACGATTCAGTTCTGGTTTCGGTTCCGACAGACTAAACCAAAGAAAAACAAAGTGCTTGAAAAGAAAGACTCCAAACTTTGTTTGAAAATCAACCAAGGACAAACATAAAGGGTGACCCATTTTGACCAAGGCAAAATATGGGGTGGTTATGCAAGGCATAATAGGTTCCATCCAAGGGGTTTGAATTAAAGGGGTTTAGATCAAATCCCCTTAGATTGAACCCCCTTGGACATAAACCCCAAGATTAAATCAAACTCCTAGTGGAGTCTCCTCCACACCTATCAAAATGCTAACCAAAAAATATTTTTCTTCATATTTTAGGGAATCAAATGGGGTTATTTGAAAATGTAATTTTGCAAGTATGTATCCCTTAGTGTTATTTTTTTGAAAACTATAATATGTATTATGTTTTTTTTCTAATTTTATATATTTTTTTATTTTTTTAATGAATACAATTCCATTATAAAAAATTATGACCTTTATTTAAGGTAATAGGAAAAATAACAAATATTGTTAGAATAATCTAAAAAAAAGCACTACACTTACATAAATGTCCTTGTTTGAATGAATAATAAAAAACTTGAGATATATGCTAAGAAAAAAATGAGATGGTAAATGTAGAGGAGGAAAAATGATGCCCCCCTCCTCAAAGGGAAAGTGTTCCTCAACTACCTTGAGGGAAAAGCTCAGGTGACAAGGATGGAAGGACAAAGGAGTTTTGGTTATATTTTATGTTTTATGATGAATTATGGAATAAGAGTTTTAGGGACTGAAAGAGCAGGCTTCAAAGGTCTTGTGAGTGAACTGATTGGCTCTCAACCAAGGATGATAGTGCGGCACATGAATGTCCCTACAATGTGCTATAGTCTCTTATGGGCCGAAAATAGAATTTGCTAATAGAGTTGAAAAATAGCCAACTAGTTATTCGATGACTCAAATCTTAAACGTGTGCTAAACTAAAAAAAAATAGAAATATTGGAATGGGAAATAAAATCTATATATCAAACAAAATGAAATGAAATGATGAGATGAAAAGGAAGAGAAGAACTCACACGAGGTCCATGCAATGAAGCCCACCACAATGCTCCAACTTGACAACCTGCACATATAAAAACAAGGAAAAATGTTGGGGTTGTTTTAGGGGCTTGCCTTACTCAAACCCTCACATAGGTGTTTCCACTTCCACGGATAGCCAGATAGATAGAGAAAAAAAAAATTAGACAAGAATACAAATAGATGAGATAATAGACAAGTTAAAATGATAATATGCTACTTGACATTAGTACAATAATGCAATAGAAGAGAACGTAGTTACCCTCCCTTAAGCAATCTAGTGATGTTGAAGGAGAGTATGCAAAACTCAAGATGATCCAAGAGAACCAAAGTGCTAGTGTAGAGAGCAAAGACATGATAGAACTTGTAAGAAAATGGTGTAGAATGAGAATGAGAGTGAAAAGAATGTGAGAATGAGAACTAGAGAGTTAGATAGATCGAATAGAGTGAATAAATGAGAGAATGGGAAGTTATGATCACCTTCATTTCTTGAACTAGAAGTTTCATGCTCTGGTCATTTGACTCCTCTGCAACAATCCACAGTCCTTATGTTGTGGCCTAATGAACCCATGTGTTATGGGTTGACAATTCTTTTTCTTTTACTCATAAGCACTTTTTTGACTTGAGATGTGAACCAAAAAGGCCACAAATTGGGGATTGCAGGTCAAGCCTGCAAACACATTGGATCAATGAAGACACAGTGCCTGTAATCACAATAGCCCAACGAAGGCTTGAACTCTAATAGCCACAACAACAATGCCACCACTTAACCATCACACTATGGGATGAACCCTGGGTTGACAGTTCTTCTTGCTGCAAGGTGTTAGTCTTATTCATAAGGCATCCACATTATTAACAATCATAAATTAAATATACAACCCTACTTGATTTCATAGACATTCATACATTCATACATACATATATCAACATAACATATTTCCATTTCCACATACTTAAGATTGCTTCAAAGTATATAAAAGTATAAAAAGGTCTTAGTAATGTCTTGAAACTTAGCATAAAGAGATAATAAAAAGTATGAAATGGTGAAAGGAAACTAGCTAATTATGGATCCCATCAAGGTGTAAGACTTATGAAAGGTGTCACAACTATATACCTAGGGGCTAAAAACAACAAGTTAAGCAAGAATGAAATGCATCTTTAATTTTAATTAACTGTTTAAGTAGAAATCCAACTTAATATCTATGTTCTAATTCTGTGACAAGAACATTGATAATCTACTACAAGAACAACATAGTTCTATGACATGAATTGTAACAGTTTGTGACAAATAATAAATTTTAAACTTATAGTCATAGTACAATGTAAACAATAGGTAGAAACAATATGGATGATTAATGATTTTTGTCTATTATCAATCTCATAGTTTATAGCTAAATTAGAATAGAAAATGCAATATTGTTTACAAAATCACGCAAATGTAATCTAATCCAAACAACATAAAAGAATCACATTGCTTAACATAAAAGATAGAAATCGCCAAGCATTCCAAGAAGTGGGACCTACCTCTTCAATCCGTTGGGTGATGGAACAAACACTCTTTTAATTTTAGTTGATCAAAAGATAAATTGCTATATTGATCATCAACAACTGAGTTTCATACATACATCCTTGCAATATTTATATATTCTAACATATAACCACCGAGTCTATAAAAAGGATTAAAATATTTGTTTTGGCCTACAACCAACAAACCAAAATATAAAACTTGGCTGCTTGATCACACATTTAAAACAACATTTAAAATATATTTCTTATTACATAACAAAAATATAATTTTAGACAGCAAAAGATCCTCGACCATATTCTCCACAAGGCTTCCAAATGTATCCTTGCCATAAGATCATAATAGATTCTTTGCTTTTAATTTAATATTGTAATTCACTTTAAACAGATTCTCACAATACAAATTACCTTCTATTCTTTCAACATACTAAACAATTTCTTATTTGTTCATGGTAATTAATGACAAGAGGCTAAATGGAAAACAACAAAAATAGACATAGGATTCAAAGTAAGAAGTTTTTCCCTCATCAACTTGCACAAGAAAGACTCAAGGTCGGCTAATATGTTAAGACCCACATAAACACTTTATATTAATGAGGATCCCTTTATGTTCCAATTTACTTCTATTTAATGTTTATTGTCATGCATAATGAAGACACATTTTTCAATCCTAAATAACTTTAATAAATGATTTATGGTGGTTGATAATCACATCTAAATTAACCCAAATCTTAAAAGCAATCATCTATTTAATTGACTTGTACAAGAAAGGCTTAAGGTCAATTAACATGTTGAGACCCACATAAATACTTTATGCTTATGAGAATCCTTTCAAGTCCTAATTCATTTCTAAATAATGATTATTATTATGCACAATGGAGACACATTTTCTAATCTCAAATAGCTTTAATAAATAAATTATCGTGGTCAATAACCAAATCTTAATTATCCTAAAGCAAAAAAATCAATTATTTATTAAATTGACTTGCAAAAGAAAGGCTCAAGGCCAATTCATATATTGGGGCCCACATAAATACTTTATTTTGCATAAATGATCTACTGCATTCAAGTCCTAATTCACTTTTATATAATAAATATATATTGCTCAAGGTACTTACCACAAGCTTGATACTAATTGATTATTACATTAGCTTATACACACAATATAAATGTTTAAATTCTTGGTTAATATCCACAATTAGAGTCCTAGATTACCTCAAGTTCATGTTAGTGAGTACTTATGAATATAACATTTACAAAAATAGTATACAATGGTATCCAAAAGGACAATAGCTATTCTATATACAAATTGGCATGTTTGGCTGTTGAATATATATTGATACCATGTAAGGGAGAGGGGCCCATAGTAGGGACAAAAGTAGTCATCAATGGGTCCCAGAGTGGAGCACCTTAATATCCAATTAAACAATTTTTATCCATAAAGTACACAAAAATAAATCATGTGATGTCACATCAACACAACAATAAAACATGACTTAGTGCACAAATATCGGTCTCTTTTTTTTTGGGTCTTTTTGGACAACTCAATGAAAAACATGTTGACGTGGCATCATATTTGATGATGTGGCCATGAAACTTTAGTTAGAAGCATGTGAGTTGTCAAATAAACTAGTGTACAAAATTGGGAGGGATTTGAAATTTCCATGTAAGATTTTGAGAAATGCGAAGTTAGGGTGCTCCACTATGGACCCCTCTCCCCTTGGTAACAAAAAAAAAGAAAAGAAAAAGTTAAAACATCATTCACTTTCAAACAGATGTGAGTCACTATAGTTAGAAGCATCATTACCCATGCAACTAGTGGACATGTGTGCTAATACAATATGTTTTTCAACACACTTCAAACATATTTTAAATATTTCTCTTGACTAAAGATTGACATACTAAATACACTCTATATTTGATGACGATAAATACAAATTGTATGAAAATTACCACAGCCATAAAAATAACACTCTACCTATCACTATCATAAAAAAGAAGATTATGTTTCTCTATCACTGTCATGGACTGATAATATCAGGTGTCCTACTTGAAGTAACTCCATTGTTTGGAATGACCTTAGACAACACTTATGGGCTTCGTATACTTTGCAGGGGTCCAAGTCCCAACTACTACCATACTACAGTAAAGTACAATGATGCAACTTCTTTCAAATCAAATAGAATTGCCTAGAGTAGAGCACTTTTCCTGTCAGAAATACCATACGGACGGTGCACATGCCCTCCGAGATCTAGGGAATAAATTCCAAGCTCTCTGGACTGAATCTGCACCCTAAAGATTTTAGGGTATGTATAATATTCTCAAGGCCTATGATGGTTTTCCTGAATGGTTTCGGGCACTTAAATGTGACCGTTACGGCCAAATTTAAAACTTATAGAATATTCGGGCTTTTAATTCTTGTGCCAGCTGCCACATCATGGAGATAAAGTGGCTTACAATAAACTATTCAAAAATATACCACATTACATTCATATACGACGTACCGAGACAATTATAGTCAGGCCGCGGCCGGAATAATATATTACTAGAATTAATTTTGAACCAATCAAATGGCACAAAAAGGCATATCCCGCCGGATCTTAAAGCTTTTTATTTATTAGCTAATTAATTGCACAAGTTTCTTTTCAAACATTTAACTACCGTATGGACAAACGGCTGGATAGGAGGTTGCTTAGGTTGAGAATAGTTAATGCTGATCTGAGGGTTAAGATAAGTACGAGATGTTTTTGATCGTTGGATTTCCTAGATGCACGAGAATGTTAAGCTTCGTTGTCTTTATTGCGTGGGCTGAGCCAGTGAGAGAGCTCTACTTGTTTCTAGAGTCGTGTAGGATAAGAATGGAGTTGTTCTAGGCCATTGGAGGGTTCTCAGGCAAAGGGCGTAAGTTTTTAACATTGAATCTGTGCAAAAAGGAATTCATCAAACAGCGTGGTTGGATTTTCTTGAGGTAATGTGAGTTTTGTTTTAGTAATTTTTGTGAGGTGTTCTTGTTTCTTTTCAAGTTGAGCATTGGGGTGCAACTTTTCTCAGGCTGGTTGTTGTCTTGCTGTAGGTTCTTGGTAATGAAGGCTTTGCTTTGTGTGGTGCTTCAGCTGGACTTGCACACAAGTACTACCATTTCCATCTAGGTTGGGTTTTTGATGATGTTTTAATGTAGTTTTTGAAGGTTGATTTCTTGTTTTGAACAAATTGGTCTAAGTTTGGTTCTCCAGGTGGTTTTCTGCAATTTTTTTGTGGGTAGATCTAGGCCTTTGTGGGTATTCATAAATCATATTGGGTTTCAGGTATCCTTATTCCTAACAATGGATACATGGGCTTACAAGAAGAAGCCTTGTGCTCAAAATCGTCTGAAAACAGCATTCCTTCTGCTTAAACTCTCATTCTTTGCCGTGGGTATTATATCCTTTATCAAATTTGGGGTTCCATCTCTCCAGCATTTCATATTCCAGACAGTTCCTTCACTTTGGCTATCCTTCTCCAGTTGGTTGACCCCTCATTTCCTGTACATTATACTCAACTGCATCATTCTAACCATAGCTGTTACTTCAAGCTTGCACCATAATCCCAAAAAAGAAGGCGATCTTTATGATTTAGCAGCCCGCCATCATAACGTCAAGGAACAGCACTCACCACCACCAGAAATAAGCTATCATCAATACCAACATCATCATGAGCCTCACACCGCTTTCCATGATGAAGGCCCCACTTCTTATGCGTTGGTTCCAGGAGAAAACCCTTTCCTATCAAGCACACCCACTAAGGTTGAGGATGATGATGAGGACTGTAACTACATTGCCAGATCCAACTGGTCTCCACTTCCAGAACAGAGCTCTACATCGACATCTTCATGCATAACAACAACTGCCGACGACAAGCCTCTGGCTTCAGCAAGGTTTACCCACAAGAAGTCTTCCAAGGCAAGCCCAGATACAAAAACATCTCCCCTTAGTAGGATTGCTCGCTCTAAGAAGGAAGAAACTCTGGAATACACATGGAAAACCATTACAGAAGGCCGGCATCCTCCTCTGGCCCGCCATCTCCGTAAATCAGAGACATGGGACATAACCCCAAAGGCAGTAAATGCAGACCTTTCTTCTTCCTCAGCCCTCAGAAAGTCTCAGACGGTGAGACAACGCGGGGTGGAGGACTCGCCTGCTTCTTCTGCCTCTGCTTCACCAGCAAAGCATAGCATGAAAAGAGAGCCTTCTCTCAGCCAAGATGAGCTTAATAGACGCGTGGAGGCCTTCATTTCTAAGTTCAATAATGAGATAAGGTTGCAGAGGCAAAACTCGTTTCAAAGTTACACGGAGATGATTAACCGGAGCAACCAGTGAGGAAGAACATGAAGAAGCATTTGGTTTGTTTTACTCGTGTCTTTGTTCTTGTTATTTTGTCTGTGTGTTTTTGTCACCTCAAGCAGGAAGCCTTCTGAATTCGCGTTCTTGAGAATTAGGGCTTCTGCTTGGGAAAATGGAAGTAAAAAACAAATAGTAATAGAGATAGTTTGGAGTGTTTTGTTTGGCAGAAAGCCTTCTGAATTCGCGTTCTTGAGAATTAGGGCTTCTGCTTGTGAAGATGGAAGCAAAAAGCAAATAGTTATAGAGATAGTTTGGAGTGTTTTGTTTGGCAGAAAGGCGCACCTAATATTATAAATGGTGGAAATCTGGATAAATTCATTTATTGTTTCACTTTTCAAGCTGTATTTACCGTTGATCATCGAGTGGTACAGACTACAGAACACTTTCCCCCTGTGTTCACAAGTGCTTGAGTTTTGTGGGGAACATGATGAGCGGAGAGTCTCCTTTTGTAATGGCAAAGAACTTGCTGCAGGAAGGTTCATGGTCTTAGGCAGTGTCTTCAACTGAAGCACAAGGGGATTTGCAGATTTTGCTTGTAAAATCTCACCCATTCCTTCTGTATGCAACTGACAGGAGATGAGTGTCCATAGACTGCATAAGGTCTTTGATTCTTGTTTACTTCTATTGCAAGGAATCAATGATTCAGCTTTTGTTGATGTCTGTCTTACTTATTTCAGCAACTTCCAATTTAATTGAGGCCAATTTTTTTCTAATATACTTACCCTTAACAAGAAGTTCATTGCATAATGTGTTCTTTATGCTATTTGGAGTTTGAATTTAACTTTAAATATGTGATCGACTGACTCTTCTCTTTATCTTCATTGCATCCTGATCCAAAATGTTGATGTATGCACAGTTTTATTCCAAAAATCTTAACTCACTTTAACTTTAAATGTTAATAAGAAACTAATGTTTATGAGAAGTTCCTTACATAGATTGGCCAAATTCAAGTATATAAGAATCGATTTCTGAAAATGGAACCATAAAAAAAAGTGTTAAGCCAGAGTGCACTTTTTTTTCATCTTGCTCAACTGAAATTTTATTATATATGATAATGCCCTCACCCTTGCTCTGTACCAGAGTGAGCAACATGCCAAACTATTTCCATGCATTCCTATTATGTGTAACCCAACCAGCCGACAATGAAGTAGGAAAGTACAATAGATTGGTAAGTTTCCACTGTATAGATCACTGGAGCGGATGTTGCTTGGAATCTGCTTAACAAATAAATGTAAAAATGCAAAAATAACCACGAAAAAGAGTTTTCATGCAAAGGTGTGCTACCTAGTTACTCTTTTATCCTTCCCTTGGCTACAAGGATCACGGGTCCAGTTTTTGATGAAATGATTTGAGTTTCTACAGTGCGAGGCTTGGCACCTTGTACTTTGTCACGAACTTCCTTTGTCCTTTGTTGGAGTTCAAATGGGCACAAGCGTACCATCCTCGATCAAACATCATTGACTACTGCAAGAGAGTGGCAATGCCTATTATTTTTTTTTTTAATATAGCAGAATGTTTATTAACTTGTTATACTTTTTCATGGATCAGCTAAGAATTAAATTTAGGATCGGCCATTGTTCATTGGGGTGTTTTACTATTGAGCTATTGACACACTTGGTACTTCAGTTCAGATGTGGCTCATTTGCCAATGCACTTTTGAGCCACATTAATGGATGAGTTAGGAGTTGAATCTAGGACTAAGTAGCTCTAAGAGTTGAATCTAGGATCAGCTAGGAGTTGAATTTAGGACCAACCATTTGGTGGAGTGCTCTACCATTCAGCTAGGGGGCCATTTGGTGACTGGTCCATCTTTAGATTGGGTGTGGTTCACTTTCCAACATACTTTTGGATTGATACCATGTTTAAAATCATGACTGGTCCATTTTTAGATTGGGTGTGGTTCACTTTCCAACATACTTTTGGATTGATACCATGTTTAAAATCATAAACCAGCTAGGACTTAAATTTGTATTTTTTAGGTGATCAAGTTATGGGTTGTGTATGCTCCACATTGTAGGTGCTTGATGCTCCTCATTGTAGGTGCTTGATGCTCCTAGTGCTTAACTTGGCTCTAATATCATTTTAAACTTTCTTAACGGGCTAATGTAAGACCAACCATTTGGTGTTGGAGTGCTCTGCGAGTGGACTTAGCGCTTACCTTGGCTCTAATATCATTTTAAACTTTCTTAATGGGCTAATGTAAGACCAACCATTTGGTGTTGGAGTGCTCTACTAGTGGATTGGTGGTCCACTTTGTGACTAGTCCATTTTTATTTCGGGTGTGGTTCATTTTTCAACATGCTCTTTGGTTTGATACCATGTTGAAAATCATAAACCAGTTAGGAGTTTGATTTGCATTTTTTAGGTGACCAAGTTATGGGCAATTGTATGTTCCATGAATTGTAGGCCCTTTACTCTTTTTTTTTTCAAAAACTTGTTTATGCTGATTTTTTTCATTTTTCTTAGATACTTGTTTTACAACTTAGTTTTTGTTGTATTTGAACTTGCTTACGGCAAAGTTATAAATTGACTATTTTTTTAGTTCCCTTCTACATGGTTCTCCACTTAAACACCATCTAATTCAACACAATTGATAGCAATTTGATATCACATTCATATCAAATAGTGGTAAATATGTGTTCTATTTTTATTGGCCAAAATTGACCTTTGCTTATTGAATTGGATGATGTTTAAGAATAGTTGTCTCACAGTTTTCTTTAGAGTATAAATCTATATTTATACCATTTAAATATAAGAGTTTTTTATGGTTTCCTAATAAATAGAAGTGGATTTTTTAGTTACTTTTTGTTGCCTACTAGTTTGATTCTTTCTCATTTCTCTTTTGAGACAACATGAAGCTAAAATAACTAAAAAGCAAATGACAATGATGATTTATATTGCTAAAAAAGCACCCATAAGTTTCATATAGCATTCACCATTAAAATCTTGTTCAATTGATGCCAAATAGTACTATTGCTCTATAGGCTTTTCTTAAGAGATTTTAACTACTTTGGCTAAAAAAGAAGTTAGAACCACTTATAAGCATTATGAAATATGATCGTACACAATCCTTGGTTGGTTGGATAAAAACCCTCATTAGTACCTATCTTTAGGTAGATGTTGCAACTAGAATTCTTTATCTAATTATTACTTTTTATACCTAGCAACCAATTGTGTGCTATAATTTTTCATAAGTAAGGGTTATATTTATCTTGACTTATTTAAACATGAACAATTCTTTACCAAAAATATTTGAAACAACATTTTTTAACAATTCAATTGGTTGAAATGTATGAATGAGGTTGTTGTGGTAGTACTATGGACAAAATATAATACCTAATGTAGTTTGTTTGACACAAATTTGTATAATTGTCTCTAAAGGTTAATCTAATAGTTTAGAAAATGTATCAAAAGGCTAATCCAATGGTTTGAGAAATGTTGTAACTAAAGGTTAATCTAATGGTGAGTGCAGAGGCCCACCAAGATCAATGATGAGGGGGATGGGTGCTCTAAACAAAGATTGCATTGATTAAATGAGTTGCCCATTCCTTGCAATCTGCTACCAATGAAATAACAAACACGTGGATGTGATGGGTGCAGTGGAGGTCTATGGTTGCAATAGTTAGTGAGCGAAAAAATCTCCTCAAAATCCACTTAAAGACTCATTTCTTTTTTTTAATATACAAAATTTCCATTAGTTCTTTCGTATAGGATGATATACATTCATGCCAACCTAATTGGAATGAATTTATACATTACACATTTGGGGACTTGAACTCCTTAAATGCACACCTTCTAGAAGTGAAGAATGGGCATTGGCGATTTTTTTAAGATTGAAACAATGCAAGAAAAAATTGCATAAAATAAAGCAACTGTAGAGTAGGAAAAGTGATCCTAGATCCAACTAGGATTAGCCTCTTTTCACTTGACTCCACGTTTCGACATAAACCAACTAGGGTGGTTGATTAGCTTGCTGCCACAAGAGAGAGCCAATCTCCTAGGGTTTGTGTCCTTTTGTGTTGTAAGGAAGATAAATTTGATGTGTGTTTTTATAATCTTATGACATATAACCCTAGATCTAAAAGTGTAATTAATCGCATAGACAAAAAAAGAAGAATAAAGGCAGATTTGAGAATGAGATACATAAAGGAACCTATGATTACAATCAAAGTCTGAATTGCAAGGACAAGGGCATTGGGTGCTCTAGATTGAGATGCTTCTTTTTTAGATATGAAAATTCCGAGATGTAGGTTATAGTTTGCTCCGATAAAACTTACAAACTTGACTTGTACACATGAAAAGAGGGGAAATGTTGTGTTGTATAGGGGCTTGCCTAAATCAAACCTTGTTTTGGTATTTCTACCTCCACGTACAATGATTGATAATGATCAAGAGAATATACTCTAGGTTGGGTACAGGCCAAAATAATAATTGACTGAAAGGATAAATGATAATGTTACCTTGATGTGAAATTCTTGATAAGTGATGCCACACCACAAGTTGCCACAAATATTGATTGATGGATGCCTTGATTTCTTGATAGACCTGCAAAAGGTTAGTTCACAAAACATAATAGATTGTTGTAACTAACATGTAGAGGATAACTCAATGCATTTTCACAAAATGGCATGATTGATCACAGTAGCTTTGAAAGGAAAAATAAATGAGCAATGGAAAGTACTAACTAATGAGCATTGCTTGAAGGAAATAAATTACCAAGAAATAAAGAAGCCAAACCAAGCACCACTAAATGCAAAGGAGACACAAAAATTTGATAAAGGGAAAAAGTAAGAAAAACCCCCAATATTATGAATGAAGGTAAAATGCCTAAGAATGATACAAAGAGAGAGGGAGAGAGAGCACTTAAGCCTCAAGATTGCTTGCTTGAATGAAGAATGAGAGGAGAGGCACCTCAATATATAGATTTGAGAAGAGGAGTTAGAATTATAAAGTAACTCCCAACTCAATGAATGCCACCATTCATCTATGTGTGTGCAAGTTGTTAAAAATCTCTTAACTCAGTGGCTACAAATATTTTTTAATAAAGGAATTAAAAAAAGAAAATGAGTCATCCTCACACATGCACGAGAAGACAAAAAGACAAAAGACTTGTAGGGATTCCTTTGGAATATTCCTACAAGTTAATAAATAATTACAATTTAAGAATAACCTTTACTAAGTAAAGATTAATCTTTTAACATCCCCCCCTTAAGCTTTACTTGGGGAGTTTACATCAAAACCTTCAATGGGTTGTAATCCTAATTTTTACAATAAAAGAGAATTTTATCTTTACCAAGAGCTTTGGTGAGAATATCTTCCACTTGATCTTCACCTTTCCAATACAAAAGAGAAATTTGCTTGTCTTCAATTTGCTCTCTAATGAAGTGATGTTGAAGAGCAATGTGCTTGGTTCTTGCATAAAAAATTGGATTCTTGGCTAAAGCAATGGTGCTTTGATTATCACAATATAAAGGAGTAGGATCCATTTGAGGTAGACCCAATTCTTCAATTAATCTTCTTAACCGTAATGCTTCTTTGGATGCATTTGTACAACCTTTATATTCCGCTTTTGTAGAACAAAGATAAGTAGATTGTTGTTTCTTAATATTCCATGAGATTACAACTGTTCCAACAAAGAAATAACAACCTCCTAAATCTGAATCAATATAACCTTTAAAAAAAATATCACAATTTGCATCATAAAAGAAATCAAGATTAAGAGTGCCTTTAACATATCTTAAAATTCTTTTTGCAACTTTAAAATGAGTTTGTTGTGGTTTAGACATAAAACCTAGAAACTAAACCAACACTATAAGAAATATTAGGTCTAGTAAGAGTTAAATAATTCAAACTACCAGCTAATTGCCTATACAAAGTAGGATCCCATAACAATCATTAATTTAGTTCCCGATTCAAAAGGAGTAGAAACACACTTTGCATCATTTATTTTAAATCTCTGAGATCTTGAGCATATTTATTTTGAAAAAAAAAAAAACCTTTAGGTGTTTGCCAAATTTGCATACCCAAAACATAATGTAATAGGCCTAAATCAATCATTTGAGACTTAACATCACTAATCAAATTGTTAGAACTTGAAGTTATAATTAAATCATCAACATATAAAATAATAATCACAATATCATTTTCACTATGCTTAATATATAAACTTGGATCATTTTTACTTCTAATGAAACCTTGAGATAGAAAGAAAGCATTAATTTTTTAATACCATTATCTAGGAGATTGTTTTAAACCATAAATTGATTTCTTCAATTTGCAAACAAGATCTTCATTGCCTTCCTTAATGAAACCCAAAGGTTGAGACATAAATTTCTTCATGTAAATCACCATTTAAAAATGCACTTTTAACATCCATTTGATGAATAGGCCAATGCATATGAGAAACTAAAACATGAACTAATTTAATAGTTGGCATCTTAGCTACTAGAGCAAATGTTTCATTATAATCTAAACCTTCAACTTGAGAGAATCCCCTAGCAACTAATCTAGCTTTAAACTTGCTAACTTCATTATTTTCATTAACCTTAGTTTTATACAACAATTTGCATGAAACAAGATTCTTACCTTGAGGTAAGGGAACTAAATCCCAAGTTTTATTAGCAATTAAAGTATCATATTCTTCTTGCATAGCCTTTTTCCAATGAGGTTGATCTTTAGTTTGTTCATAAGTTTTAGGATCATTTGAATGCATAATGTTAAAGACAACAAAGCATAATTACAATAAGTTTCCTTTCTAGTTTTAGATTGATTCATTCTAGCTAAAATATCCTCACTTTCTTGCGTCAATTTTTTAAACCATTTAGGCTTTCTTTTAGATGTAGGAGTATCATCACTAGAAGAAGAATCATGAGGAGAAATTTTAACATTTTCATCATTACTATCACTATGAGTAAGAGATGCATTAGGAGGGTGAAGAGAAGATTCAATTTGAGGATTATCCTCCACAACAATAACTTTATTTTGAGAAGATTCAATATTAGGCACTTTAGAACAATCATGAACATTTGGGAAACAATTTAGAAAATGATATTAGGGTAAAAATTTAGCATTTCAGCTTCCTAGTGACCATTATGCTTTGAAAACTCTAATAAGCATATAATTTTCTATATATTAAGAGAAATAGTATGTCTCATAGAATCCACACCAACAATATTTTGAAGACCAAACCCAAAAATAACTTCTTTCAAAACATAAAACATGGTAAAAAATAACAGGAAGGAATTTAAAAATAACATTCCATTTTTTTAGCCCACACACAGTCCCAAAAAATGTGTTCCAAAATTTCATTGTTCTGACATAACAAACATTTAACTGATTGAAACATCATACATCTCAGCCTATCACCCACAATTAGTTTGAAGTGAGACTTCCCAAGCTAGGATTTTACCATTAGTCTCAACTTTAGATCTCCAAACCTGAGCACCCACTTTTCTCCATGTTTTTTCTTTGAGGCATTTCCATCATTTATTTAGCCTTGGATTTAAGGAAAAAGAAGATAGGATACTCAAATAAACCTTTCTTAAAGAAAACAAACAAACTGATACTAGCCACCACCAACCATTAAGATAATGATAGTGTAGGGGAGTGGAAAACTTCATAACAAGGTCAATAAGAACCATTGATTTAACATAAATGACAAACCCTTTAGACTTATTGCTTAAACAAAAAAAGTCTTAATGTTATGCTAAGTAGCCCAATCCAGAGAATTAAAATGCTACAAATCTCCAAACTATCGAATCCCTTTATTGAATAAATAATAAGCATCCCTTGGAAAGGAGATAACAAGGGGTTGGCTCTGATCTTGCACCATTCTATTCCACTAGATAAACAAAGACCCAAAACTAAGGCCATGTTGCAAGGATGAAATTTTCTATTTTAGACATTTACAAACATGTTGCCATGCCTTCCAAATGGACTGTAAAGGAAAATAAGCTTTTATATGAAAGCAAGGGGCCGACATAATTTTTTCTAACCATCAAACATCTTTCCATTTCCCCTTGACAATATCCTATATGGTACGATAAACCAAATTTTTCCATGGTTCATCTCTAGTAACACCTCTAATTATCTATTTAGTAGACACAAACCCCTTGAGTTCCCAGATCTAATAGATCCAATCCACCTTTAGCTTTAGGCTAGATACAATACAACCAAAACTTGTGTTAGAAACAAACATCAACATTCCAATTAGATCATAAAAAATGACAAATGATTCTATTTAAGTCTTCAAACTATTTTTGAAAGCATCTAGCAAGAGGAGTAGTACACATGTGATGCAAGAAATATGCAATTCACAACTTGAATCATGCTTGCTAAAGATAAAAATTTGTTCCCCCAAGTGTAAAGATTATTTTTCAGTTTATTTAGAAACCAATTCCATATATCAAAAGGTGAAACATCCATCCCAAAGGGAATGGCTAGGTAGTGAGAAATTTTACCATGATTAGTTTTCTCCCAATCTTTCAAAATTCACTAAGGAGTTGGATCCATTTTCACCATAAGAAATTCAATTTTATGATGAGCTAACTTTGAATGGGGCATAGAGCAATAAGGATCAAGGACTTCCATCACATTATTAATCTCTTTTTTAGAGTTTTGGAGAGAAAACATGTTATCAACAAAATAGAATTAAGCACAATTTCACCATTGGGATTAGAAATACCCCTTATCAAGATCATTTGGTTGTACTTTTGTAATAGAAAACCAGTAACATTAGTAACAAGAACATAGAGAAAATATAACAAACAACCTTGTTTGATTGAACATTGTAAGGGAAATGTGTCTAAAAACTCTTTGTTTATAACCATCTAAGCATTTACATCTTTAAATAGCATTTGGACATGTTTACAAATTCTAGGACCAAAACCAACCACTGTATCATCTTGAGAATAAAACTCGAATGCATTCTATCATAGGCTTTGTCAAAATCTAGTTTAACCAACATGGAATTTTGTCTCGAATATTGAGCTCATTCTAAAGTTTCCTAAGCAAGGATAATGTTATCAAGGATAAATATCCAACCAAGGAACCTATTTTGTTTTGGCCTAACTGTCCCTTTAACCACATGTTTGATCCTTGTAGCTATTGCTTTAGCAATGATTTTATAAAGAAGTGTTAAGCAAATTAATAGGATGCCATCCAAAGACAGTATCATCATTTTTCCTTTTAGAAGAAGTTTGATAAGGTCATTATTACTATTAGGCCCTAAGGAACCTTGATCCAAAACCTCAAGGTGTAACAGATAAAAGTCATATCTAATTGATGCCACATAGTTTGATAGAACTACATTGAAATCCCATCAATCACTAGACTTTTATTAATGAACATTAAAAAACATGTTCAAAGTCTTCCATAGAAAGATCTTCTCTAAACAACCTCTCATAAAAATTCTGAAATAAACCTTTAACCTCTTCCATATTAGTGTGAACATAACCAGTTTCATCTTGAATAGTTGGACAATATACTCCTTTTTATGTTTATAATTTAGATACTTGAAGAAGTATCTATAACCTCTATTACCTTCCTTAACCTAGTGTAATCTAGCCTTGATTTTAGCTCCTTGCCCCTTATAAATTTCAATTTTATGAAATAGAGCTTCTAAAGAGACAATATAAGTTTGTAAATTGAAACTATTAGGATGTGCATCAAGAAGTTTTTTGGTGTGTTCCAAATTCCCTTGTAGGGATTTTTCTTTATATTTTTGCTACCAAGCTAATATCTTTCCAAAAGAACATAAGAATTCTGCACACTGTGAAATAGCATGGTGCTACCATTCTCTATATGAGCCCCTCTCAATTGGTATGGTAATATGATTCCAAATTACAATACGAGTGGCCACGTAGGAGGAATTTTCTAAATATAAAGTATGAAGTTTATATGATAGCTTGGAATCAACACTACTATTAACATCCCCTAAAACAAAGAAAAATATAGGAAAATGATATGAGAGAGTAGAAAAATAATCTAATCTAACATAATGACCAAATATATCTTGGACAACATTAAAATGAGGAGATAAATAAAATATGTCAAGTCTACTTAGATTTCTATCATCCCAAATATGTGGTTAGACCAAGTGTACCAATTATCATTATGGTTGAAACTTTTGTTGTGTATTGGATTAATAATCCACACATAATTAAAATAATGTATCTATTTATCAAATTCTGAACTACTTAACTTAGTACTAAACTTAATGCTATGCTTTCTAATTCAGAGGATACTACCCCTGTTGATGAACCCAAAATGGACGCTTTCTCTAAGTGTATGAAGATGACCCATGGTGTCTCTACTTTGTTGGCTTGTATGGATGACTTGGAAAGAAAATTGAGTGGTATTTCTTGCTTTAGCTTGAAGGTCATCCACCACTCAACAACTACGCTTGGGTATGTGCTACACGATGAAATAAATAACATGAAAATACTAATGATGCTAGTACAAGCTCTCCGAACCGAGAGATCCTTAATTTCCTCAAGGAGGATCAAGAGAAGCTTGCTATGCAATTTGGCGCTCCTTTCTTTTATTTGTTTTATGTTTTAAAAAATGTTTACTCTACTGATGGTTACCTATTGGTTTGTTGTCGTTGGCATTTGGCCTTTGACCATGTTTATATTTTACTTTTTACCCTATTGGGCCTTTTGTGTTTGGGTCTAGTGCCCTCTAATGCTTCTTACCTAATAAAAAATAGTATGGTTGGTCCAACTATGATCATTAGGATATTGGACCATATTAAAATCCCCTCCTATAACTCAATCAACATTAAGAAGATTTTTAGACATCTAGTCCCACATCTCACTTCTGTATTTAGCTATATTGGGAGCATAAACTAAGCAGCAACCAATAGGTTTTTCATTAATAAAAGTGAGGGACCACAAATAACTATGTGATGGGTTCTCCCCTATATCAATGAAAAAATTATAAACCCATGAAACAAAAATAATGATTGCTCCCCATACCTTCTCTATGCGACATATGAAGAAAAGACTTGCATGTATCCAAACATTGAATAAAGAAGATGCAAGATGGAGGCTAGTAAGTTTAACTTCCTAGAGAAAAATAATATCAGGTTTTCACTTAACAATTACATCCTTTACTCCATATTTATGATGAGGGAGATAAATCCCTCACATTCCAAGACATAATTCTGTAAATTATGGTAGAGAGGATATAGAAGGATCTTCCTCTTGTGAAAAAGCTTCATGATGGTTAGCCAAAGAGATATCTAATGATCATAGGTACCCAAGTCGCTAGTGGTAGGATATGGGGACTTTGATCTTTGCCTCACAAAAGGGGGGGAGAGGAGGAAGATCGATCCAAATATTTTAAACTATGTTAAGAAGAAGAGTGGGGATAACCTTGGGGTGAAATGTATCCACTTTGACTATTAGTAGACCCAAATGATTATTTTCTCTTTTTACTTTGCAACCATCCTCCATCACAACATCTTTGTAAGATGAATCAGGAATATCAGAGGACTTATTATTATTTTGTGTATTAAAAGGGGGTTTGATCAATTTTTGCGAATGAAAAGTATATTTAGGCATTATAGAAACTAAGAGTTGGTTTTTAACTTGTTGACTAGGAGAGACAAGAACTTGAGGCTATACAATTCTATTCTTTTTGGCAGGAAAATCTCTTATTAGATGACCTTTTTGTCAATAAAAATAAGAATTAAGTTTATTAACATATACTAATGGCTAGAAAAACCAAAACTTTGGTATGATTAACTTAATATTTTCAAGTAGTTGGTTATTTAAATCTATTTCCACACAAACCCTAGGGTGCACCCTTAAATTGGAAAACTTATTAGAGTTATTCTTGCACCAGATAACTATTCTAAGATGAGAAATAATTTCACACAAGAAAGGCTCAAAGGAAAGATTCAAAAACAAAAGTTTCACCCACATTGGGTATTGAGATCTAGAAGAGTCTTTAAGGTAAAAATATAATGTACAAGCTTGTAAATAACACAATTGACCATAGATAACCTAGGTTACATATTGCAATGCTTCTTGAACATGCTCAACTGTTCTAAATTTATAGAAAACAAAATTTTCTTAACTCCCTCAAGACTTCAATTTCCCATCCCCTATTTTATTGGTTTAATTTTTCTCATTTATAAAAGAATGATTCAAAGGGGTACCCCTCTTAGGAAAAACTAAATAACAAATCTATGTTGGCATTCAACAATGCAATTCATAATAACATTAGGGAGGAGAAATTTAAAAAATATACCCGTTTCTTTGTCATTTTGTTCTTCCATTGTAGACACTTCTTTATCTAAATTATTTCCCATCAAATTGTATGCAACTTCTGTAGTCAAATATCCATTTCCATTTCTCTTAAATGTGTCATTTTCTACATCAAGATTAACATTGTTTACCTCTAAACCCTCTTTCTTTTTATGGCACCCTCGTGAATTTGTATCTTCAACTTTTAGCCTCATATCTCTTTGAAAGGCATCAATTGTAAACTTGTGAAGCCACATTAGGGAACACATTTTGCAGTCCATCTCTTTGTTCCTTTGTTTGCCTCATATGATTTGTCCAAGCATCATATTTTGATGAGATACCACCCTAACTTTCATTAAATTGATTATTGATTAAGATTTGACTGTTGTGGCTAGTGGATAGTTTAAGCTAAATTTAATGCACAAAAAAACCTAAATAGATGGTTATTGATATGTGTTTCAATCTAAATTCACTTGTTATAGTTTAGCCATGGTCTAACTTCGTTCATTGTGGTTTATGTCATTTAATGACATATCATTTTAGGGAAGGTAAAATTCACTTGACGACCTCCTATCTTGTGCTAAAATAGGGGCTTTAGAGTAGGGTATGAATATGCATCAAAACATAAAAAGATAAGAATAGATAATATTTTTTCTCGACAAGAATAATTTTTTAATATGTTGTAGTTTTCATAATTTCAATAAACAATTGATCTTACAATAGTGTCTTATTTATGGGATATCTTGATTTTAGTATGAAATTATATATTTTATAGAAAAAATAATGATTTAAGTCTTAAGTGGTTCTATCTAAATAGTTTTGATTTAAGGAGATCAGATCAAACCCTCTTGGATAGAACCTCCCAAAATTAAATTAAATCCTCAATAGAGTCTCCTTTGGACCAATCAAAATGTTGACAATTTTTTTTTCTTTACCTTTTGGGGGATCAAATTAAGCCATTTCAAAATGTCATTTTGTAAATATGTATCCCTTAATATTAGCTTTACAAAAAATAATATATATTATATTTTATTTGATATATCATATTTAAAAAAATATAATGAATGTAGGTCCATTACGTACCAAAAAATAATGACCTTTATTCAACACATTAGAAAAAATAACAAATATTGTTAGAAAAATCTTATAAAATGCACTACACTCCACATAGATTTTCTTGTTTCAATGAAAAAGACATTTAATTTTGACAAATATGCTAAGAGAAATGTGATGCAAAATAATCTAGTTCTAAATTGTTTGTTAGTATTGATTTAAGTATTAATAATTAATAAAAAATACTAAAAAGTATCCATCTATATATTTGAGCTGATGATCTAATTCCAATAAATTATGGATTTTTTTTTTAATGAAAGTTATGTGTTATGGAATAATGTCATTCAATACAAAATAATAAAAAAATAAAATAAAATAATGATAGAAATAACAATAATAAGACTATAGCTCTAATTTATATAGAAAATTCCACAATTCTTATTTTACATCATACTTAAATTCTTGATTGTTTGTTCTAGGCTATAAACACAAATTGAAAAACATTGAAAAGTGTTATTTTGAGCATCACTGTTAGGCCAAAAAATGAAACAAAGTATTGTGAGAACACCTAAACATGTATACAAAATGTAAAATAATGCACTAAACAAATGTCTCAAATGTGATAAGTTCACATTTACTATTGTGCTTTGAGGCTATGCCAAAATGGGAGCTCTAGAGTAGGGTGTGGACATCCATCAAAGCAAACTATTCTCTTAATTGCATCGCACAAAGGTAGCCCAATAAAAAAATGTTCCATCTATTCAATCAACTTGCTATGTACTATGGTTAATTTAACTATCATTGGCACCAACTATAGATAATGTGACCCACTTTAGTCAATGCCATAGGAAACTACAATGAACTTGAAATCTCATGAACATAATAAAGTTACGAATAAAATTAAATGTTTTTAATTTATCAAAATGATATATGCGAATCAGTCTATTAGATTTGAATTAAAATATAAGATAATGGTACAATATTCATAGTGGCCACACCAAAAAAATCAATGGCAACCGCAGTGGCAAAGAGGTCACTAGTGGCAAAATCAAAATCTCAACTATTAGCACCCACAACAACCCTTGCAACACAATAGCAAACCATAATTATGAATCCTTCAACAACTACACTAAATCCCCCGAGAGCACCTCAATTTCCAACACAACCTACACCTAACCCAAATAATAAGCATGTCCAACAGGATTATGCTAATGACACCATACAATACCCCACCTATGGGGATGAGGTGAGTGATGCACACCTCAGATTAGGGAAGATGTTAGTTGGGCCTTCATCTCCTCATATCACTAAATTAATTGATGAAGAACTTCCAACAGAGCCCATGGACAAACAACCCAAGGAACCTGAATCAAATCAGGTTAACCCAACAACCATGAGTCTAGAGCCTCCATTCCTTGAAATATTAACAATCCAAAAAAATCATTCGCAAGCTGAAACTGATCTATTAGGACAACTCAAGGATGTTTGCATTAAAATACCCCTCATCCAAGCCATTAAGGAAGTACCTATTTATACCAAAACAATGAGAGAGTTGTGCCTCAACAATCTAGGAAGGAAACGAAAGGACCCTTAGACTATACATGTCTTAGGACAACTTGCATACATTATGTTGGGAAACATAATAGTCCCCAAGTATGAAAACCTTGGGAGCCCTATAGTGAATGTCAAAATCAATGGTACTCTCATAAAGAACACCTTAATTGATCTTGAGGCAACCATTAATGTAATGAAAAAATAAACCATGACGTTATTACAAACAATGGAGCTTAGAATTACACCTACTATGCTACAGTTAACAGATAGGTCTACAATCAAGCCAGAGGGAGTCATAGAAGACCTGGTAACAACATTGGACTTATGGGAGTACTTTATAAAATTTATGGTGTTGCAGCCTAAAGCTAACCTTTTAGGATACCCCCTCATCTTAGGAAGACCTTGTTTGGCAACTACAGATCCCTTTATAGGTTACAGTTCTAGAAACATGATCATTTCCAATGGAAATGTAACTAAGAAACTAGTCCTCTATCAACCTACCTAGCCACATGTTGATTTTGGAGCAACTTGCATGGCCTAGCCTAGATGAGGAAGACCAATATTCCCTACAAAATTTGATGACTATTGAACGTAGTCCCTTGTTAGGAAACCAAGATGAAGATGAATTGATTACAAACACCATGCAAAATAATTATTGAAGTGATCCACGACAACATGACTGTCTAACATGTTTGCAGGACCCACCCACTGCAAAACATAATTCTCACCAATACATTTGAGTTTGTTTCTCAAAATTTCCACTTTATTGCCACATCATTGTATCCCAAATATAGAAAATATTAAAATTTAATCTATTCAAACATCATCCTTAACTTTAGAGATTATGCCGAACAAGACATTAAATGTAAACAACCAATTGTTTGCTACACAACATACCTCGTTGTTGAATGTGCTACAAGTACATGCAACAACATTTGCATGGGATTACCATGAAATGAAGGGTATTAAACCAAATTTGTGCATGCATTTGATTTACATCAATGAAGGCTACAAACCATTTAGGCAACATAGAGAAGAATGAACCCTATAGTCTGTAACATAGTCAAAGCTGAATTATAAAAGTTGTTGGATGTAGGATTCATCTATCCAATTTATGACAGTCAATGGGTGTCTCCACTAGTGATTGTACCTAAGAAAGGGGGGAAATGGAGAGTGTGTATAGACCACCATGAGTTGAATGTGACAACTAAGAAAGACCACTTTCCCCTTCCTTTCATTGACTAAGTACTAGATTCACTAGCAAGCAAGAAATACTTTTCCTTTTTGGATGGCTTTAGTGGATACAATCAGATTAAGATAGCCCTAGAGGATCAATACAAAACAGCCTTCACATGCCCTTGGGTTACATATGATTACTTTGTCTTTCCATTTGGGCTACAGGGAAAAATTTAGTGGCGAATCTTCGCCAATTGGTGAATGTTTGAAATCGGGACCTCCAAAAATGGCGAATAATACAAGTTAGAAAGGATGTTGAATCGCCAAGTTTTTACAAAAAAATAAAATTGTCTTGATTAATTTGCCAATGCATTATTTTTTAAATGATGCGTCATTGGAATTGATTCACTAGTAGTTTATATTGTAATTACAGATATTAATTATAGTTGCCATTAATTTTATATTCCTACAATTAATTTTTGGGAAATATCACCACTAATAATAATTTACCTTTTCATTTTAGGGATATTATAGCCTTGAATAGGTTTTTTATTTATTGTCATCGATTAGCTTTTTAATTGAATTGCTGCAAGTCAATTCTGTGACTTTATATGTATGTGCCTTTTAAAAAGGTTGTTGAGGCCCGAAATTTGATCTCCACCGTTCACTGTTGCCAATAGTTCATGACATACATCATCATCGTGTATCGGTGAGACATCCCTAAGTGTCCCACCGATGATGTTCACTCATGCCGATAAGGCTTCCATTCTCCACCTGGGATCCACCAAGGCACAAGTACACCACTTGTGTAATTATGAAGAATCATGAAGGGAATCTACAATATTCGCGCCAAGCTCTCAGAAAGACATCTGATCAAAGCTCTGTTTGATCTCCACCATTCACTGTTGCCAATAGTTCATGACATGCGTCATCATCATTGTATCGGTGAGACATCCCTAAGTGTCCCACCAATGATCACTCACGCCGATAAGGCTTCCATACTCCACCTGGGGTCCACCAAGGCACAAGTACACCACTGTAATTCCAGAGAATCATGAAGGGAATCTAAAATATTCGCGCCAAGCTCTTGGAAAGACATCTGATCAAAGCTTTGTTTGATCTCCACCGTTCACTGTTGCCAATAGTTCATGACATACACCATCATCGTTGTATCAACGAGACATCCCTAAGTGTCCCGACGATGATGTTCACTCACGCCGATATTCGCTCACGGAATGAACTTGTAGCAGTCCGATTTAAAAGCTAATCGATGGTAAAATTTTCAAGTTTCATTTAGTTTTACTTTTCAAGTGAGATTTAAAAAAAAAACTTCATCTGTGTGTGCTCCAATGCATTTTCAATAGTGAATTTATGCTTGGTGGTGAGGGGCTTTGCCCCTCAACCCAACCTATATCACGACAGGAGCGCATCGGGGCCGCTGCCCCCAGACCTCACAAGGGGGCGTTTCCCCCTCAACCACCACAAGGGGGCTCTGCCCCCTTAACCCCCACAAGGGGCGCTGCCCCTTGACCCCTCCGGTGGCTGCCACCCCCGGGCCCCTACTTCAATATTAATTTTTTTTTTTAAATGGGGGAACTGCGTTGACCAACTATGCAAATTTTTAAAGGAGAGATTTACCATTATAATTAATTGTTTTAGTGATTATTCACTAGGATTTTCCACAGTGATTATTTTTTTTTACCAATTATTCATTAAGATTCGCCAGGATTTTACAATTTTTTTAATAATGTGCATAAGATTCGCCAGGGAAAATTACTAAATTTTTCAAATAAAAGGAAATATTTGCTAGGATTTTACACCTTTGCTGAGGGGTGGGGGGGGGGTTACTTAAAGTTATCCTTGTTGGGCTATGTAATGCATCTACCACCTTTCAAAGGGCAATCCTGAGCATATTCTTAGACTTTGCTAATAATTCCATGGAAGTTTACATGGATGATTTCACAACATATGGGAATACCTATGAAGAAGCACTTGCCAATCTGGAGAAAGTACTATAAAGATGTCAAGATAATAACATGTCCCTAAGTCATGAAAAATGCTTCATGATGATGATTGAGGGAGTAGTTTTGGGACATTTTGTGTCCCATAAAGGAATCCAACTAGATCCCCAAAAAAGAGAGATAATATCAACATTACCTGTACCTCAAAGATAAAAAGATGTCAGAAGTTCCCATGGACATGCTGATTATTACATAAGATTCATGCAAGATGGAAACAAGATGGAAACACCACTATTTGTCTTATTGTCCAAGGATGTAGAGTTTGAATAGACAACTTCTTTTCAATATTCCTTTGAATCTCTCAAGGTAGCATTAACCAAGACCCCTATTTTCAGAGTACCAAATTGGAACTTACCCTTCCATATCCATACAAATGCTTTAGATTTTGCAATAGGAGTTGTGCTAGGATAAAAGGATGAAAACCTCGAGTATGCCATTTATTATATCAATAGAAATCTTCAAGGGGCAGAACTCAACTATTAAGTGATTGAGAAGGAAATGCTAGCAGTGGTTCATGCAATCAATAAGTTCAGATACTACATTATAGGGTATTCTATATTCATACATACTAACCATACAATAATAAGGTATTTGATGAAAAAACCAATAGTGGGTGGTAGGCTTGTGAGTTGGTTACTACTACTTCAAGAATTTGACATAAATATTATGGACACTCCAGGGAAAGCCAATTTTGTAGTAGGTTTTCTATATAGATTTCCAGCCAAACTAGAAGAAGATGTTGTAGATAACTCATTCCCAGATGAGCACCTATTTTCTCTCTCCTTGCACACACCTTGGTATGCAAACATTGCTAACTATCTGGTAGTAGGGAAAACACCACCACATCTCTCACCAAGGGAGAAGAGACAATTAGTCCAAACAATTTTTACTTACTCATGGATAGTAGGATATTTATTCTACACAGGGCCTAACAACATAATGTGAAGATACATCAAAGAAGATGAAGTGTATGATATCCTTAATGAACCCTGTGGGGGACAGTTTGCAACAAAGAGGAAAACTCTTAAAATTTTGAATACTAGCTATTATTGGCCAAAACTTCATAAGGATGTAGTCAATTACAATAGGAGCTATGATAGATGTCAAAGAATGGGAAGGTCAACAAAGACATATGAGATTCCATCACATCCACAACTAGTAGTAGTACCATTTGATAAATGGGGATTAGACTTCATTGGTCCCATCTCCCAACATAAAACAATAAATACTACATTTTGGTTTGTACATTTACCTTACCAAATGGGTGGAAGTTAAAGCTTTGCAGTTTGCAAGAGATGGGAATGTGGAAAAATTTCTCTATGAAGATATATTTACAAGATATGGTGTTCCTAGAGAAATTGTCACATATGAAGGACCACAATTTACATTAGATTTGATCACAAAACTAGTACAAGAATATGAGATCAAATATAAAAATTCTACACCATATCACCCTCAAGAAAATGGTCAAGTGGAGGTCACAAATAGATAAATTGAACACACCCTCACAAAGGAAATGCAACTCCACAGGAAGGACTGAGCAACTAGGTTACCTAAAGTAGTTTGGGCTTACAGGACAACCTGGAAGACAACAGTAGGTTTCACACCATATGAGCTGGTATATGGTAAAAAGGTAGTACCCCCAATAGAATTTGAATACAAGACCCTAAGGATGACAATTAAATTAGGCATGGACCCATCAACAACACAAAAGGAGAGGTTACAAAACCTCAATGCATTAGATGAAATAAGAATCAAATCCATACACCATATTGAAATTATCCAACAACAAAGGGCACAGTGGCATGACCAATTTATTAAAACCAAGGAATTAAGTATAGGTGATTTGGATTTACTATATGATTCAAGGTACAAAGATTACAAAGGAAAATTATAGACTAGATGGTTTGGACCATATGAGATTGATTTTTTTTCCAAATGAAGCAGTTTAGTTACAAGTAATTAATGATGTAGGGTTTTCATTAGCAATTAATGGCCACAAATTGCAGCTTTACAAATGACCATTACTAAAGGATGACTTCATTTTAACACCGCAACATCAATTTGATCCACTGATACAAAAGGAATTGACAACAACAAGTAGCTCTTCTAAGGCATTAGTAGACAAGCAACATAGCCCACCTACTACGATTTTACAGGTATAATTCTATAATAATTTCACATGCACACACTACACAGGTGACATTCGACAATCTTCATTTTCTGAAGCAATCGTAGAAGCGACATGGAATTGCAACATCATGTCGCTAGGTGACAAAAATATAGAAGGGACCTGTTACTACATGATCCCATAACACTTGTCTGTCTGTCATTTAAAAAATAATTATATTAATTACATTTCCATCAATTCATAACATATCATTTCAAAAATGCAACCATACATATTCCACTTCATTACATGCAACCTATTTCATTTGTACACATGTAGCCATCCTACCACCTTTTTTAATTCCACCATACCATACAATTAAATATCTCACCCATTCCATATGTTTCATAGCCTTTATCATCCATCATTTTCCACGCTTCACATGTGTGTTGTCATTAATATCAAAATATTACTACACAAAATTCATCACAATCAAAGCATATCACATCAAATCACGATGTTGGCATCATTTAGTTTCTTCACACGAGTTGATTTCACTTCAAGGCATTTCTATAGGTACATTATGTATTAATTTGTCATAATTAACATAAAAAATTATTGATTTTGTGTGTGTTTATAGTTCATTCATGCATGTAACATATCATGTTTTAATTATCCACTAATTCCAATTTTTTCTTCCACCCAAACCATACCCACTAAGTGAGGAAACTTAGTAGGTTTAGTTGGGGGAGGGGTATTCATGATTATTCCTTAGTTTTATTGATTTTCAAAACTCTCTATAAATATTTTCACCATTTTAGTTTCCTCTATTTTCAAAAGACACAAAGTTTAAAGGAGAGAAAAGGGTTCTAAGAAGTTGAATTGGGAGGTGCATTTGAGTAATACAACATACATACATAGTAGAAGTGGTATTATTGGGTGACAGAATAAGAACAAAGTAGAGCAAGAATTGTGAAGAAAACATAATTGAGAAGTGGTTGTAAATTATTGAAGCATTGATGGGGGGTGATATCATATACAAGAACCAACAACACATAAATCGTTACTAGAAGATAGACAACGTTTGACTATCTTCCAATGCATTGGATGGATGGACTATTTATTAAATCTTACACAATTCAATGAGGTAATGGCCCAAAAACTCGCTAGCACATTTTAAAATGATGAGGCAATTGTATATGCGATGAATATACCATGGTGATGAATTGTTGGTGGTGAATTGTATATGCGATGAATATGTCATGGCAATGAATTGTTGGGGGTGAATTGCTGGCAGTGGATTTTCCTAATTCCATATATATATGTATATATGTTTGGTCAAGAACCCTCTAACATGAAAGATGAAGATTGGACAACGATTTAAAAAAAGCCAAGAAGCCTGATTTCAACTTTTTCCTTGAAGATTTGGTGTTCTTGGAAATTTTGAGAGAAAACACCATCAATAACCTCTCAAAGAAGTTAGGGAAATAAAAATCCCTCGTAAGAAAGATATTTTTATGGAATACATTATACTATTTTAGGATGAGTGATGGAGACTTGGTGATAAAGAAATTGAATGTATTTAACATTTTAGTGAAATGGTTGTAAAAATGTGCTAGGGAGATCAATGCACAACCCTCCTATGTTCTTTGGTTGACACATGTAATAAACTAGTTATGAAAATTAGTAGTACTATCTCAAAGTTGAAGATATAAGAGGTGATGGATACATTACTCTTAAAAAACAAGAGGTGGGATATTATAACTTTTCAAAGATATTTTGATCATCATAGGTTGCTCTGAGGATAAGGGTAAGAGTAAAAATGGCATGTGATCTAAATTTGAGGGGAGATATAATTCTTCTGCCAAATCTAAGGTAAAGTGTTGGAATAATGCTAAGAACACCCATATTTAAGAATTATTGCAAGGATATAAAGTCCAAGAAATAATCCAAGGATGACTTGAACTCAAACTCCTCTAGTGAAGACATTGTTGATGTTCTCATTGCAATTCTTGCTAGAAATGCATCTGAGAATGAATGGATGGTTGAATTTGGATTTTATTTGTATAAATACCTATAGAGAGTGGTTTGTAGAGTACAAGAACTATAATGGTGGAAATTTCCACTTGGGAGATACTATTCTCCAATGTTCACTAGCTATGCCAGGCCATGCTCACTTTCACAAATGGGAGGACCAAATCCCTCTTTGGTATTTTCATATCCAAGGATTGGTGAAAAATCTATTTAAAATTATAAAGATAAATATTTTGAGTGTACATATGCTCTTCAATAAATATGGATGCAAAATAAGGACATGATTTTGGTTATGGGAGTTTAATTTGGAACTCCATTTCATCTTAGTGTAAACACCATTGAGTTTAATTGTTTAGAGGTTCTTATTTTTTAGAACCAAAACTCTTTTATTGGCATGAGTTTATGGGGTAAATTTGTGAGACATGCCTAAGGGATTTGAAATGTAAAAACTTATTAGATGGGTTAATTGATTGTTCCCTAGATTTTAATTTTTATGAATATTCTATACATGAAAAATAAAATCATGTTAAATTCTACTTGAGTACTATTAGATCTTAAGGATTTTAAATTTAATTTATAGCGATGCATTTGGTCCTAGTAATGCGCCTTCACTAGGAAATTCCTTTTTTATGTGTCTTTCATTGATGAATTCTCTAGGAAAATATGGATGTTCTTATTAAAACACAAATTTGAGGTCTTTATTAAAGTTCAAAGAGTTCAAAGTATTGCAAATAGATATATAGAGAAGAAGATCAAGGTGGTGAGAGGACATAATGATAAATAGTTATATTCAACAAATTTTTATAGATTTTACATATGATATGGTATTAAATGAGGCCTAGGAAAATTTCATACACCCATGAATAGAATGCAGTTGTAGAGAGAATGAATGAGATGTTGATGGAGAAAGCTAGGAATATGCTCAATGGAGATAATTTGGATAAATAAATCATAGGTGAAGAGATCCAATTTAGATTTCAAACCATGGAACTATATCTTCATCAAGTATAATTACAAATTCAAAGGATACAACATTTAGTATCTAGAGACTAAAAGGATATGGTATAGTTAGAATGTGTTCCTTAGGGAGATCATATCATCTCATAAGACCTTGTGACCTCAAGATGATGAGAAAATATTAATGCAAAGTAAGAAAAATATTGGGGAACCTACACTGAAGGCTAGACCAAAGATTCAATAAGAATCTCATGAGGTGGATAGTTTAGAAAGTGGGCTAGAGGATTTAACAAATACAAAATCTCATACCCCACTCTTAAGGAGGTTTAATTAGAAAATAAAGAAACCATAAAGGTATATATCACTCTATTTCCATTTTTTTATTTTTATACTAATGATGATAAGCCTATATATTTGAGGAAGAAATGGAGTTTGCATACATGGAGTCCTAGAAGAAGGCCATAGATGAAGTGATGACTAAGTTGGAGAAGGAAATTACATGGCTTGTTGAGATAATGTTAAGGATATGAAACATGTTGGGTGAAAATATGCTTCAAAGAAGTAAAATTTAGACATAAATATTGAGAATTATTTGGAAAGGTTATTTAAAAAGAGTTATTCCTAGATAAAGGGAATTTATTTTGGTGAGATATTCCCTCTTATTACAAAGCTTACATATATTAATTTTTTTATTATTATCTATTGATATTATATTTGATCTTGAGGTTGAACATACAAATGTTAAGATAAGTTTCTTACATGGAGACTTGGAGGATATCTACATGTCATAGTCATAACACTTTGTGGTGAAGGGTAAGGAGGAAATATTTTGTAGTTTGAAGAAATTTCTCTATGATTTAAAATATTTCCTATATTTGCTACATAAAAAAATGATTACTATATTGACTTAAAGCATGCTGAAAATCAATTTATTTTATTATTTTATATTTTGATGTCAACATGTTATTAGTGATAATAAGAGCACAATTGAGGTGATTAAGTCTCAATTCTCTATATAATTTGAAATGAAAGATATAGGGGAGTCTATTTTAATCTTAGGGATGAAGATTTTAAGGGATAAAACTAACATAAACATTTGTATTAGTCAAAAGGAATATGTTCTATTTTTCAATAGTTTAAGATGCATGAATAAAAATTAATGAGTGTTCCCATTCTTTTAGGAATAAAGATTTTATTTGATGAGTTTCCTTTGACACTAGATGAGATAAAGGACATAGGGTACATCCCATATGAAAGTTTAGTTGGTAGTATTTTACATGCTATGGTTTACTAAACTAGAGATTATTTAAATGATAGAGTCCAAAGAAGTTACTTGTTTAATTTGGTAAGGAGCAATAAACTATAGTGATGAGAGTATTCAAGCCTCTTCAATACACATATAAGTGTTTGATTTGCTATGAGTGAGGTTTAGACATGAGAAAAAGGGTGTTTTACACAGATTCATGGATTTCAATTTGGTAAGAAATATGGATAGTAGGAGACTACTAGTAGGTACATATTTACTCTATTTGGTGGTGAAATTAGCTGGATGAATAAGGGATAAGCCATGGTTACTCTTTTGACTAGAAATGTAGAGTACATGACAATTTCTTATGCTTGTAAGTAATATAGCTCCAAATATTATGTTTGGATGTTGGGTTGAGTCACAATACAATGTTGCTTTAGTGTGATAATTAGAATTCCATAAACTTAAAAAAGAAACCTACCTTTCACACATAGATGTGTAGTATTGATTTGTTTGTGGCATGGTGTAGTACAAGATAGTTATGGTCAAGAAGATGCATTCTTATATAAGAATTAGTGATACAATATTGAAGCCAATGAGCACAATGATGTTAATATTCTCTAAAATGTCTATGGAGATCAATCCTTTACATTAGTTCACTATGTTGATAATCCCTTATAATTTTGTAATACTTGCTACATATGGGAGCTTGTTTGGACTAGGGGCTAAGTGTTATACACACTACAAGTCTTAGGTCTAGATTAATTATTTAATATTTTAATAATAGTTTATAAACAATGTTTCCACATATAAAATGGTGTCACATTTGGATGGAATAGTAGGATTTAAATATTGGCACTTTTTGTCATGTGTCATTTTTCTTATGATGGTTATAAGAAGTAATTGAATAGAAGATTAATAGATAGCCTATGATATCATATTTATCTAACTAAATATAATAATGTGTAAGGGTAATTATTGCATGTATATGGAGCATTTGAAAATCACATTGGATGTTGTTCATAAGGTTCAACTAGTCAAATGGGGAGTTATTATAGGAGGATTCAATATGGAGGGCATATGAACTAGACTTGAACCATTTAGTCTAAGTATTGGTTCATGCTTTTGATCTTATGGTTGTGGTAAAACAATAATGATTTATTAGGTATCCTTCACTTATATATCAATGGATTGAGATAGAAATTGTATGTTCATTTTTATGTTAGGTTATGTTGCCAAAAAATCTCTAGGTTCAGAGTGTAGATCTTTTGTGAAGCACTACAACTCAAGCTTGTATTCTAACTAGTTTGGAGAAATAATACATTTGGGTAGGAATTTGGAGGATATTTTTTCCTTGACAAGGGTTCACGTGGTATATTATATATTTTTCCTCTTGTCTTACTCTTCTTTCTTTCCATTTATTGATATTTTTTCATTACTCTAGCTCTAATTTATTTTATTATTCTCCTCGTTAGATTAGCTAGAAACTTGTTGTAATTTCCTTTCAATCCTACACAGGTCTCCATTTTATTCATAGGGATCATGGTTATAGTGTTCCATTCAAGGATAATACATCATATCTTTTGTTGATTATAGGAACATTTCATGATTTTGATTACAGTGGTTTATTTTGCAATCCTACATAAAAAAAATTATCATTTAGGAGAATGGTTAAAATGGTCTATTCCATGAACCTAAAATGTTATATTTTTATCATTTGAGAGCATGGTTATAATGTCCCATCCATAGATCCTATAACTCTTCTAATTATATTTTTATTGTTGACATTACTAAGTAGTTGTTGTTTGTACTTATTTTAGTTTTCATATCATATATTGATAGAATTACATGGAGCAAAAAAAATCATATATCTTTTAAATATGGAGCTATCATTACATGGAGCAAAAAAAATCATATTTATACCCATATCATTTTAACATGTGCTTTTCATTTACTTGAATCATGTTGGTTTCTTATTTATTTTGACATGCATGATTCATGGTTATGTACATGTAAGTCAAAGTGGGACAAAATGCATAAGTGAAAAGTGCATAATTAACACTTATTTATTTTAACCCTTTAACCATTTTGTCCCCAATACAATAGATCCTCAAATGTGCATATTTATGTAAGAGTTGGAATTAATATTGAACTTGAGTCCCATTTCCCCATAAATATTGATATCATCCTTAATTTTTTTGTTCTCAATCATGTATCATGATTGTAGGTGTAGCCTTGAACATTGACAAAGTGCATTTAGTTTATAGTCTATCATAGCTCTCTTGTAGAAGATATAATTGCAGAGTTCTAAGTTAGATCATAGAAGTGCACATTTCAACAAAACTTCTATTATTACATATAAAGCTAAATACTACTTCCTTCTTTATCAATTTTAATGTATTTTTCCTTGCTTTATCTTGTAAGAGAGGGGGACCAACCATTGCAAGGCTCCAGGTCACAAAAGGCCAAGAGCAGTATGGCTGCCCTAACTTACCTCAGTTAAAAGGAAGGTTAGGATAGGCGGGATAAAAATGACAAGAACTGTGGGTCCTTTGATTACTCTACAGACCCAAGAGTTGAAGGGAGACTAGGTGAGACAATCTTTAAGGTTAACTCCGCATCTTAGGTAGCTCTCTATCAGAGGACAAAAGGGTAGTTTCAGGACAACAATGCGACACACTGGAATCTCACAAATGCGATGGTGTCCATACGACTAGAAAGCCAGAGAGATGATGTTTATGCCCTAAGAAAGGACTACTAGCCTAGTTTAGAAGTTTCTAGAATGACAAGATAAGATTAAGAAGAATGAAACATAAAGACAAATGTGATAAAGGAAATAGATTACCGCATGGGTGATGAAGATAATTTTGTAAAACAATCTTCTTGCCAACTTGCTCCAAGATCTCTCCACTTGCACACAATAAAGAGGGAAAATGTTGGGGGGCTGTTTAGGGGTCTTCCTCAATCAAACCCCCATTTTGGTGTTCCCACCTCCACGAACAACCAAGTTTGCAATGATAGGAGGAATATGATAAAGAAGAGAAGATAAGCTATGTTAAAAAAAGACACTACAAAACAATATGTGCTTACTCAACCAAACGATAGAGAAGATAAGAAGAGCTTACCACCTTCGTCCAAAGCGCTCAAGGCTAGTGGAGGAGAAAATGAGAGGAACTCAAGCTTCTGTTGTAAGGATGTTTGTCCTAGGCTCGCACTATCAAAGTGATAGAGTCGTAGATTGTTGCTATGGAGCGTGAAGTGCTAGTACAAAGCTTGTGGATGAGTGAATGAAATAGAGAGAATTATCAACACGATCTTGCAAAAATTCTTCCAAAGATCCCCAGTGGATCCAGGAATGAAGAATATGAAGGAAGAAGATGAAAATAGCCATATTCGGGTCGGCCAACCGAAGAGGGGTGTTACACTTCAACTTCCAATAGGAAGTGTAACGTCTTTGTAGACTGCAGCTGCAGGAATCTGCCAGATATGTAAGTGCGCCATGTGGACGTCTATGCACCATTCGAGCCTCCCCAATAGAAATGCCTCCATTGACACACAAAGTAGGCACCAAGTGTGATGTGAGCAATGAGCTTAAGTGGAATTAAGCCTCCGCCTTAGATTTTATAAAGTGTAAGGGGGTAAAGGGGAATTTGCGTTAGGGGTGAAAATTCATGCCTATACATTTTTCCCCCACTTTAGCGAGCACGAGTACTGGTGAGTCCTTTAGTAAAGTCGAGTAGTAAGGAAGTGATAAAGTAAGAGATGTATACTTGAACCACCAAGGAAGAAGAGCACGACTTGACGAACTCAAAAGTGCAGGAAATGAATTCATAGTTTCGTAGAACTATAAAGCTAAAGAATGAAAGCACCTCACAGGCTCATGATCCTGCAAGGGAGGTATCCTTCAAGAACTCTCACATGAAGGAGACTGAGAAAAGGGGACTCCACAGAGTCAGAGATGGTGACATGTTTACCTATAGATAGAACATGTCAGGAAGTGGCCGTGGAGGCCAGTGAACGGATAGTCATGCAGACCATAACTAAGTTGCAAGACTTTCAAAGGGTCCCTTGAGAAATCTTCAAAAGGAAGGAGGAATCCAATCAAGGTGTTGGGTCTCAAAAATGCAGGTTTGAACCATGAGAGGTTGCCAAGATCTCACAATAGTTTTGGCCAACGTACAAGGCCAATTGATGCAATTGAACCTTCTTCTCTTCAGGTTCTGCTAGACCAAGGTGGGTGAACCTATGTGAATGATGCAGACTGAAATGTATTTCCTGGTTGAGCAATCTAATCACAATGGCAAATGGAAGTGAATAGATGAAAACCACTACAACTAATCCCACTCCTACTGCACAAAAGAAAGGATTTGAATAAGCTGTTTGATATGAAATTTATCTCTGGGTTGAGGCAGATCAGTGCCTTCTATCCACATGGCCAACAGAGTCAAAAATAGAAAATGATATGTGTTTTCCTTCTCTGGTTTAATTCAAGTTGTTAGGCACTTTATAAAATAAAATCTTATGACTGGCATAGAATTTCATTTATTTATGGCTTGCACAAATTATGCTGGAATGTTCTGTAACCTGGTTCCTCTTAAATTATCCAAAAGAAATCTCACAAACACTGTGACTTAATTGAAGGGATTTAATTCTGATTTGTAGACACTAGCAAATAAAAATCACACAAAGTGAAAACATGCACTTTGATGAATCAAGATTATGCTTGATACATTAATTCAAATTATTAGAAGACTTTGAATTGGAGAGAACCAAGATAAAAAATAATACAAATTATAACATCTCAACAACTGAACTCAGAAAGATTTCACCAATTTATGAACATTTTCTCCATTGCATTGTTTCGGGAAGGTCTGTACATCATTCCCATTCCTAGTCTTATTTTTCTGAGAAATCTATCTCCTACTCTATCTACTCCATCTATCTCCTTTCTGACTAATTTTTCAATACATTTATACAACATATCTCAAGGGTCACAACCCTTCAGTTTTTGTTACAGCCATTTACATTCATGATATCAATTAAAATATTTAATTGTGTTGCCTCTCGGCAAATGAAATATTTCTTACAATAGTTCTGCCTTTGATTTTTCTTTATATCTTACCCACTTTTAATATTTTATTTCCCTGTGGCTTCCTTTATTCTCGTCGCTCTACCGCGGTCAACTCCTCATCCTCCTGCGGTACCGCATTGCCACCATTTACTGTCACACTAACTATCTACCGCATCACCATAGTTCCTTCTCTGGCCAGTCATGGTATGGTGGTAGCTGCCATCGCTGCCACTTCACTGTCTATCTCTTGTTCATCGCAGTCACTGCAATCTGTGAGATGACCCCCTACAGTTCTGCGGTAACCGTTTGTTGACCGCTAACCATTAACCTCCGTCGCCTCCTTGTCTACTGCACCACCGCGGTCTCCATCCTGACTGGCTACGGTACTGCGGTGATTAACATTCACTACTACACTAACCACCTACTGCGTTACTGCAATCGCTGTGATGATGACCAATGGTACTATGGTAGCTGTCTTTGTCGCTTGCTAACTGTTCACCACACTACCGCGGTCTATGAGATGACCACCAAAAGTAGCACGGTAAGCTCCGTCCACCACCTGTCTTCATTCACTTCTTAATTAACGACTTTCACCGCGCCACTGCGGTTGGTTTGAATACTATGTGCGATATAACGATAATAGTCATCATGAATGCTTACTAACCATCACCACTATACCGCGAGCCACTTTGAAAAAGGCTGTGGTAAAGCGGTACAAGGTGAAAGATCTATAAAGGTCTAATATAGTTGGTGGTATAAGGTGTTTTATAATTATGCAAGGGGAAAAGTGAATTATTTTGTGGAAAGATAGGAAAATATTAGATTTTAAATAGAAAAAACCTTAGGATTTTCATGGAATTTTTGGGTTCTAACACAAGGGACGCGCTATTTGAAAAGTAAAGTCTAGTCGGGCTGCCCCCAAGTTGGACATAAGAATATGAAGTAGTTCTAGTTGGGCTGCCCCCAGACTAGACGCGAAGATGTGAAACCGGTCTAGTCGGGCTGCCCCTGAGCTAGACACCATAGAATACAAGTCGAGAATACAACTCTAAATAAGAAATGTGTGAAGGGTCTTGGGAAAGGATTCATTTTACAATGAATGTAATTTCAAAAGACCAAGTAGTGTAGAAGTGGTGTTGTCACAAATGAAAGGGACAACTCAAGCAAAAAAGAGAGAAAGATAAAGAGCAAGCAAAGGAAATGAAAATACACAAAAGGCACAGGGGGATCTAGTTTCGTGACATCAGATCTGCCTCTATTTATAAATAGTAGGTAACTGCAGTATGAGGTGAAAGATCATCAATCCCCAACCAAATCAGGAAGAATGCACGAAAGACAAAGTAAAAATAAAAAATCGGGTCAACATGGAAGGAGGCCTAAATGCTCCCGACACTTTGCATCATCCCCAATTCGCCAAAGTCAATCACAAACATGGAAGAAAGATGATACACATAGAATAAGGTTTACAACACATAATACCATGCCTGTATCCAAGTACCAATAGGGGTGATGAGGATCATCCAGGCACACATAGCATGATAACAGGGAGATCACATCACAACATACACACACATCTAATCTAAAGATCAAGAAGAGGGTCTCCCCCTAACACTGGTCAACCAAGAGTTCATCAACTTCCCACTCTAGATCATCATAGGGGGGAGGATGACGAGCCTGCAATGGTGTAATGTTAATGGGAGGAGCTTCTAATCCTCCCACAACAAGGGCCAAGGTAGAGGGACCTGTGAGGTCTCTGTTGCTCAACTCTTGTGGGTCTAAGGTCAATAGGGGTGGCTCCACAAAAGGAGTGATAAACACTTGTACCTTTCCAGGAATATGTGTACTCGCAACGAAAGCTGAAAGAGATTCAAAGCTAGTTTGGATATAGACAGAAGGGGGGAGAGAGGAAGACATAATAGGAGGTGTAGTCATCTCCTCCTCATTCTTTTGTAAGGAGGCTTGCTTAGCTAGAGCCTTTCATTGGCGCTTACATTCACACGCAAGGTAGTTTCTACAACTCTTTGAACCAGAAGCCAGAGCTTGCGAAGGGACAAAGGGCTCCTGCTCAACCATGAGAGTATCCTCTACAACTGTTTCCAATGGGAGGACAGACTCCTGAATGGGAGCATAAGGAGCAGGTTCAGAAATGGCAGGAGAAATCAACTCTAGAGCCTTGGTGATGGGCCTCCTTCTGCTTGGGGAACGAGAAGAGGTTGCGGGGAAAATTCTCTTTGCGAGCCTTTCTTTTTGCCATATAGATCGTACCAGGGTCTAGGGGACCTATTAGGGAGATCCGATATCTTGATCTTGGGATTTCACCAAGGAGGAATCATCAGAATCAACGAGTAAAGCCCAGGCTTGTTCATCCAATACCCCTCCAAAGAAAGGGGAGTAGATGAGTCTGCCTGAGAGGGAGCGAGCTTCTCCTTTCCCTTTCAGGAGGAGGAGGCAACTGGCTGCTTTGCTTTAGGAAGGGTCAACTTTGACTATCCCTTGCCTCCAGTTTTATACTTCACATAGTTTTTGTAAATTAGGTCTATTCTTTGTGGGAGCGGACCGACTGGAGTGGGAAAAAAGTGATCCAATGAGTATCCTCCATGAGATACCATAGGTTGATATCCAATATCATGCACTACGTGCATGACACCTTCATGGGAAAGCTTAAGGCATTTATGAATTTTAGAGGCGATCCCATTCATGGAAGCTAGCCAAGGTATACCTAGCTTTACTCTGAATAGGTTCGACTTGGGAATAACATCGAAGACCATGTCTATGTTCTTGGGCCCAACCAGGATGGACAACGTTATCAATCCATAGGTTTTAAGAGAAAGACCATCATGCGTATGAATGATGGATTTTTTTTTCGTATTCCTCCCTTAAGTTTAAGAGTAATGTCTCCTCCATGATGACATTCACTCTACTCGCGAGGTCAACCAAGACTCCTGTCACAATGTTGCCATTGAGGCGAGCGAGAATGTAAAGTGGAGAAGGTTTGTCATTTCTTGGTACATCTTGTGAAGTGAATGTCACATCTAGCAAACCGGTCGCAAGACGAGGGGAGGGAGTAACAGTAACCATGTTAACATACACCTTAGGGTAAGAAATAGAATATGAGGGATCGGTAATCATGTTAACAAAATGTGACAGAAACGGGTCCGTGTATATCTACAATTCACTATTAGCTTTCGCCACTAATTTGTTTGTGTTTTGTTTGTTCCCATCAAGACAGATAGTGTCATCCTCAATGCGATCTTGTATCTCATGACGCAAGCACATGCAACGTTCGGTATCATGTCCGTTAACTCGATGGTACTGAAAATATGTATTTGCCTCATACCAATTAGGATATGGTTCCCTAACTGGTTTAGGGGTTGGAAAGTTAACGATCTTATCCTTCAACAACTTTTGTAAGATAGAAGAATAGGATTCTAATAACTTTGTAAAATTTTGGTCACGTCTGAGGCTGTTGTTATCCACAACGACTACTACATTCACAATAGATTTACCTTTTCTAGAGATTGATATTATAGACTTCCCTTTAGGGTGGGAGCGCGAGGAGGAACCCCTGAATTGAACCACCGTCTATTGGTACTCCCACAACGCTGCACATAGATATGCAAAATAAGGGTATTTCACGAGGGTAAAATTCTCTTGCTAGGGCCTTTGTAAGTTCCCTATGAATGCCTTATGTATATCAAAGTCAGATAACAAGTATGATATGTGTGAAAAGAGCATCTGATATTGCATTATAAAGTCTATAATCTTCTCATTATCCCCTTATTTACATCGAACAAGGTCAGAGAAGGTCATCTTCTACCCAATGTTGGCTTGGAACTGTCATAGGAATTGATTAACAAGACGATCGAACGTAAAGATGGAATTGTCAGGCAAGGAATAGTACCACTTGAGTGTTGTATCCTTGAGGGATTGAGGGAACAATTTTGTCATCAACACATCGTGATGGAGAAAGTCTGTGCATAAGGCGTTAAAGGTAGACAGATGTGTCCATGTGTCCCCTTTGCCACCATACTTATCGAATTTAGGAATCTCCATCCCTTGCGGGAAAGGAGTGTTTAGAATTACAACCGACAATGAGCTATGTTGAAAGAAGGGTTAAAAAATAGGTTGGGCCGAGGCCTGGGACAAGTTCGCCAGTTGATTCTGCATCTTCCCCATATTCTAAAGAAGGGTATTCAAAATAGGGTCATTAGAAGACATAGGACCATTGGAACCACCACCAGAGACACTGCCTAAAACACCACCGTGGCTACCACCAAAGTCGCCACCGATGCCACCACCACCAATGTAACCTCTGCCAAAGCCACCACCACTTCCAAGGCCACCACCATGACCTTCGTCGGAACAGCCTTCGCCAATACCACCTCCACTTCTGAAGTTTCCACCACCAAATCCTCCACCTATCATCCTACCAAATCCTCCACCATCGAAGGTGGCAAAAGGGGTGAAGTGGAAACCTAAAGGGTTTATGTTCACTTTGATAGTTTCTAAGTTTTTAGAAGCGACGGACACACTAACCGAAGGGACCGTGTTAGCCATGTATACAGATGTAGGAGGCATCAACATTTCCAACTGTCTCTCATGTTCCTTGAAGAGGCCACCCCATACCATGTGACTATGGTTCAAAGGGGCACACGCTTTGGCTAGACCTGTGAGACTAGCCAGGAGTTCTATGCATGTTTGGTCTTTTCCTACCATATATCTTATTTCACTTATCACTTTAGCATCCCTAACCAACTTTGGGTTTCTTTCCAGGTAATTTTCCAATGCACCTAACCATTTACTAAGGCTAATGACGTATTCAAAAGGGATATGGATGACCTCATTCTCGTCTATGGATGAGGAGGTCGGTGATGTAGGAGGGGTAGGTATGTGATCAGTTTCATCAAGGAATCAAGATTCACCTCACAATACATGCTCTTGCGCGGACAGACTAGCCACAGAGCCAAAGAAAAGGCCGATAATGTAACTAGAAGAGACCATCTTCTCCATCAGAAGGTGTTGCAAACATCTCCTGACTATGTTCTCAGAGGTCATAGACTGGGTTGTGATGCTCATAAACTTTCACAATGCACAAAGGTACAACGACCAAAAGGTATAAGAGAAAAATCCTAGAACACGGACAAACGGGTAGACGTTGGTTTTCACCAAGAATGTAAGATAAGGGGACCAACCACTACAAGGCCCTGGGTCACGAAAGGCCAACAGTAGTATGGCTGCCCTACCTTATCTCAGTTAAAAGGAAGGTTAGGATAGGTGAGATGAAAATGATGAGAACTGTGGGTCCTTTGATCACTCTGCAAACTTGAGAGTTGAAGGGAGACTAGGCGAGCCGATCTTTAAGGTTAACTTTGCGTCTCAGGTAGCTCTCTGTCAGAGGACATAAGTGCAGTTTTGGGATGACAACATAGCGCGCTGGCATCTCATAGATGCGCTGGTGTTCATACGTCCAAAAAACCAGAGAGACAAGGTTTAAGCCCTAAGAAAGGACTACCAACCTAGTTTAGAAGTTTCTAGAACGACATGATAAGATTAAGAAGAGTGAAAAATAAAGACAAATGTGATAAAGGAAATAGATTACCGCAAGGGTGACGAAGATGATTTCGCACAACAATCTTCTTGCCAACTTGCTCCAAGATCTCTCCACCTGCACAAAATAAAGAGGGAAAATGTTGGGGGGGTTGTTTAGGGGCCTACCTCAGTCAGACCCCTATTTTGGTGTTCCCACTTCCACGGACAACCAAGTTTGCAATGATAGGAGGAATATGATAAAGAAGAGAAGACAAGCTACATAAACAAAAGACACTACAAAACAGTATGTGCTTACTCAACGAAATGATAAAGAAGATAAGATGAGCTTCCACCTTCATCCAAAGAGCTCAAGGCTAGTGGAGGAGAAAATGAGAGGAACTCAAGCCTCTGCTGCAATGATGTTTGTCCTACGCTCGCACTATCAGAGTGATAGAGTGGTAGATTGCTGCTATGGAGTGTGAAGTGTTGCTACAAAGCTTGTGGATGAGTGAATGAAATAGAGAGAATGCTCAACACGATCTTGCAAAACTTCTTCCAAAGACCCCCAGTGGATCTAGGAATGAAGAATATGAAGGAAGAAGATGAAAATGACCATATTCGGGCCGGCTAGCCGAAGAGGGGCGTTACACTTCGACTTCCAATAGGAAGTGTAACATCTCTGGAGACTCCAGCTACAAGAATCTGCCAGGGACGTAAGCATGTCGTGCGGGCGTCCCCGACAAAAACACCTCCATCAACACACAAAGCAGGTGCCAAGTGTGATGTGAGCAACGGGCTTAAGTGGAATTAAGCCTCCACCTTAGGTTTTCTAAAGTGTAAGGGGGTAAAGGGGAATTTGCGTTAGGGGTGCAAATTTACGCCTATACATATCTAAGCTTACATCTTTATCCAAATTCATTCATGATTATTTATTTAATGCATAAATTAGCGTAGAAACAACCCATAATAGATTCTATTTTTATCTCTTCAATTATTTATCAATCTAAATCTATCAATTAATAAAACATTAAGTAAAGATAAAATACAAAATATTTTCATATATACATGTACAACTTTGAAAACTATCTAGTTTAGCTTAAGAAATAATAATATATAGTTTTTACTATTCATTAAATTAATTTAGAAATAATAAAAATCTATTAAATATTTGTAAACATCTTTTTTCAAAAGTTGGAACAAAATATTATTCTACAGTTAAAATAAGAAAATACAAATATTAAATCTGTAAAATAAAATTCTAAAATAATAATATTATATAAAAAAATTAAAAAAAAAATCATCCATCTAAAAAATATAGAGATATCAACTTTAAATTATTTTATTTTACTATTTATGAATTATTTTATTTGTATTACACTTTATTTTTATTTAATGAATTATTTTATTTGTTATTTACCTAAAAGTTAATTTATTTATTACTTAAAAGTTAATTTATTTATTATTTATCCAAAAGTTAATTTTTATATTGAAGAGTAATTTTTATTTTATTTACTTGTTTAATTTTAGTTCTTGAGTAAGTGTTAAAATAAATAGTGTTTATGTCTTTTCTTATCTATTTTTTTATCACGAATCTATTAAGTACTTCATGTGGATATTACAAATGATATTAAATATGTAATTTGTTTTGATTTGAGTTTTTGAACGTGGTTTTTATGATTTGTTGTATTATTATTGAAAAAAATAGGTCTTCAATTAAAGTAAAGTAAAAAAATTGACTCGGCATGGCTGGTTAAGGGCTTTGGGTTCGTCTTATATAGATCCCGAGGTTGACTCACACTCTTGGATGATAATGGTACGGGTTGTGTCGGGTGCAGTCTGTGCCTCCAAAGGACTACTCTCGCCTGTACATCTGAGCGCTAGATGCGAGGGTTGGGGATAGCATTGGTTCCCTATAGAAGGTGGTAGTAGGGATGCATTATATAGTGGTTGAGAGGCTACCAATAGTTGTTATTTTTTATGGGATAGATGACACCTATGGATGAATAGAGATTGATGAAGGTGAGGAAGGTAGATATATTTAAGGGAAAGGACCCCATTAATGTAAGAAAAATAAACATGTTTGGGGAGAAAATACTAGTATATTTTATGTCATTTATAGAGAAGGAGATAAAAGATTCTAAGTTGAGGCATTTGATGGTTTGAATTTGGAAATTCATGAAGGATATGGATGAAGATCCTTGTGTTGGCATTTAATCTACAATAGCTAGCCTTTAGTTGGATTCAAGGTATACATGAGGAAGGCATAACATATTCAATGTCACTAAGATATTGAGGTGTGCTTCAATGCTCTCTCATTTGGAAAGGTCTTATCCATTGCATGGTGATATTAAGGATGTGGTGTTTCAAAGGTGTATTTTAGTTGTCTCTTGGATCATCTACATGCTTTAAAGTGGCAATATAAGTGTTTGTAGAGGGTGGTTGAGGTGATTGGAAAAGTGTTGAAGGTTAACCTTCCAAAGGAAGCTCTTTCAACCTTTTTAGATTATTGCAACAATGAAGACTCATATGACGTTATAAAGGCCACTTTGATTGGTAACATCTTTTCATGTGTTAAATATAAGAAAATTGAGGAGGGCACAAGGCCTGTGTAATTTCTCTTAGCCCCAATTCTTGTTTATTTTTGTGGCTTGATATAAGGAGGGGATCAACTATGTAGAACAATGGTAGTTTTGGTACATAGGTGGATTTAGTTTGCTTGCACAAAATAATGATAGGGCTAGGTTGGTTTAATTGTAATTATGAACATAAATTAAAGTTATAGGAAATACATTGATATTTTTATATTGGTTTATTCCTCTTTGGTTGGTCACTCTTTTGATGGTTTGTATATAGTATTTATATGACAATAGACCTCGTGGATGTTAAATCACCAACATTGAAGAACTAAGCTCATTTTCTGTTTTATGACTCTAAACCTTTACCAAATTTATTAGAAAAAATATTATATATTATTAAATATTAATCATTTGATATATAAATAGTTGTGAAATTTAAAGTAAACAATTTTTATTCAAATTTACATGATCATCACATGCAACTTCTTAATCCTATTATAAAAAACCTCTCAAAATTATATAAATATTTTAAATACATATATACAAAATTATGAAAATATTAACAATTTTAAATAATTTTATTTACTCAATAACTATTTTGTTTTACTAATAATAGAATAAAAAAGTAAATCATTAATTTAAAAACCGTTAGCTCATTAGTACATATAGGACTATATATGCAATAAAACTGTAAAAACTATTATTTATGCTATAATAATAAAAACAAATTAAATAATCTAAAAATCATTACTTGCATTCCCACTTAAAAACTTAAAAATTTCAGCCATATGTGGTCCATCTTTTTGAAAATCGCGCTCATTCAAACCTAAACATAAACTATGGCAACCCCTAAGCATAAATGTACTTTTAAATTTGGGTTGAGTTAGGTTTCCATAAATCTCGCTGCCTTTCAATAAAGTTTTTGTGGATGCCGAGAGAGCTAAAGTGCCATAAAATTTGCCTTTTTTTGGGGGGATCCAAAGGGTTTTACATTATTTTGAACATTAAACACATCCTACTTAATTTATTGAGGGAAATTCTTTTCAATAAACTATCCTATAATTCTACTAGTAATCTAAAGAAAAATAATTTACTTCAAATAAAGCAACACAACTAACTACTTAAGTAGCTAAATTTTGAGTTACTTGTCCTTTCACATTGAGTAATAATTTGTCCTCTTTAAATTAGATTTTAAATCTATACAGAACTCAATTACAAAATAAAAATAATATAGAAATTATGATATGTTATTGATAATAATGAATTTATTGACATTTAAATGTATGGACAAAAAAGAGGGATGGATGAATCTAGATAGAAAGATTAAGAGAAGATCTATAAAATGTCTGAATGATTCAAATTTCTATTGGGAGGAACATAGGAATTTTTTTATATTAAGATGTCATGCACTTGTAGAGATGTCAATTTGATCACACTCGAGTAAAACATAACAAAATAACACATTAACTTGCAAAATAACAAAAACACAATGAGTAAAACATAAAAGGTATATAGGGGATATAATTTGCTAATATTAAATAATTTATGCTAAACTAAATAATCTTGATAATTAATCTCTCAACAAGAATACATCCTTTAGTGTGTTGGAATGTAATAAGATGTGGTTGTATTTAGGACAAAGAAAAATGAGATGGTTGAATAGGAGTTTGTCAAGCTGGTCAAGCTCCTATTTTTATCTTCAAATTCCACAAGCAACCAAATAGATTATGTATATGTATATGTATGTGCACTTAGCCTAAGTGTGTCTTAGACTAAGGGTATAAGATATACTAGCAATTCAAATAACTATAAAATATTTCTATAATATTATGTGAAAATAAATTAGGAGATGAAATTATTAGTATTGCCAAAAGAAAGAGGTCACTAGGGATTCTAATCTATTTTATTATTAAATAAATAATGAAATACTAAATATTTCTAGAAATAAAGGAAATGAAGGATTATTGTCTCTACGAAGAGGAGGGGAACAATTAAAGGGAAAATATCAAGTCACATCAAGGGAATTTTGATATCCTTCTTGGGGTCATCAAGGAATAGAGAGATACTTGAGCATGAGGAGAAGGCTCAAGGAAAGAGAATATATGATTGTCCTTAATTGAAAATGAATTATTGTTGCTATAGAGAGGAGGAAAAATAATGAAAAATACTTAATACTATCAAGGAGTCAAGAGAGTGATTAGAAATCAATCAAACTTATTTACAAAGTAAAAAAGATATTTTGTTGCTAGAGAAATAGAAAGGGAGAAAAATGAATGTTTCCCGAATGATAAATGGGAGGTCAATAAGAAGAGACAACCAAAAATCATAGAGACAAGTAAAATGCTATTAGGATATTAAAAATAATTTAAAAAATCCAAATAAATATAGTAACCAAAGAGATACCAACAATATTTTTGGATGAAGGAGAGACATTTAAAATTTGTAGTAAAAATCCAAGTGTTAGTTCCTTCACAAATATGCCTAAAGTTGTTATAAAATTGCAATAAGATTTTTGAGAAATAATAGAGGTAGAAGAGTGGAAGGAGATTAATCTTGAAAAGATGAGAGAGAATATTATGGGAATTATTAACCTTCAAAATTGCTCCAAATAGGTCCATTATCAATAGAATAATAACCATAAGTAGGAAAATTTGTTAGATCAACGTTTTAAGTGTTGGAATGGAAAACAAAATGCATTCAAATCCTTTAATTATATCTGAAATTGTGTCAATGTTAGTGTAATTGTACCATCCAAATGCATCTATGATAAAATAAAATCATAAAATCATGCTTAAGATAAAACTAATGTTAAATTTTGGTAATTTGGTGTGAGTGTAACATTCCCATTGTTCTACCCATTGATTTTTAGTATGTTTAATCCCACAAGTGAATATTTTATGATACCAACATTTAGCAATTAAATTTTTCTTTTGTAATTCAATACTAAGATGCACATTTGGAGAAAACTAACTCCAAACTTCCATTGCATTTCAATAATAAAGAATGCATATTCAAAATTAATCCCATTTCAATTTTCCATTGCATTTTCATAATTCCAAGTAATGATTATCTAATACATAACCCCATGTAAAGATAACATTTTTCCATTTACGAATTCCCAATGAGGATAGAGGTATATGTTTACATACATAACTTCCACGAGCTTAATGAAATAGATATACAATCAAAATACAATGATCTAGATGTCCCCAATGTTGGTGCTTACCTCCTAGATATCCCCATTAAGTGGTGCTACGTTCTAGGTGTCCCCAAACTAACACTACATCCTCAAATCCTAACCACCAACTTTATTGAGGGAGAGCATTACTCAAGCACTTTTTTGACAACCACAAACTTACCGCAGTCCCTTGCACATCTACCCAACTAGTAAGATGGCCCTACCCTTTGACGAAGAGTTTGGTTTGGTAACCTCATAATAATAGCCTTCATGGGCATGGAATTGCATCCTACATATCTAGAGCTACCATATAGTGGCAACAACCTACATGTATGACTTCCCTTCCTAGAATGCAATCATGGATCATAGTGAGCTGGTAGTGTAAAAAGTGGCTAGTTACACTACTTTGGCCAAAGAATTCAACACCCAATAGTTTGAGTGTAGGTCATCCATTCACCCACTCTTATCTCGATTTGGTATGGACCATTCACAATTATAACACATATTTTGTCAAAGGTAATGACATACAAACTGTATAACTAGGTTACTCCATTAACCCAAAAATAACCAAGTTAACTAAACAAGCCCACATACTGGTGACCAACTAGGTTAATCCCTTTCCCATGGATTATTCTAACCCCAAAAATAACCAATCTAACCACCCATGTTCAAAATGATAATTTCATTAAGGTACTACAAGATAGCAACATATTCAACATTTCACTTTTCATGCAACATTCACACAGTCTTGAAAACTAGGTATAGTTCTATTAGCATTATAACCACACAAATTCTAACATAGTATAAATATGTATTCCCAAACAAAAGGGTTTCACCAATTTAAGACTCAACCAAGAATCACACAAGATTATCTCAAACTAGGAAGTAAACCACGTTCACAAAAACAAGTTTATCATACATTTAAAAAAATCCTTTCCAAACAAAGGAATTCATAAGAAGACAAAATTTCAAGCATAAAATAATAAGGAATAGAAATCAACATGCCTGTAAATTAAGCTCCAATCGATATTACTTCTTTCTTAGCTCAACTTCCACAATTTTTCTTGCAACCTATCTCCAAAATCTATCCTCTCACAAAACTCTCCACAATAGAAAAACCACAAAACAAATCTCTTTCTCTCTCTCTCTCTCTCAAAATAACGCTTGCACAAAAATTTACAATAGAATAACAATGAAGAATTATGAATGGAAAAGTGTAACAAATGGTAGAGAGAACACCTCTATTTATACTAAAATATGAGAATCTTAATGTTACAAATAAGATTCTAAATCTACCACTTTCCTATCGACTAAGCTCAAGAAGTGAGAGGTGGCTACTTAAAAAACTAGTTTGCAAACACATACACAGTCCAAATTCTCAGTTAAGAATGAGTCACTCTTCTCTTGGTGACGACAATGATTTAAACTCGGAAATGCAAGCTACAAGTTTCCTTATCGCAATATAAGTCGGCTCTCTTAGCCAACTCGTGGAAAATGAGTTAGTCTCATGCTCCCTCTATGCTATGTGCTAGTTTATAACATAGTTAACAAAATTCTAACTGTTTCACACTTCTTCTAACATGGCACCACCTTTCATAATCCACGTCCTATTTTTCGAGCACGAGTTTACAAAGTCAACAATGTGATTTATTTCATTCTCTTTGCAATTGAGTCGATGCATAATACTTTATTTGTTGTCTAAAAGCTTTAAGACTTAGTCTCTCATGCACTTCATACGCGCGACCTCTAACATAGCTGTTTCACTTCATATGATAGCGCTTTATATATGTGCTTTAATTTATTTCAATTTTTTTTTGAATGCTTAACATAATATAATATATATATTATTTATATATACATTCACATGATATGAAATGCATTATTTTCCTATTAATATATAGATATATATAAACATATATTCAAATAATCATACACACACACACAAACACACACACATATATATACGTATGTATATACATTTACATTAATGCAATCATATACATATATTATATATATAATTATTTTAATATCCATACTTAAACACATATATTTGCATATTCATTGATCGATGTATATACACGAAGCACACACAAACACTATATATATGTTGCATTTGTCCAATTGATATTCCCATGCATATGGGTTATCCATTCATGAACATGTGTAGATATGTCTACCTACGTATACCCATGCACACATATACTTACATCTATGAGTTATCATTGACATTTACATATATACATATATGCATTCTACATATATTTTTCATTGATTAATATATAAATATGAACACCTGAGAAAGAAATTTCACTCAACATAAAGACTCAATCACATATTCCTAGTCAAGAACATTCATAGAATAAGATCATAACCCAATATAGAACATTCACAAACAAGATTGAAGATTACCTACCATTTCCCAAACTATCTTGACTCAACTAGACCAATCTAGGATGTGAGTGTGTGAATTCTCAATTAGGCTCATTAAGGGTTACCAGACCAAGTTCTTCTGAGTGATATGTTGAGAAAATGTGTCTCAACCTTGCAATAACATAAGTTATTGTTGATACATAAGGCACTGTTCATCCAATGGGGAGGGAGTGGGGGGATCCCCCCCATGAGGGATCTGAGGGTCATCCCCTCGGCTAGGGTCCAGGGGCAATGCCCCAGAAACGAAAATTTTATTTATATTTTATTAGTGTAAATCTAGACTGTTCGTCATTATGTGTCATATCCGACGACTGATATTTTATTAGCTTGAATTTCCCTAGAAGGAAACCCTATTTTATGGGGGCGTTGTATTAGGACAGTATATTGTGATGTATTCTGAGAGTTTAATAGCAATTGTGTTGTCTTTGGATCTCTGAGTGGTGATACTCTTGTGAGAAGCTTGCTTTGCAAGTATATTGTAAGCTTTGTGATTTGTGAATAATATATTGGGTAGATTTTGGAGTGTGGGGATTTTCTCCCGAAAGGGTTTTCCCCATGTAAATCACCGTGTTGCAGTATGCATGATATTTATTTCTATTTTTTAATTTTTTTTTGTAACTATTAAAGATCTATAAAAGTTTTCCATTATTCCCCTCTCAAGATTAGTGTAGGAAGTTGTTCCGCTACCTTAGCTTCCTTACATGATACTTCCCCTCTCTTCTGAAGGTTCAAATTTGTTCCTACATCCAACTTAGTACATCACAATAGTAGTTAGCTGCTAACAATACATTCAAATGTATCATATATATTATCTTCAAAGCATTTAAAATGTCATATTGAATTGCACATTCATTCACCACATTTTCAAGATACATATATTAAAGCATTTTAACTTAACAAAGTAACATTAAACAGGTAATAACACAACGGGGTGTAACATATTCCCCCCTTGTGAATCATCGTCCTTGATGATTTTAAGTATCAACTATGAACATAAAGCCATAAAACATAAACATAGCAACATTTTTTTAGGAACTTTCAAAATCGAGCAAGACATCAGGAAAAAATTGCTTCATCTCAACATAGTCCTCCCAAGTGGCAGAATCTTCTACATACTAATCCCACTGGACCTTGTATTGCAAAACCTCTCTATTATGTAAGTGAATATTACATGCTCTGAGAACCTTGAGAGGATCAATTGTTACCACTCCTAGGTCCTATACTTCTAAAGCATTCCAATCAATAACATGGCTATCTCCTAGTATGTACTTATTAAGGTACAACACATGAAAGACATTATGCATCCTGGTAAGAGCTAGTGGAAAAGCAATTCATTATGCAACAGGGTTAACTTCCTCGAGAACCACAAAAGGACCTACACAATGTGGAGCCAATTTAGATGACTTTCCACACTTTATAGAACTCTTGTGAGGAACTCTAAGCAAAAATATATCCCCTACTGGGAAATGTCTGGGTACTGCTAGGAATCTGCATAACTCTTCTGCCTATCATTAGCTTATGCTAGCCTCTGCTTAATAATACCAACTTGCTCCTCCATTTCTAGTCCAACATTTATGGCCCAAGGCTTATCCTATCCTCTAGCTTATCCCAACTTATAGGAGTTTGACACTTCCTACCATACAATGCTTCAAATGGATCCATCTTGTTGATTCTAGAATGATAAGAATTATTATACCCAAACTCAACCAAAGGTAGGTAATCTTCCCATTTTTATTGCTAATCCATGCAATAAATTATTAGTATATCTTCTAACACTTGGTTCACCCTTTTAGTTTGACCATCCATTTTCGGATTATATGCTAAACTTATGTTTAGCTAGTCCCAGGTGAAGAAAACAAAGTTTGCCAAAACTTGGATTTCACACGAGCATCCTTGTCAGAAATAACCTTTTTGAGAATTCCATGCAAGTTAAATACCTCTTGCATAAAATTCCAAGCTACAATAGGAGATATATCTATTAGATTCCCTGGAGTGAAATGAGCCACCTTTGTAAGATTATCCACTATTACCAGAATGGAACTATGCTTATTCCTTGACATTGGAAGGCCTTGCATAGACTCCATGCTAATTACTTGCCATTTACTTTTTGGAACTTCATGAGGATACAAAATACCTGCAAGATGATGATTTTATGCCTTCACCCTCTAACATTCTAAGCAACTTGCAATAAATCTTATGGCATCCCTTTTCATTCCTTTCTAAAAATACAATAGCTTCACATTAGCCAACATCTTAGTTACTCTAGGATGTCCAAAATATGGTGTGGTATGAACTTATTTCAACACTAAATTCCTTAATTCCTTAAAGTTAGGTATGTTGATTCTTCCCTTAAACCTTAATAAACCATTAGGTTCAAAGTGAAATCCTTCATACCTTGGGTCTTGTGGATTATCCAAGAGTGCTTGCTTAACTTGCTCATAATACTCATCATTCTTGGATTTTTGGAACACTTGACCCTTGAAATCAGTTTGAATCGATATCATTGAGGAGATATGCCTTCTCCGACTTAGGGCATCAACAACCCGATTTTCCTTCCCTTGATAAAATTGATGTTAAAATCATAATAAGCTATCAATTCCAACCATCTCCTTTGTCATACATTCAGATTAGGTTGAGTAAACAAATACTTTGTAGACCATGATGATCAATCTTCAGTTTAAAAGGTTTCCCCAATAGATAGTGTCTCCACATCTATAATACATGAACAATTACTACTAATTCCAAATCATGAGAAGCATAATTTTTCTCACAAGGCTTCAAATTCCTTGACTCATAGGTTATGACTTGCCTATCCTACATCAACACTCCACCCAATCCTTCCCCTGAAGCATCTGTGATGACCATAAATTTACCATTTGGATCTGGTACTTTCAGTATCAGAGCTATGGTCAACTTCTCACTTGACATTTCTTAGACCGTTCAAAATTCTTCCCTTTCCTTTGCAATGAAGTAATGGAAAAAACTATTCTAGAAAATTTTGAATTTCGATAATACCTAGCTAGACCCATAAAGCTTCTAACTTCTGATACATTCTTAGGAACTAGCCATTCAAGTACTGCTTTTAGTTTTTTGGATCGATTGCAATCCTTTAGCTGAAATTACATGATACTACAATTCCTTTTAAAAGAAGGTACATTGAGAGAGTTTCTTGTATAGCTTATGCTCGCCTAATTATTGTAGAACAATCTCTAGATGTTGGATGTTCCTCTTCATTCTTGGAATAGATAAGAATATTATCCAAGAAGACCAACACAAATTTATCCAAGTAATCCTTGAATATATTATTCATTAAGTTCATGAATGTTGCAGGTGCATTCGTTAGTCCAAAAGGTAGAACCATGAACTCGTAACATAACTTGTCCTGAAAGTTGTTTTGAAAATGTCTTTGTCCTTGATCCTCAATTGATGATAACTTGATCATAGATCAATCTTCAAAAACACCTTCCCTCCTCATATCTGATCAAAGATATCATCAATACGTGGCAACAAATACTTATTCTTTATGGTTTCTTTGTTAAGCAAACAATAATCAATGCACAAGAACAATGTACCATCTCTCTTCATGAAGATCATTGGCACTCCCTAGGATGAAACAATGGATCTTATCAATCATTTGGACAATAATTCCTCCAATTGATCTTTTAGCTCAATTAATTTTGTCCTAGTAATCTTGTATGACACTCCCCAAGGTGAAACAACGGGTCTTATTAGTCATTTGGAAAAAAAATCCTTCAATTGAGCTTTTAGCTCCATTAATTATGTTGTATTCATCATGTATGACACTTTTGATATAGGCTCTGACCTTGGAACTATGTTGATGGAGAAATAAAACACTCTCTTGGGAGGTAATCTAGGTAATTCATCTAGAAATGCATCCACAAAGTATTGTAGGATAGGTTACTTCTCCATATTTGACTTCCCTAATTCTACTACCTCACCATCTTTGGCTTTTTGGAGGTCTTGAGGTCCATAATTAACTACATCATCTTTAGAAATGAATTCATTGATTTCCTCAAGTTTTCCCATTTTCACCATGAAGAGTTGACAACCTTTCTTCTTCACTCTATGCATTTGTATGACAGAAATCTACTACAACTTAACTTCTCTAGGAATTCATTGGAAGAACACCTAGTCTCCAAGATCATATAAACATTGTACTATTTTTGTATGACAATATACTTTGGTCCTATGTTTCCATAGCCAATTCATCCCTAAGATGACATCATAAGAACCTAGGGGGACTACATATTAATTCACTTCCGTAGATAAACTCGGAGTTCAACCCTTGCTTTGAATAAATATTTGTCCACCATAGCTCTTGTCTAGTTTTCATAGTCAACAATCCAAGACTTTTCCATATAGCCACCTTTCCTAGGAATTTGACTAGCTATACTAGGCGAAACAAAATTTTCCGTGGCACTAGTATCAATAAGAACAAAAATAGGTGTACCAAAAAAATTACTTGGAATTTCCACCGGAGTGATCTGGTATTCCAGTTTTCGGTTGTTTAATGCCACATGGATCTTCTATTGGAACACAACTCGTTGAGGAGGTAGAGAGTTCCCTTGGTTTTGTGTCCTTGGTGGTTTGTTAGGACAGTGATATGCAAAGTGATATCCACCACACGTATAACATCCTCTCATTGGACCATTCGTTGATGCAAGCCTTCCATAATTTCCTTCATTCCTACCAGCATTTTTGTTGTTTTTGTTCCGTCTACATTTACTGCTTGAATCATTTTGATTATTACAAAATCCTTTGTTCCCTCTCCTTTAAAAATATTTCCCTTCACTAGGCTTCTTCGAAGCTTGATTGGCTTGAGTCCAAATAGAATTCTTTTGATTCCTTTCATGATAATTCAAGATAGATTTAAGCCTTTGTTCTTACTTAATGGATTTTTCATACACTAGGTCCATGGTTGCAGGACCGTGCATGCCTACCTCTCCACCGATTTGGGAATTAAGGCCTATGATGAACTTCCTTATGCGAAGCCATTCGTCTTTTTGGTACATGGTGTACATTAGGAGACAATTGAATTTCTCCCAATATTCATTCACCAAGGAATCTCCTTGCCTCATGTTCTGGAATTATGTGAGATTTTAATCATAGAACAGTTGAGATAACCATTGTTTACAAAAAAAATCCATGAATTTACTCCAAGTAAGCCTTAAGGAACTGAGCCCAAGCTCCATCTTTTTATTCATCCACCATTTGGATGCTTCTCCAACCAACTAAAAATCTCCCCAAATGGCTTTAGTAATCTTAGAGTAATTCTTTATTCCAAAATACTTTTCCATCTCCATGAACCATACCTTAGCCAAATCCCCACTAGTACTTCCCTCAAAATTTGAAGGTGTGATATTCCTCATATCTCAAGATAGTTCACTTGCTAGTCACTTTCTTTTGGTTCCCTCTGACTTAGAATGTGATTCATCATTCTCAAGTTGACTTGACTAAGTATGATCATGGGAATTTTCCCCTTCGTCATTGGGAGCTTCTTCTTCCTTATTATTAGCTCCCCTTACCTCTTTCTCAAGGTTCTTGATTCTTTCTCTTGTTTCATCCATCATGGCCAAAATACAATCCAATTTAGCCTCAACATTTTCCGCACCTTGGCCTACTTCTTGACTTCACCCAAGGTTAGTTCTTTCTCTAACCATTTTTCGCAAGAAAAGTTACACCTAGAGGTTTCTTTTTTTTTTACATCCTAAGAATGTTTAAGTAGCATTAAAAGAATTCCCAAATAATAAACTTTCATACATAAGAAGTTTTTAAAGAAGAACTCATACACATTTTTTTGTCAAAACACGATTTCTATTATGATAAAAAAGGATTTCAATATCCTTGCATTTACAAGAAATGATTATTCAGATAGTCTATGGGAGAGTATTCCTCTTATTCACTCTCAGATACATAACTAAGTGGGGTCTACCCCTCAATTTTTTGTTCACAAGTATCATCAAAAGGGAGATAACCCACAGACCTATCCTCAGATACATGGTTTCAGGGGACATATCCCTTTGATTCGCCACTTGAGTTTATTTCAATAACTTCCAACATTGGAAGAACATGAGGGTCCCTAAAGATCATAGCGGGACTAATGCTACATTTTGAGGGAATATCCTTGGAAAGTGATAAAGTATCTGACTTGATAGGATATATACGAGGTACAAATTTAATAGCCTCACACATCCTCCTTTCTTGATTGATGCAAGATAGAGCATGAATACAATTCTCAGTGTCACTCAACCAAATAACATTGGCATAATTGGTCCCCTCTATGGTTCAAAAAATGACTTCCCTTTCTTTCTTGGCCCTTAGGTAGCACTCATTACCGAATATTGACTTCCTTGCAATCATCTTGAGACACACCATTCTGGCATAAGAGTTCCAAACATTAGACTCATATAATTTTGGATAGAAGCATAGCGAGCACATAAGTTCTAGTGCTAAACCTAGATTTTATATCACGTGTAACATGCCCATTGTTCTTCCCATTGATTTTTACTATGTTTAATCCCACAAGTGAATAGTTTATGATACCAATATTTAGCAATAATTTTTTTTTGTAATTCAATAATAAGATGCACTTTCAGGAGAAAACTCACTCCAAACTTCCATTGCATTTCAATAATAAGAATGGATATTCAAAATTAATCCTATTTCAAATTTCCAACACATTTCATAAAGTACATTACATGATTCCAAGTGATGATTATCTAATATGTAACCCCATGTAAAAAGCATTTTTCCATTTACAAATTCTCAATAAGGATAGAGATACATGTTTATGTATATAGCTTCCATGAGCTTAATGAAATAGATATACAATCAGAATACAATGATCTAGATGTCCCTAATGTTGGTGCATACTTCCTAGATGTCCCCATTAAGTAGCACTACATTCTAGGTGTCCCCAAACTAGTGCTACATCATCAAATCTCGACCACCAACTATATTGAGGGAGAGCATTACTCAAGCGCTTTTCTGCCAACCACAGACTTACTATGGTCCATGCACATCTAATTAACCGGTAAGATGGCCCTACCCTTTGATGAAGAGTTTGGTTGGTAACCTCATAATACTGGCCTTCATAGGAATGGCATTGCATCCTACATATCTAGAGCTACCATATAGTGGCTACAACCTACATGTATGACTTCCCTTTCTAGAATGCAATCATGGATCACAATGAGCTGGCAGTGTAAATAGTGGCTAACTACACTAATTTGGCCAAAGAATTCAACACCTAGTACTTCAAGTGTAGGTCATCCATTCACCCACTCTTAGCTCGATTTGGTATGAACCATTTATAATTATAACACATATTTTGTCAAAGGTAATGACATACAATCTGTATAACTAGGTTACTCCATTAACCTAGGAATAACCAAGTTAACTAAACAAGCCCAAATACTAGTGAACAACTAAGTTAATCCCTTTCCCATGGATTATTCTAACCCCAAAAATAACCAATCTAACTACCCATGTTCAAAATGACTTTTTCATTAAGGTACTACAAGATAGCAACATATTTAACATTTCACTTTTCATGCAACATTCACATAGTCTTGACAACTAGGTATAATCCTATTAGAATTATAACCACACAAATTCTAACATAGTATAAATATGTATTCCCAATTAAAAGGGTTTCACCAATTCAAGACTCAACTAAGAATCACATAAGATTATCCCAAACTAGGAAATAAACCACATTCATAAAAACAAGCTTAGCATGCATTTATAATAATCCTTTCCAAACAAAGGCATTCATAAGTAAATAACCTTTCAAACATAAAATAATAAGGAATAGGAATGAACATGTCTATAAATTAAGCTCCAACTGATATTAATTCTTTCTTAGCTCAACTTCTGGAATTCCGCTTGCAACATATCTCCAAAATCCATCTTCTCACAAATACTCTATGCAATTGAAAAACCACAAAAAAACTCTCTCTCAAAATAATGCTTGCACAGAAAACTACAACAAAATAATAATGAAGAAATCCAAATGGAAAAGTATAAAAATTGGTAGAGAGAGCACCTCTACTTATACTAAAATCTGAGCATCTTAATGCTACAAATAAGCTTATAAATTTTCCACCTTCCTATTGACTAAGCTCAAGAAGTGAGAGGTGGCTACTTAAAACATTGGTTTGCAAACATATACACAATTTATATTCTCAATTAAGAATGATTCACTCTTCTCTTGGTGAAAAAATGATTTCAACTCAGAAATGCAAGCTACAAGTTTCCTTTGCACTATAAGTCGACTCTCTTAGCCAAATCATGGCAAATGACTTATTCTCATCCTTCCTCTATCATATGTGTTGGTTTATAGCATAGTTAATAGATTTCTAATTATTTCAGACTTCATATAAAATGGTGCCACCTTTCATAATGTGCATCTTATTTGCTAAGCGTGAGTTGACAAAGTCAGCAACGCGATCTATTTCATTCTCTTTGCAAATGATTCAATGCATAATACTCTATGTGCTATCTAAAAGCTTTAAGATTTAGTCTCTCGTGCGCTTAATGCACATGACCTTTGACTTAGCCATTTCACTTCATATGATACCACTTTATATATGCGCTTTACTTTATTTCAAAATATTTTTGAGTGCTTAACATAATATGATATCTATATATTATAATTTTTATAATAATATTTATATTCACATGATATCAAATGCATTATTTTCCAATCAATATATATATATATATATATATATATATATATATATATATATATATATGTATTAAAATAATCATATATATATGCTAATATGTATATATGTTTACATTAACGTAATCATATACATATATATTGATTATAGAGGAGGGGAACCAAATGCTCAAGACGCCAGGTCATGAGAGGGTCTAGAACGATCAAGTGCCCTGATCTACCTCATGCTAAGGGTTGATTAAGGTGAGTTTAATGATTTTGGAGGGTCAAAAGGAAGGGCGATTGATCTGATAGTATTCTTCTATCAACCCAAGAGATTTAGGGAACCAAATGAGCTAATTCTTGAGTCAAAACTGAGACCTCGATAGCTCTCTGCCAAAGGACCCCAGTGTAGAAGACCAACGAAAACATGACATGTTGACATCCTAGTCAAGCACCGACATTCGTACAAATAGAGAGTATGAAATTCAGTTAAAACTTAATAGGGAACTAACTAAAATCTGATAAATAGAGTTTTTAAATAATGACAGAAAGCATAAAGGAGTTAAAATACTAAGAAAGAAGGAAGAATAATTTAACTTAAAAAGATAAGTTGACAAGAGTTAAAGGCAGTAGAAAATAAAACTCATGATTGGTCTAGCCTCCCGAAAGCTCCACACAAATGCAAAACCCATACACAGTTGAATGATAGAAAATTTTGGGGCTGTTTTGGGGATTGCCACTGTGAAACCCCTGATTTGGTGTCCCCACCTCTACAGATAGCCAGAATAACCACGTGATAGGAAATATCATAAAGAAATTAATGGAAAGCAAGTATTTCCAAGTGATGGTAACAAAACTATGCTATGAAATCAAATGACAATGCTAAAATGAAGTGGATATAACCTCCCAAACAAGGTGCCCTCAAGCATGTGAAGGGAGATGTGAGCTCACAAGCTTGAGAGTGTAACCGTTTTCACAACAACGTGAATTAAATCCAAAAGAGTAACATCTTGGAGCTTCAACAATGGAGAATGTTGTGAAAGTGGAGTATGTAGAAGCAAGTGGAGTTAAAGCAATGTTTAGCAAATTGAATGAATGAAAAAGGGGATGTTTTTTAATATGGATAGAAGACCAAAAGAGTCATTTGAGGTCAGTCAAGGGTGCAGGGGAGTTACACTTATTCGCCAATGGAGAAGTGTAATACCTCTATAGATTCCAAAGGCGAGAATCTTGTCAGGACGACTGTGTGTCGCATAGACGTCCGCACACCATTCTAGTGTCCTTGAAAAAATTTCCCTCGCTGACACTATAGATAGTAGGCAAGTGGGTGGGAATCAGATGGATGAAGTGGAAAAGCATCATCGGGTTTAATTTTTCTAAGGTGAAGGGTGTATGTGAGGAATTTGTGAGGGGTGCAATTTCACTCCATTACTTTTCCACCACTTTAGTGAGCATATGCGCTACCAGATGTGAGGTAAAGTAGATTGAAATAGTTCAATGAAATATACTTGAACTGTCAAGGAAGTAGACCGCAATATGACCCACCCAAAAGCACAGGAAGAAGAGGTGGCTCAATAGGTCCTCAAACCCAAAGAGTTGAACAAACATGCACCGCAAACTCGTAGATCCATGAATGGTGAACACAAGGCTTTGTAGGTCCATGAGGCTATAGAGTTGAACAAAGAGATCCCACAGGATGTAAGTGCTTCGCAGGTCCTCAGACTTGCAAAGGAGGTTCCCCCATGTGCTTAGTCCTAAAGGAAGCTAGATGTGAGAGGCTCCACAAAGTCTAATGGGACCTTATAGGTACTTAGTCTTGCAAGGTCAATTGAAAAGAAGCTTCACAGACACACCTGCAAAGAAACATGTTAATCCACAAATAAAATATGTTAGATATCAAAAAGAAGCCACACAAGAAAATAGGCAAACAGTCAAAAATTGAAGGGAGAACTTCCAAAGGGGTCCCTTGGGAACCCTTCAAAAGAAGAGGGGTACACTTAAGGGACACTCAGTTTGAAATTGATAGAAAATCTTGAAAAGAGAGAATATTTTATACCAATGATTCTAGCATCAAGGATTCCTTCTAAAAGATTCATTTCATCAAGGAATTCGAAAGAAAGAATATTCCCTCACAAGGGAAAGTACATATTCTATCTTATGAATCCAAGATGAAATAAAAATTCATCTAAGAATTCATGTTGAAGAATACAATTTTTGAAAAATAGATATTTTCAAGAAGGGACTCGTTGGCCACTGAATACACTTTTTGAAAATTGAAGCAACATGACATCCCCCCTTAGGATGGTGCATGTTGGCATGTGACATCCTAAGGAGAGAAAACAAATAATGACAATGATCTTGTGGCCCGTGGAACATGACGATATGTAATCATGGTAATAATTTCACACATGTGAGGGACATCACATAAGCACCACAACGTCACAAACAAAGCAAAGAAGAGAGAAAGATAAAGAGAAAGGACAAACAATACCATAATGAATGAGAGACAAGGGGATCTGATATTTCGAGGTCAAAGTTGCTCATAAATATAGATATATAGGTATAATAATATAAATGAATAGTCATCAAATCCCTACTATGTTAGACCATGTGAAGAAGGGCACGTGAAAATAAAAAATTGGGTCAACATGGAAGGGAGGCCTAAATTCCCCCAACACTTTGCATCGTCCCTAATTGTCATAAGTAAAAGGTATGGCAAAGAGAAGAATGATGTGAAAATAGAAAAAGTTTTATGACACAAAAACACTCTTGTATCCAAGAACCTATGAGGGTGACAAGAGTAATTTAGGAACACATAAGACAAGCATAGAGGAACACAATACACACACACAATATAATCTATAGATAAAGAAGAGGTCCCCCCTAGTCCTCATCAATGAAGAGGTTGTCATTCTCCTAGTCTAGATCACTGTAAGGGGAGGATGGATGAGCTTGTAAGGAGAAAATATCAAGGGGGGTAATTGTTGATGACAATGTTACTCACACCAATCATGTACATAAATTCTTCACATGTAGACCATGAAGAACCTATCTTCTTGAAAGACTTAACCAGGGCAACCTTAGGGCATGTCCGTGTAATTGGAAAAAAGGTTGACTTATCTCAATCCCAAGTCTCTAGTAGTCAGGTCTTGACCATAATAGGTTTACTTCAGGGTATGATGTGATAATGTTGTTAATCTCAAAGAGAATATGGTTGTTTCTAGTCTCACTATTATTTCGAGTTTCATTAAGAATCATGAACATTAGGCATAAGATCTCCAGTTCAATCATAAAATAATATCATGAAATCAAAATATTTGCAATAAAATTTCATGAACATCAATCAATTTGCAATCACTTAAGTAGATTTAGCTTTAAGCATTCACAAAATTCATAGAAAATGAAAGACTTTCAATAAATTTACATCCATTCATCTATTTTTTGAAACATTTTCAGAAATTTAAACTTCTAATCTAAAATAAAGCATCAAAAATACTAAAAATTGAAATTTCTCCTGGTTATTCTCCATGCATGCCCCAAGATATAATCAAATCAAAGAAAACTGCTTTATAGTTCACCAAATTTCTTCACAGCTAGGCATAAAATGGTGCAAGCTTTTAAAGAAGGGGGTTTTAGTTTGGACATCAAGTAGGTTTTGTATGCACCCTTAAATGGTGCAACATATAGTCTTGTTCGGTTGAACTAACAAAACCAACTAAAAAGATTCATGAGATAGGTAGCTATCAAATTGGCTTCGATATTGATTAAAGTATATGCACATACAAGTTTTTAGTCTAAAAAGATTCAAATAACAAGAAAGAAAAACAAAAATTAGAGAAGTTTTGGCTCCTCCGACATCCACAAATTTTGAACTTAACTTAAAAAAGAATATACTCTAGCCTTTTATGGAAATAAGACATAGGTAGGATAAGAAAAATACATGAGAGGAAATCCAAGGGATGAATCATATCAAGGCATGTGGAAAATAGTGATTGGCAAGAGAATTGCAAATGAAGTCAATGAAGGTCAACCTTTGTCTACACGTTGAAGTCCTTCGGGTTTCTTATCTTTTTATTATCAAGGTTCCTTCTTAGAACCAAGCGAATCCATTCAAAAGAATGTAGGAAATTTCCATATATTTAGAATCATTAAGTGGAAATTCAATTCCAACATTCAAGTTCAAACTTGGTTTGAACATTCCCATGAATAAGCAATCCCCAGAATATTTATACTCCTTCACCTCATGCTTAAACTCTAGGACTCCAATTTCTCAGTATCTGGCACCCCTTTATATAGCACTTTTCTCTTGCATGAGGTCCCAAATAATATCATCAAACCTGGTAGCATCATTGAATCTGTCTGCAACTTTAGTTTGCTTGACTGTCCATACCTGAACTTTGCATCACAATCTGATTCTCCTGCAATCATAAATTCCAACTATTAAATCCCTTTTAAAACATTTATAAAAATAAATCTCATGTAAATAAAACCATTATTCGTTCATTATCATGCAAGTGCACCATAAATAACATGCTTTCAAGAAAAAAAATTATTGCATACACATCTTCTAATACCGAAATACTGGACCATCAGACCCTTTAGATAAGCTTTAAGACTTAAAACTTTGTTTTACATTGTTACCCGGTACCCAGTGTGCAGGTTTACTCATGAATTTCCTGAACTTCAGTTTTACTGGAACTTCCTTTTTTACTAGAGCTCAACTATTGGACCAGAAGACTTTACTCAACACTTGCATTACCTTTTACACCTCTAACATTCCCATTTTATTGTATCCGGTACTCGAAACACCATAATTATGAAGTACATCTCTCTTTTTTCTAAAATATTTCTCTTTTCTTTTCCACTTCTAGTGATCTTCCAAACTAGCTAGAACCTTCCATAAGCATTAATTTTCACTTGGGGTCCCCAAGCTTTAGAGTCTTGGGCCATGTTATGAGACCACACAACAGTACCCTCCAACTCTCTTGCAACAATAGCCAAGGAAGAAGGCCGCTCGAGGTCTTCTCCACTCAGTTCTTGTGAGGTGAATGCCAATGATCTTGCAAATATTGTTGATAGAGTTGGGACATCTTCTACAAAGTTGTGTCACCAAAAATTTAATACCTTTGAAGAAAATGATAATTTTGTGCCTAATTTGGTCCTAATTTAGGTACCCTTGCATCAATCACCCTCATAAAACAACATTTATAGGCCCCTAAGACTCGTTATCTTTGACTTTGAGGCTTATTTTACCTAAGGAACCATACAAGTCTCGAAAAAAAACACCAAAATCACTCAAAATTCATAGATCCCACCTAAAAAACCCCTAGTGGGACTAGGTCGCCTAAGGTGGCGACCTAGTCCTTTTTAGGGTTATTTGCATTTTTGAGTGGGAAAATGTCTGACTTGATAAAAATTCCTGATGGGTGTCAGCCTCTTAGGTCAAAATAATCAACAATTAGGTATTGTTGCTCATAAATACTTTTTTTAAGCTCATTTTTCACTCTCTCTTGGACCATTTTTCACAAGCACTCTCAGAAATTAAGTGTTGAACATCTTCCATAAGAATATTCATCTCTCTTTCTTAAAAAAAGTTGAAGCTTAGGGCAACAAGCTAGTGATTTTCTAGGTCTTCAAGCTCACTTCACACTCAAGCTCTCACATTGCAAAGGGTTGATCATGGATTCCTATGGAGAATCATCGAGAAATCTAGGTTGAGGAGGTTCAACTAGCCACCAAATCACACCTAAAGACTTGTTTTCAAAGTGATTCCATCTTCCATTTTATCTCTATCTTCACACTTAAGGTTTGCATCCCATTTACATTTTATTTACATTCATTTGTAAGGTTGTAGGGTTTCTTCGATTGAAGTCTTACATCATTCAAATCTCTTGCATGCATCTTATTCTAGCGCATTGGAATAGAGTTTTGTCTTACTTCATGATTTCCTAGTTCTAGACACACTTAGGGCTAGGGTTTATGCAGATTTCTTGTCTCTTTCAAAGTTTAAATACAAACTAAGGGTTTGAGCAATGAAAACCCCACATTAGAAACCAAAATATACTTTATTTTGCAAGTGATTTTATGGATCTGGACCTAGATTTCAGTGAAGAAGCAGAGTGCAAACTGTAGACCTTCGACTCCACTTTCAAATTTCTTGAAAAGCTAAAAGGGACTAGGTCACCAATAGTGGCGACCTAGTCCCACTGTAGGGTTCTATCAAAGATTTTGGTAGATTTGAGTACCTAGTTGGCTGGAATGGAGCTTAAAGCAATTTACCAGAACTGGGACTAGGTCGCCCAACTTGGTGTAAGTGTCCTAGTAGGCATAAAAGTTAGATTTTTAGATTTACAGAGGATTTTGTAACCTACATTCCAATCTTCATCAGTTTCTAGGTGCACTTGTTTGATCTATTATGTTATCTTTCCTTGTATAGTCTTTATTTCATCCTTCTTGCATAACATTATGTGTTTTCAAACAATGTAGACGTCTTTAGTTTATTGTTCAATAGTTAGTTTCATTTATCAAATTATACCATTTAGAATAGTTCAATCATATTCAACCCTAATGTTGAATGAATCCCAAGTTTTATGTTCATAAAGAAAACCCCTTTCTTTCTAGGTGAAAACCCTAGAAAAGCCTTGGGGGACCCATCCTTTAACCCAAAATATAAAATTTACGGTTCATTTTGGTGAACCTTCATTTAGAAACATCTTACTTCTAATTTTGTCTGCATTTGCATCCTATGAAACTCCTCTATTAACCTTGCATTGCATTTTGCATTGTTTAAACTTGCATCCTAGGGTTTCATACTTTGCATTAGTGAAAGGTTCATTTTTGCATCTTATTTCCTTGCATAATAGAGAAATTTTGCATATACCATTTAGATCTGCACCTTATAGTCCAGAATACAACATTTGTCATAAAAAAACAAAAAAAAAGTTAAAAATACCCCTATTGGGACTATGTCACCACCTTGGGCGACCTAGCCCCAGTGCTCATTATGCATCACTGATTTCTACATTTTGTTGCCAGTTTTTGAAGTTTCTGATTGTTTTAGTTGATGCTCTGTTTACATTCAGTTACTTTCTATTGTATGGTTATCATTAGCATAAATCTATTTTACTTTGATGACATTCCTAAATAACATTATATCTTTACAAGTTTCATTTTTAGCTTTAGTTCCTAGTTCTTTTAAATAAAATTCATTGGAACATGAAAATAAAACCATAGAAACATCACATGAAATAATGCACACACTTCTTCACTATAGGAAAACCATATCATCAAAAAAATTTAGTAGTGATGAATTGGATAAGTTAGATGAATCTTTACATGACTTCCTCTCACTAAGTTCATCCACTAAGGTTTGTGATGAAAAAACTCAACCAACTAATGATAACCTATCTCCCAAACCTTTTAGTTGTGATGATATGGGTATGTTAGATGAAGTTATTCATGATTTGATCTCACCTAACTCATCCACTAAGGCTTGTTGTGAGAAAAACCAAACAAAATATGTCAACATTATCCAACCTCAACTTTTTCTCTACCCACCTTCCCATAAACCTTCAACCCCATCAAAACTTGAATTTACCCTTTACCCACCCAAGCATGATGATGTTGATCATACTCATTATACTCGAAATAACCCACATCCCCAACAAGCCACCTCAACACCCTTACCATTACCCAACCCAATCTTACCTGTGGCACCTCACTTAAACTCACAACTTAGGGAGTACAATCTCGTTGAACAACTTAAAAATACTCCTGCGAAGATATCCCTTTGGGATCTTCTCCAGAATTCCCCTAACTATCATTCTATGCTTCAAACCGCATTGCAACAAATAGTGGTCCCTCCTAGTACGAATGCTAATGATGTGGTAGCTCTAACACAAGAAATGAATACAGTCAATGTAGAAATTACCTTCTACCATCATGAGCTCCCTCCATTAGAGTTAAGAAAGCAAAATGAAGCCTTTATGATAATAGCCCAATATGATCGGATAGGGATCAAACATACCCTCATTAACAATGGATCTACCCTAAATGTGTACAGTGTGAAGCTTCTTGATAGGTTACGGGTGGATAGATCATAAATCAAATTAGATTCCTTTCCATTAGAGGATTTGACAATGTTACAAAGAAACCCCTAGGTTTCATCACTTTACCTATTACCATTAGAGGATTTGATAATGTTACAAAGAAACCCCTGGGTTTCATCACTTTACCTATTACCATTAGACTGGTTACACTTCAAACTCCTATTCATGTCATGCCCTATGACCTTTCTCATAATCTCCTCTTGGGAAGACCATGGATCCATGAGATGCACATGATACCCTCAACCCTTCATCACAAAATGAAATATGTCTATAATAAAAAATTTAATCAAATTGACATAGACCCTGAGCCTAAGAGTTGTTTACAACTTGAAAAGGGAACATCAAGTCCTCTCAACACATTAATTCCTACCTCTAGCATCGCCCCTTCTGAGAAGAATCACCAAGAAGACGAATCAAAGTCTAACTCACTTGGTGATGATTGGGGATCATTATAATTCACACCTTCATTTATGGGTGAGTATATTGTTACACAAAAGAGGATGAAAAACGAGAACAATTAGCAATCCTCTCCATCCAGAATGAAGAGACACCTTCCCACTAATCTACCTCACCTCCTTTGGAAGAAAACACAACATACATAATGTTTTTTGATGAGATAGATTATCAACAACCACCTAACCCAAAAGAAATGGAGAGACTTTATAGAAAAGGTTACGATCTTGTGAAACAGTTAGGCTACAATGGTAAAGGTTATGGAAAGCATGAGAAAGGAATTCGTGTTCCCATTGAACCTAACATACAGGAAACTAAGATGGGTCCTGGTTTTTCCTTTTCTACAAATACAAAAGAAACTCAACAACCATCTCTCAACATCAACACTATCACATTCACACCAAGAACCAATCTCACGCTCAAACATCCTGAATTCCTTGATATGGATTCTCCACATTTCACCTATGTTATTGACGATGAATCTTTGAAACATCTGTTGGGTGCTTTGAATAAGCCTCCTGTCTCCAAGAGAAATTCCTCTTGTTCCATGATAAGTTTTGAGCTCAACATTACTAACATTAATGAACCTCCCACATGCATGGAACCATATGATCCATAAATTCCTAAGTCAAATGCACTCCCTTTAGGGGATACCCTTGACATACCAATGGACATAGATGATAAAGACAAATTCATTCAAATTGGGAAGTGCCTTGATGATGAAGAACAAGAGGATCTTGCAACCTCGATTCACACTTTTCTTGGAAATATTCTGATATGCTAGGAATAGATATGAAGATAGTCACCCATAACATTGTTCTTGCTGAAAATGCTAAGCCTATTCACCAAAAGATACGAAAGATGAACCCTAATATAGCCTTGCATGTTAAAGGAGAATTTGAAAAAATCCTTGACACAGGTTTCATTCGACCCATAGATTATTCTCCTTGGATATCTAACATTGTCGTAGTTGCTAAACCAAATAATCGTGTTAGGATATGCATAGATTTTTGAGACTTGAACAAAGCCTCCTAAAAGGATGATTTTACTCTTCCTAGCATTGACATGATCGTGGATTCAACTGCTAGACATGATTTATTATCCTTTATGGATGGATTTTCTAGATATAATCAAATCTTCATAAACCCACAAGATCAATACAAGATGACCTTTACCTCTACTTGGGGAAAATTTTGTTGGGTTATGATGAATTTTGATTAAAAGAACGCAAGTGCTACTTATCAACAAGAAATGACCTTAATATTTCATGACTACATATATAAAATCTTAGAAGATTATGTAGATGACATTCTAGCTAAATCCTTAACCCAACACAATAATGTGAATGTTCTTCGATGAATATTCGAGTGCATGCATAAGTATAACATGCACTTAAATCCAAAAAAGTGTGTCTTTGGAGTAGATAGTGGTAAAATTTTAGCGTTTATCATATCTCACAGAGGAATTGAGGTGTACATGAAGAAAATTGACGCTATAATTAACATGCCACCTCCTTGCAACATCTACTAGCTGCGTACATTACAAGGAATGATTCAAGCTATCTGTCATTTTGTCCCATCCCTAGCTGATCGCACGTTTCCTTTTACACACCTCCTCAAAAAGGATGTAAATTTTGATTGGAATGACAATTGTAAATAGGTCTTTGAGAGTTTGAAAGAATATCTTGCAAATCCACCTATTTTACAACCTTCTATCCCAAACAAACCCTTCATCCTTTACATCGCCACTTCTACCTACCTCTTGCTGCATTGTTGGCTCAACAAGACAACAATGGAAAAGAGAATCATGTCTATTACATCATTCAAAATCTCATCAATTACGAAACTCGCTGCTCAAAAATCAATACAACAATGTTTGGATCTTGTATTTGCTACTAGTAAGTTGTGACATGATTTACTACATGCACAAATATAAGTGATGAAAAAGTTTGATCCTTTAAAATATTTTTTCAATAAAATGGACCTTTTAGGACGTATTGCTAAGTGGGTAATGTTGTTGATTGAGTTTGACCTTAAGTTTGTTTCCCAAAAATCAATCAGAGGCCAAGCCTTAACCGATCATTTAGTTGATGCTCCTTCTCCTTTAGCATTACTTACCAATGATTCTTTTCCTAATGATAGTGTGTTTACCATAGAGCTTCCTACATGGGAATTGTACTTTGATGGATCCAAGTGTCAAACAGGCTCTGGTGCTAGAGTTAGATTAATTCGGTCTGTATGTAAGCCTCTTCCCTTGTCATATCATCTCAATTTCCTATGTACAAATAACACAACTAAGTATGAAGCATTAATTGTTGGATTATGTGTTGCCTTAGTCATGGGAATTAAAGACATCAAGATCTATGGTGATTCACAATTAGTGATTAAACAAATTAACAACCTTTATCAAACTAAACATGATAAACTATCACAATATAAGGATCTTGTCCTGACTTTGTTAGAGCAGTCTGAATCATTCACCATTGATAACATCCCTAAAAAATATAATCGTCATGTGGATGCAATGGCTAGTGTGGCTTCTCTTATCTCTGGTACCGATCCTTCTGAAAAAGTCATGTTTACCATTCACCCCATCATGAAACCTTCCATTAGCGATAAACCTGATAATGTCCTCCCAAACTTCCTTGATAATTTGTGTGAGTGGTATGATGCCATATATAACTACTTAAAATATGGTACCATTATCGAGCCCATGACCATAAACACCCGCATTTGCTTAAAAATGTTAGCCACTAAGTACATAATCCTAGATGATACATTGTATAGAAGATCCTTTGATGGAATTCTCCTCCAATGTCTCAAGGATTCTAAAACTCATATTTCCCTTGAGCAAGCCCATTCTGGCACTTGTGAGGTCATTTTGGAGGAAAAACCTTAGTGCAAAAACTCCTTCACATAGGTTATTACTGGAAAAACATGGAAAAAATAAAATGCATATGTTAAGCGATGTCACAATTTCGAAGAACATAGAAATTTGATCCATGCCCTTGCTTCTGAGCTCCGTGCCCAAATCCCTATTTGGCCATTCTCTGTGTGGGGATTTTCTAATTGGAAAAATTTCACCACCTTCATCCGCTGGACATACGTTTATCATTACTACCACTAATTATTTCACCAAATGGGTAGAAGCTATTTCTCTCCGATCTACAACTACTGATGTGATATGTCGTTTCTTATTGGAACATATCATTGCTCACTTTGGACTTCCTTTTGCATTAGTTTTAGACAACAGTACACCATTTAAAAATAATGATGTGAAGAAATTCCTCAAGACCTTTCATATTCAACATCACTTTTCAACATCTTACTACTTGCAATCTAATGGCCAAGCCGAAAGCACTAATAAAATCCTCAAACAAATCCTCAAGAAAACTGTTAATGTAAAACAAAAATATTGGCATACACAATTACAATATGTGTTGTGGGACTATCACACAAGTGTTCGCTGCTCTAAGGGAAATACACCTTTCAACCGTGTCTATGATACCGAGGCTATTATACCTTTAGAGTTAGAAATCCCCACATTGTGGACTACTCTCCAAGGTCTTGTTGATAATGAAACCTATGTGCAACAATTATTACACTAGCTTGAAATGCTTGATGAACAACTCATTAACGCTCTCAAGCATTTTCAAGCTTACACTAAAAAATTACAACATAAACATGATACTGGTGTCATTCCTCAAAAATTTAACAAAGCTGATTTGGTTTTATATGAAAATTAGTGAAACAATACCGTTGACTACGCTGACAAATGCAAGTTCAGTCCTAATTGGTTAGGCCCCTATGTGTTCAATATGAATTATGGATATGGTGCTTACACCTTAACCAAGCACGATGGCACTCCTCTTAAAGACCCTATTAATTTTATGCACTTGCATAGGTATTATTTCTAATCCCCTTTTGAATGGTATGAATTATAAAGTAGTGTTGTAAGAGCTATTGGATTATATACCCTATACTTTCTCATTGCTTCATTCTTGACAATTCATTATGTATGTGTCTTGAACACTAAAGTGATTATTTAATTCATTTTATAGTTTCTTTAGGTTTCATACTATTCAAAACTTCCTCTTCTGTGTTATGTTACTGAAAATAAGTGCATAACATACTTAATCTTAATGTTGTATCTAATATAAGCTCTAAAGAGTTTTCATTAGATCACATAAATTTTGTTAAATCATGTAGCAATTAATTAAATAATATTACAAAGGCTCTTTAATTAATCACATTTCCCTTTAACATTCACACATTAAACCAACACATATAACATAAAAATGCATGTATATATATATCAAAAGCTTTTTGTACATGTCATCATAATATACAATGTCATTGGGGATTGTGATTACCAGATCACTCAAGATTTGGTACTAGTGTTGCATTAGTAGCTGGACGTCGGGAGAAGGTTGTGCATGATCGTGATTGTGATCCACTAAATCTAATTGCGAACTCCATCCCCTCCATCCACATAAGTGCCACCCAATTCTCTCCTACTATCTGATCCCTCTCTACCTATAGCCATGCTACCTCTCTCTCTAGTCTCTTGACCTCTATCGGAGCCCATGATGACTATGCTTATGATGGAGTCCTATCTCGGTGGATCTGTCTCCTCAAGCCATCATATGCTGCCCGCAGTCTCGTGAAGGGTCTCAATGAATCTGGATCTTGCTGCACAATAGGTGGGGGCATGTAATCTGAGTCCATATCCTCCTCATCAAAAGATGTTTGCACTATCTCTACAGCAGTCTAACGATAGCTATCCCACCAATTCTTTATGGGCCCTGCAAGATTAAAAAATAATATAATCAGTGCACATCATGATATAAATACATAAAGAAAAATTAAATATCATCACCTATATCTCCGGTGGGATGAGTGATATCATCCTCATCCTATGCAGGGAGCATGGATGTTGTTCTAGCCTCTCCGTGACTATGAGTACTAGTGCCTATTGTTGCTTCTGCTTGAGATCTAGTCATATGAATGGGTGTGATCTCTCCCCACTCATATCGATCCTCAACTATTGCATCATCACTCTCCCTTAGGGGTGGCTCCTGATCCTCATCCTCCTTCTCTCCCTCCTGCCCATCATAATCTAGATCTATGTCCTCATCATACTCCTCATCAATAATGTTGATAAATATATCCACAACCCTATAGTGTGTCTCCTCGGCTCTATCCACTCTCTCATCTCCCTCATCTGGTATTGGTCCTACGTCCCCTACAGGCTCATCAATCAGAAACACTGGAGCTAGTCATGATGCTATCCACCACTCCTCATGATCCCATGTGGTACTGAAGTCATCTACATCAGAGACCGGTAGCTAATCATGATAAAAATAATCAGAGTGACTTTGGATGATGCCATCTAGTGTGAACCATGTTGTATCATCAAATATTTGGGCACTCTGCACTAACCTCCTCAAAGCTGAACATGCCCTGGGTGGTCTATGAATTTGTCCAAACTGTCTCATGACTCGGTCATAGTAGAAGGGACACACTATGTGATCATGCCGACCAACCAAAAATCTACCCAACTACAGTCCCCTCATCTATCTTGTATGCCACTACAGTACAAGTTGATAAGGTCTCCACATGATCTCATCCTCCTCTAGTCGGTCAAAACTCACTCTCCAAAAGTGTAAATCTCCATACTACCATAATCATCAAAGAGGATAGTTGAACACTCGAGGATAACCTAGTGTTGTAGGACATGGGAAGCCAATAGGTCTAGTGCATGTGATATGCTCCAGACACCAAACCTGTAGAAGTGTATAGTGCACCATGTTTTCTAGCTCTCAGAAGACAAACTTCCCCAAATCATAATATAAGTGTGCAAGGATGCAATGTCCCTAGACATACACTATCTCGTGCTCCGCCATCCCTCATACCAAGTGTACTAGCCCACCCTCTAGGTGTGCTGCTCGTTCATATGAGAGGAGTACCAATGCAATGGTATACATCATAATTTGTCTCACCACTAGCGCTCATGAATACAGTAGCAGTGCCAGGTCAATCCACCCTGCAACCCTATCATCATGAACTAGTTTGTCAGGGAAATACTACATGTCCGCCCATTGCTCATGAAAGTTCTGATCCCTCTGGAGGCACACCTGCTCCCCTCGAACAGGGACTTAGAGTATTCGATGCATGTCCTCTAGTGTGATGGTCATCTCTCTAGTAGGAAGATGAAATGTGCTTGTATCCGTATTCCATCATTCACACAACACCATCAATATCACATCATGATACCTCATGGGGGGCATGAGGTATGCCCAATAAATCCCTACCTCCTATAGGTACTCTGTGTCAGCCACTGATATAGTGGGGGCTAGGTCTCTCAAAAATCTCAGTTGTCTCCCACCCAGGCGGTGACGAGATTAGGTGGGTATGTATCAAAACCATCAAAATATGCTCTCTAAATCATCTAATATGTTCAATTATACTCTAATTCATCATGCAAGTGTGCTAATGTTGTTCTAGTGTGCTTTCTCTAAGGCCCTAGACACTTTAGAACCCTTTTGGAAGACTTTGCAAAAAAGTGGGACACTTTGCAAAGAAAAGGGACACTTTGCGAACAAAAGGGACACTTTGTGAAAAAAGGGACACTTTGCGAACTTTTTTTCCAAGAGCCTAAATTAACCTAAATATGTATATAAATCATTCCATAATTGAAAAATCACAAAATTAAGGTCATTGAATCGACTCACCTCATGATGCAGCTCACCCTTGCCACATGGTCTCACAGTGTATCCAATCTCACAAGTGTGAAATTGCATGTAATCAACATCTTTCGCTATCTCCTAGGCACTCTCGTGCTACACAAAAGGTAAATGAACAAGTAAGTGAAAATTTACACCATTTTCATTCCTTTTACTCTATCTCATTTTTCATATAAGCACATTTGTCCTTTTACTATCCTAGACATTTTAGTGTGCTTTTGAATCAAAACAACATACCGAGTGCTAGTGAACTCCATTTTTTATGCCATTTGTTGTGTCAGAATCATGTTTCCACACCCTACATCATCACTCACCTATCATTATGTGGAATGGTACTTGGAAATTCCCTCTAATATGTGTGTCCTCATTCAAAATGGCTAGATTGCTACCTTGATTCCACCTCCATAAAACAAGAGAAATCAAGGGGAGGCATACATCTATCCTCGGATTTCATTTCTAGGAATTAGACAAGAGGATTTTGGACTTCTAATGAATTTGTGCTGTAGGATGTAGTTCCTAACATTGTGGTTTTGCAGATAACTACACTGGGGGATTCATTCTCCTACCATTGAATGAGTATCCTTTTATGAAAACAAAGTGCATTGTTTAGAGTCCTTTAGCTTACATACGGACGTAGAGTCATACAGGCGCTAAAGTGGGGGCTAAATATGTCACCAAAAATTGTATACCTTTCAAGAAAAGGACAATTTTGTGCCTAATTTGGTCCTAATTTAGGTACCCTTGCATCAATCACCCTCATAAAACAACATTTATAGGCCCCTAAGACTCGTTATCTTTGACTTTGAGGCCTATTTTACCTAAGGAACCATACAAATCTCGACAAACAACACCAAAATCACTAAAAATTCACAGATCCCACCTAAAAACCCCCTGGTGGGACTAAGTCACCTAAGGTGGTGACCTGGTCCTTTTTAGGGTTATTTACATTTTTAGCGGGAAAATGTTTGACTTGCTAAAACTTCTTGATGGGTGTTGGCCTCTTAGGTCAAAATAACTGACAATTAGGTATTGTTTCTTATAAATACTTTTTTTAAGGTCATTTTTCACTCTCTCTTGGACCATTTTTTACAAGCACTCTCAAGAATTAAGTGTTGAACATCTTCCACAAGAAGATTCATCTCTCTTTCTACAACAAAGTTGAAGCTTAGGGCAGGAAGCTAGGGCTTTTGCAGGTCTTCAAGCTCACTTCACACTCAAGCTATCACATTGCAAAGGGTTGATCATGGATTCCTATGGAGAATCATGGAGAAATCTAGGTTGAGGAGGTGCAACTAGCCACCAAATCACACCTAAAGACTTGTTTTCAAAGTGATTCCATCTTCCATTTTCTCTCTATCTTCAGACTTAAAGGTTTTCATCCCATTTAAATTTCATTTAAATTCATTTGTAATGTTGTAGGGTTTCTCGGATTGAAGTCTTTCATCATTCAAATCTCTTGCATGCATCTTATTCTAGCACATTAGAATAGGGTTTTGTCTTACTTCAGATTTTCCTAGTTCTAGACACCCTTAGATCTAGGGTTTATGCAGATTTATTGTCTCTTTCAACATTTAAATATAAACTAGGGGTTTTACCAAGGAAAAAACCACATTAGAAACCAAAATATACTCTATTTTGCAAGTGATTTTGTGGATCTGGACCCAAATTTTAGTGAAGAAACAGAGTGTAGACTGTAGACCTCCAACTCCACTTTCAAATTTCTCAAAAAACTGAAAGGGACTAGGTCACCAATAGTGGAGACCTAGTCCCACTGTAGGGTTTTGTTAGATATTTTGGTGGATTTGAGTACCCAGTTGGATGGAATGGAGCCTAAAGCAATTTACTAGAACTGGGACTAGGTCACCCAGCTTGGCGTAAGTGTCCTAGTAGGCATAAAAGTTAGATTTTTTATATTTCCAGAGGCTTCTACAACCTACATTCCAATCTTCATCAATTTACAGGTGCAGTTGTTTGATCTGTTATGTTATATTTTCTTGTATAGTATTTATTTCATCCTTCTTGCATAACATTATGTGTTTTCAAACAATGTAGATGTCTTTAGTTTATTGTTCAATAGTTAGTTTCATTTATCAAATTATAACATTTAGAATAGTTCAATCATATTCAAACTTGATATTGAATGAATCCAGAGTTTTATGTTCACAAAGGAAACCCATTTCTTTCTAGGTGAAAACCCTAGAAAATCCTTTTGGGACCCATCCTTTAACCCAAAACATAAAATTTGTGGTTCAAGAGTTGAACATGCACTTTATAGGAGTGTTAGGTGTCAATTCAATGGGTGATGGAGGAGGCACTTGAGATCCACCACTAGCCTCACTGAATTATTCGAGAGCAGTGAAAAAATTTGAGGATGTCGGGGGTGCCTCTGTCACTAGGACGATGCAAGCCAACATGGAACTAACCTCCAAAGAAGGTGAGTCCTTCTTCCAATCCCCATTGCAAGCGGGTTTTTCCTCCACCTTTCACTTCATCATAGGATGCGATATTCCCATAGACAAAGTAGAGGGCAAAGAGGAAGAGGAGAAAACCGTGACATACACCACCAAAGTGTTTGGAATTTCCATGAGTTTTGAAAAAGGTGGGATGTCTGTAGGGACATCAGAAGGGGAGGCTCAATCGAAGGAGAAATGAATACTTTCACCCTCTTTGAGTGAGGATCATTCACACTCATAGGGGGAGTTGAAAGAAAGACTGAGGTAGAGGGAACTGAAATAGAAGGAGTGGAAGAGGAGGACACAACATAAGATGTTGAAGCAAGAGTTGTTGCCTCTTCTTCCTTCATTTGCAAGGTGGTTTGCTCAACAGCCAGAGCCTTCCTCCAATGCTTGCACTCTTGCACAAGGTGGTTCCTACAACTCTTAGAGCTAGAGGTTTTAGCCTAAGAAAGACTAGAAGGCTCTTGTTCAACCATCAGAGTATCCATCACAACCATTTTTGATAGAGGGAGTGACTCTTGGACAAAGATAGGAGGGAGGGATGGAGAGGAAGATACAAAAAGGGGAGCAAGCTCGAGCACCTCAACGACAAGCCTCTTCCCATTAACTACCATAGAGGTAGGAGTAGTAGGATGCCACAAAGGCCGAGACACAAAATATGCTCCATTGAGACCCTTCCCCTTACCATACAAAATGGGTTGAGGCATCATGGGTAAGATAGGAAGTTCAAATGCCTTATTCTTGGAATTTTGGCAAGCGGGTACCATCAAACTCCCTAAGAGACATATAGGAGAAATATTCAAAGGTTTCATAGCTAGGAAAGAGGAAGCAGGAGGTGGAACAACAAAGGAAGAGGGAGAAAGACCTTGAGTGGACTTCCCCTCCTCTTTTTTTTGAGCGATGAAGGCAACCTTATGTTGCACCATCATGGAAGCTCTATGAAAAATGACATAAGGAGAAGGAGGGTATCTCACTTTTGGCATTATTCCCCCATTCTTGTACTCCACATAAGTTTGATGCAACATTTTTTTCCTAGGAGGCAGCATAATAGGGGTAGGCCACAAGTGATCAAGTGAGTAGCCCCCACGTGCAATCATCGGTTTATAATTGGTGTTGTGGACTACATGCATGAAACCCTCATAAGAGAACTTCAAGCACTTATGAATTATCGAGGGAACTATGCTCATGGAAACTAGGCAGGGGATGCCTAGTTTTGCTCTAAATAATTCAAACCCTAAGATGATAGCAAAGAGTACATTCATAGTCCTAGGCCCAACTAGGTGCAAGGAAGGAACAGTGCAGAAGTTCCTTCCAAATGCAAAATTCTTAGGAAGGAAGTGTAATTTTTTTTATTTAATTAGAATTATAGTCATTAAGATGGACAACAATGGAATAGATAATTTAACACACACAGACTTGAACACCAAATTTACATGGGAAAACCCTTAGAGGAGAAAAACCCACACACCAAGTAAAGTCACTTTGTATTAAGTAAATCAACTGCATACAGAGTTACAGACTCCACTCCCAGATGTTAATTCATAGTAGAAAATATTTCCTTGATCAACCTCATACATATATTTTGAATACAGTTTTGTTCTCTCACACTGTTGCAATGCTCGTAAGCATAAAATGTAGAACAATAATCAACTGAACCCAATAAAAACAAACTAACTCATTGTAGAGTTTTACAATATATATTGAACATCTAGCCATGGTTGATTCAGTTCCAGGAAACCAATTGTTCAGTTCCCAAATGTCATTAACCATATCAGACCATCAAAGAGATTCCTTCTCTCTCTCTCCAATAACAAGTCACTCTAGTGTCAATTAAAACTACCAAGCCGATTGTTATTCAACTGCCAAAATTCAACAACCAATTACCGCTTCCATCTTGACACTGGTAAGGTCCTACAGAACATTCTCCATGATTCACCAAGTCTACCTCATCACCATATCGGGGAGACACCAATTCATCTCCCACCAATATAATAAATTCACAATGATGAATCCTATCGGCTTGTCCCATGTGGTCAACAAGTTGAAGGTTTCCGAAAATTCATAACCCTCGACTTGTCATTCTAAAGTTTCTATCCTCTATGATCTCATGACATTGCCATAACTATCAGGTCATCAAAGAAACTTAGGATAGAGTCTCTTCGATGAAGTCAAGTCACACCAATGAGAGTCTCCAACATGCTCACCATATCCCATTGATTTATTGGGGAGGCTCTAGATAGAGTCCCACCGATAACACATTGTCACGTCAAAACAATCACATCAAAGTATCGGGGAGATAAATTAGAATGTCCCGTTGAAGTAACCAACTCCCACCAATAGATTACACCACACTAAATAGAATTTCATCAATCCATTAGTGGGATTGAGAACAAGGTCCCACTGATAAAGAACCGTCATACCGATAGAGAAACAAACACCATCATTGTAGGAAGTCAATCAAGCCAGTAAATCCGAAAAACCTTTTCCAACATGCTCCCACTTGACGAAGGACTTACTTACTTCTTCCAAACTCGAAGTTATTGAGAGTTATAGGCCCCAAGGCCCATCAAACTGGCACACCACCTGTACTTGTGTGTGCTTATAGGCTTTGTCAACGCATCAGTGACATTCTCCAGAGTATCCACTTTTTAAAGGTTAACCTTTCCATCCTCCACCATATCACAAACAAAATGGTACTGAACATCGATATGCTTTGTCCTGACATGGAAAGTGGAATTTTTTTCCAAACAAATAGTACTTTGACTATCATAGCAAATAGTAATCTGCCTTGCATTAAACCCAACATCATAACACAAACATCTAATCCAAATGGCTTCTTTACTGGCATGTGTTGCTTCCATGTACTCCACCTTAGTAGTAGATTGTTGGTATAAATAAAGTCTTGTACCTAGTTAATTCATTACTAGGGGACTTATTTACACATGTTAAGTTTACTTAGGTCATAGGAAGGAATATTTCTAGAAGGTGTTAGTTGTCATTATTTGTTATCTTATCTTTTGACAACTACTACATGTGAACCTAGGTAAGTGTAATTAGTTGTGTCATTTCATATGATTAAGACACTTGTCATAATCCTATGGAATCTTGTATCTCACCTTGGCTATATAACCAAGGGGTCTCTCTCATTTGTACGACACATCACAATCTATCATTGAATCATATTGATAAGAATATGGTTTATTCTTGTCACATTCATATTCTCTCTTTTTGTGCTTTCCATTTAGTCTCAAGATATTGGCAACCATAGGAAATTATAACATGGTATTAGAGTGAGTTGGGTTCCATTGGATAATATTTTTCTGAAGAGAGATACCAGATTTGGGGGAGATTCCATTTTTTTCTCTTTATTGTAGGTTCATATTGAAGCTTGCTAGTGCAAATATGAGCTCACCATTGCACCTAGAAGGTTTGATAAAGTCAATTTTTCCTTTTGTTTCATCCAAATTGGACATTCGAGGCCAAATCTATGAGGGTTTGAGGCTAAGGAGTGGTTGCCAAATCCAGAAGGTAGCTACATTTTTGAAGCATTTTGGGTCAAATTTGACCCTACCATTGCATCCAAAAGGGCCAAAAACCCTAAGATCAACTTCTAGTTCGTCCAAATTAGAGAAGTTGTCCGGTGAGGCAAAAAAAATTGCCCAGGGAGCCATACAACCCCCCAATCATCATAATTGCAGTGACGGTACAATTTTTCTTAAAAAATATATTTTTATTCTGTCAAATTCTGTTTGAAATTAAAAAAAAAACACAAAAGGGGCCGAGTATTTTTTTGTGAAATTTTTTTATTAAAAATAAAAAATAAAAATTGTATTTGGTTCGTAGACCTGCCGAAGTGTACCTTGAAGGTACCGCAAGCCCTGCCTTGCACCGTGTGGTAGGCTATGATTAGACACTACAACCCTCACTTTCCACCCCTGCTGACGGTATAATAAACTAGCGTTCAAAAAGAAATTCCAACAAACAAATTAAATCGGCCAGTCAAATCAAGAAATTCGGCGAAGATTCCACTAACCGGTTGGTGAAGATTTTTCCACCCGAAATATTCCTATAGATTTTGCCAAGATTCTATCACTGGCAAGTGAAGATAATATTTTGCCTAGAGGAGCATATTCCATTTTGACGGCCACCAGAACATCAAATTTAATTGCATTTTTTTTTTACATCAATGATCAATTGATTTTTCCAAGCCCCCTCTCATTTGCATTTTGGTTTTCATAGGAAAATTTTCGAGGCTCATATCTTGCTCATTTTGACTCGTTTTTTTGAGCAATTATTTTTTATTCGGGATAATTTTTTGCGCTCTTCATAGTGGTGCAATCAAAATTTGGTTTTGGTGCCTGGTTTTTCTATAGTTTTCAAATTCTCACAAGTTATGTTGCTTCGTCCTCTTTTTGGTAACTTTTGGAGCTCATATCTTGCTGCTACGATAAGATTTTTGGGTGCATTTTTTTTGAAAGTGCATAATTTTTTGTGTAATTTTCAATGGTGTGATAAGATTGATCTCATTTTGTACCAAAAATTGTACTTGAACCTGTGGCCTATTTTTTGCATTTGCATGTACTAAGATCAAGTCTAGTTTGTTATTTTCGGCATCTATCAACTGTAAACGCACTGAATATAAAGTGCCACAAATCAAATATTTCTTGGGGAGTTTCTTGATTGAGTGATTTTGGGGGGTCTCTTGGTGCACTCTTTTGATTTGTTTGCTTGTGCTCTCTTGTTTTCATGGAACATTCTAAGGTTCCTTTGCTCACATCATATAATTATTCAACATAGCATCAAAATGCATGGAGTATTCTAATGACTGAAGGTCACTCTCTATATGTTGAAAATAAGGTACCTGAACCTACAAATGTAGATAAAAAGATAAAATGGATGATTGAACATACCAAAGCTCTTGGGTGTCTTTGTAGACTTGTATCTCAATATTTTTTGTTCCAAATTGAATCATGTAAAAATTCTCATGAAGCTTGGGAAAAATTGAAAATATTATATTGTACTACAGATGAAGTAAGAGGCTATCAAACTAATAATGAACTAATGAGCCTTGATCCTAAGAACTTTGACAACATCCAAGCTACATCACTAAGGTCAATGATCTAAGAGAACAATGTAAAGAATGTGGAATTAATAAGGAGGAAATTTAGTTGGTCTACAATACAATGAACAAACTTTGTCTTGATTATGTTGCTTTTGTTTCTTGCTTTCATACTCATAGATTGACCATGTGATTTTCATATACTACACCTTCATTTGCATCATTTTATGAGATGTTGATACATGAGAAACAAAATCTTATCTCAATGGGTCTCATCAAGACTTCTAAATCTCAAGCATTGTTGGTTAGTCAAGTGAAAGAATCAGAATCAGATAAGAAACATAAGAAATCAAAGAATAATCAACATTCAAATCAAGTAAAGAAAAAATCCTCTTCTAAAGGGGAATCATCTAAGAAGGAGAGGCCCTTTTGTGGATATTGCAAGAAGGATGGAAATGAAGAACACTATTGTTATAAGAAGGATATTGATGAGTTGAAAATTATTCTAAAAAAGAATCACATTGATTTTCCTTCTAGAATGTCTGAATCACCTCTTTCATTAAAATAGTCTAAAAAGGATAGAGGTCAAGCATCTGCATCAGGAAATAAAGGTCAGGCTCTTTATGCTTTTTCAAGTCTAAGATCAAGGAGATGGCTTCTAGATTCAAGAGCTTCTCATCATATGGCATCTTCGCAGTCTCTATTCTCTTCTTTTTAGCCTTGTACTATGTCTCCTATCCTGATGGGAAACAATACATACATGAGTGTAATTGGGAAGGGATCTATTAGTTTTGGGGAAAACACTTTTCAGGATGTTTTGTGTGTTCCTCATTTGATGAATAATCTTATTTCCATAAATCATATTACACATGGTGGAGATGGAAGGACTATCGATTTCACACCTAATTCAGTCATCATTTGAGACTTGGAGAGTAGAGAGATCATTGCTACTGGGGTGGTTGATCATTCATCTTTGTTGTATACCTTTGCAGATTTTGCTTTTGATGGTAACATTGTTCCTTCGGCTGTTGATCATATGAACCATGATTCAGAGGAGACATTTGGCTACTTGAACTTGGGAGTTCTCACATCATATCTAGTACTTGAGCCATGCATTTTATCTCCTCCATCTACTATTGCAGTTGATGATGCTTGTGTTTCCACAGTTTGGGTTCCTTGTGATTCAGTGCAGTAGGACATACCTCATTGTCTTTCAAATTTGACTATTTTGGATGGCTTCTTGACAGGTATTTCAGACTTGTTTGTGGAGTCTCATCTTGCAAATTTGGGAGACATCATCGATAGCATTCATCTTCTCTTTGATGGAGAAGATCCTTCTTCAGTTGTTGTGAGGGAACACTCTTACCCTCTTGTTCATTCTCTACATGATCATTCTTTGCAATTTGGAATGAGTGTGGATACTTTTGGAAAACATTTGGAGGAGGCTTCTTTGTCTTCAGAGGGGATATCTTTGTCTTTGGATCATGTTCTACATTCATCTTTACTAGATTTTGGATTGTCCTCTTCAGCAGTGTGGCCTAAAATGCCTGTTTGGAGTGTGTCATATTTTGGCATCGACATGGAGACACTTGATCATGCTTTAGAGACATCATCATCCATCATCCATATTCCCGACATCCTGCATACTATCATGGTTTTGTTTCTTCCTAAGGGGAGGAATGTTGTTCGGCGAGACTGGATCATCTTCAACATTTAATGTCAAGCTTATGCCATCATTGCAAGAGACTCAAAATTGAGGGGGGATGCCTTGTCTCTCTTCTTCTTCTCTCTTATGGGGGGATATTTTTCATCATGTGGGGTTTTTTCCTTCTCATGCATCATTGAGAGAATTTCACTTTTTTGTATTTCATCTCTCTTTCGGGGAGGAGTTTTTTCCCGCTGGGTTTTCTCCTTTTCTCTAGTTGTGAGAGATTTCATTTGCATATGTACATGGGTACCTAACATGGCCTAGTAGCCGGGACCCATCTTTGCATCTTTGTGTCATTTGCATAATAATCTACTACTCCCTAAGTTGCACTTAAGGGAGGGTATTGGTGTAAATAAAGTCTTGTACCTAGTTAATTCATTACTAGGGGACTTATTTACACATGTTAAGTTTATTTAGGTCATAGGAAGGAATCTTTCTAGAAGTTGATATTTGTTATTAGTTTTTATCTTATCTTTTGATAACTACTATATGTGAACCTAAGTAAGTGTGATTATTTGTGTCATGTCATATGATTAAGACACTTGTCATAATCCTGTGACGTCTTGTATCTCACCTTGGCTATATAACCAAGGGGTATCTCTCATGTGTACAACACATCACAATCTATCATTGAATCATATTGATAAGAATATAGTTTATTCTTGTCACATTCATATTCTCTCTTTTTCTGCTTTCCATTTAGTCTCAAGATCTTGGCAGCCATAGCCAATTATAACATGGTATCAAAGTGGGTTGGGTACCATTTGATAGTCTTTTTCTGAAGAGAGATAACATATTTGTGGGAGGTTCCATTTTTGGCTCTTTATTGCAGGTTCATATCAAAGCTTGTTGGTTCAAATCTGAGCTCACCATTGCATCTGGAAGGTTTGAGAAAGTTGATATTTCCTTTTGTTTCATCCAAATTGGACATTCGAGGCCAAATCTATGAGGGTTTGAGGCTAAGGAGTGGTTGCTAGATCTAGAGGGTAGCTGCATTTTGGGTCAAATCTGACCTTGCCATCGCGTCCAGAAGGGCCAAAAACCTTAAGATCGATTGCCAATTCATCCAAATTAGAGCAGTTATCCGGTGAGGAAAAATATTTTTTCCCAGGGAGTCGTACAACCCCCCAAGCATCATAATTGCAGTGATGATATACAACCGAGATGAATGATCAACCACCCTCGAATAACATGAAGATGTATCTAGTGGTGGGTCTTTTGCTATCAATGTCCCCTTCCCAATCAAAATCCACATACCCACAAATGCTAAGAGATCTCTATGATCCAACCAAGTTGCCATGATAACACAAAGCATAATTTGAAGTACCCTTCAAATATCTGAAAACTCTCTTCACAACATCCCAATGCAGTCTTCCTGGATTAGCCATAAACCGACTAAGTAATCCCACTACTTGGGAAATGTTTGGCCTAGTACAGACTATTGCATACATTAAACTACCAACTTCACTTGCATAAGGCAACCTTGTCATGTTCTCCATCTCAGTAGGAGACTTCGAACAATCTTCCATAGATAGCTTCGTTCCCTGCAACATTGGAACAACTAACTACTTGTGATCTGACATACTAAATCTCTCAAGGACATAATTAATATACTTGCTTTGGCTGAGCCAAATATTTCTACTTTCCCTATCCCTTCTAATTTTCATACCCAGAATATACCTTGCTACACCTAAATCTTTCATTTCAAACTGTGTTGACAAGTGAGATTTTAAATCAGAAATCATACCCTTACTATTTCCAAAGGATGACATGTCATCCATATATAGGGCAATAATAAGTAAATGATCATTTTCAGTTTTGTAGTACACATAATGATCTGATTTTGATCTTACAAATCCCAATGACAATACAAAAGTGTCAAAATTTTGGTACCACATTCTAGGTGATTGTTTTAAACCATACCAAGATTTATTTAACTTGCAAACCAGACTTTCTTTAACTTTTTCAACAAAGTGCTCAGGTTGGGACATCAATTTCTTCTTCCACATCTCCATGAAGAAATGTTGTCTTTACATCCATCTTCTCAACCTCTAAGTCATATGCAGCTGCAAGTGAAAATAGAAATCTGATAGATGCCATCTTAGCTATAGGAGAAAAATTTCTCCATAATCAATTCCCTCCACCTAGGAATAACCTTTCACGACCAGCCTAACTTTATACTTTTCCACATTGCTCTCTAGACCAATTTTCTTCTTAAATACTTATTTGTAGCCAATAGGATTTTGACCTTCAAGCGAAGGTACCAAATCCTAGCTCTCATTCTTTTTGAATGATGCCATTTCCTCATTCATGGCTTCCAACCAGGAATTTGAATCAGACATATTAATTGCCTCTTTCACAATCTTAGGCTCATCAATGCTAGTAATCAAAGCATAGGCACAACTCGAATCCAACATGGAAAATTCATACCTATAAGGTTGTCGCTTCTCTCGTGTAGACCTCCTTATGAGTTGAGGTTGAGGTTGTGGTTCTTCTTCTTGTTCAGAATTCTCAGAGCTTCTAGAAATCTCCTCAGATTTAGGTACACTTTGATTTTTTTATTCCTCTTTATCTGGAGTAAGAGGAATTTCAACTACTTTTTTTTCTTATCATCTTTCAACTTTGATTGTAGATCAATTGTAGAAGGTTTCAACTCACAAAGTATTACACTTCTACTATACAACACAATCTCAGTAATAGGATTCCAAAGCTTGTGACCTTTCATGCCAATTCCATAGCCAATGAAGACACATTTAATAAATTTGTTCTCCAACTTAGATATTTTCTCATTCGACACATATGCATTTGCCTCACAACCAAGGACACGAATATGCCTCAAAGAGGGCTTCTTACCAGACCACGCTTCCATAGGTGTTTTTTCAACAAGAGCCAAACTAGGTGAATGATTATTCAAGTAACATGTTGTAGCCAAAACCTCAGCCCATAACTTTTTCTCTAGACCAACACAGCTCAACATAATTCTCACCCTTTCCATCAACATCTTGTTTAAAATTTTAGCAATTCCATTCTATTGTGGAGTGTAAGGCATAGTTTTATGCCTTCTAATTCCATGGGCTTTGCAATACCCTTCAAAATTTGTAAACAAAAATTCACCACCATTATCCATCATTAGGCATTTAATTTTCCTTCAATTCCAATTTTCTACCAATTTTTTAAACTCTTTAAACTATCTAGACACTTGATTTAAATTTAAGAAAGTACACAAATGTCCTTGAATAATCATCAATAAAAGAAATATAATATTTAAACTTTGATAATGAAGGAACATTTACTGGACCAAATACAATAGAGTGAACATAATCTAGTATGCCAGAAGATCTATGAGGACTAGATTAAAATGAGACACAATGTTTCTTTCCATAAATGCAATGTTCGCAAAAAATAAACTTAAGGTTACAATCATCAAGCCCTTCTACCAGATTTTTATTTTTAAGGCTTTTAATCCTTTTTCTCCTTTTTGACCGAGTCTATGATGCCACAACATGGTTTTCTATGTTGGAATTTTCACCTCCAAAGAGTTTGCACCCAAAGGAACTTCATTCTCCTTCTCTACATGAGAAAACTTGCTTGAATTTGTAGAGGAATTGTTGCATTGAACACCATGTGCATCCAACTTGTACAGAGTTCCAATTCATGCACCCCTAGCTAGCACAATTGAACCTCTAGTCATTTGGAAACCTCCACTCAAGAATGAGACTTGCATGCCAACATCATTCAACTTACTAACAAAAAGAAGATTACGAGCCAGAAATGGTATGTGCATTACACCATCAATTCCTTTGATTCTTCCATTAGGAAATTGAATTCTAAATCTTCCATGACCAATAATTTCAAGAGATGACTCACTTTCTAGATACACCTTTCCACCATCATACTTTTCATACTTCGTGAACCAATCTCTATGAGATGTCATGTGAAAAGATGCACCTGATTTTATCATCCAGACATCATTTGATGCCTGAGTTGCCAAGGTTGCAATGAAAGAATCTACATCACTTTGAGAAGAATCATTATCTGAAGAGTTCTTATTATTCTTCTTTTTCTCCTCTTTGCAATACTTTTGAACATGACCAGTCTACCCACAATTCTAGCATTTCACCTTGGACTTCTTTCCAAGAGAATTTGATCTCCCTTCAGATTTGGATTTAGAATTCTTGTCTTTCTTCTTGCCTCTCTCCTTTGATCTACCCTAAACAACAAGGGACTCCTTAGCCATCTTAGAATATTTCCTCCACATTTCTTCTGACAAAAATAAAGCAACCAAATCTTCTGTCTTGAAAGTGGTTTCTATACTTCCAATATCCATCACTAGATGATCCCATTTGTTAGGTAAGGAACATTTCAGAAGCATACATCGATCCTACTCCTCTATCTTCACACCCACAGAGGCCAACTAAGCAACAATAATATTAAATGAATTAAGATGGTTTGCTATAGATGCTCCTTCTTCCATCTTCAAGGATTATAATGTATTCCCTAGGAATAACTTATTCACAAAGACATGCCTTGATAAATATCACCAAGTTTCTTCCATAAAGAACATGCAGTCTTCTCCTCGTGGACGTTCAAGAGAACATAATCACCCAAACAAAGTATTATCAACCCTCTAGATTTTATATCTATGAGGTCTTGATCTTATTACTTCATACCTGATGTTTTTGTTCCCATAACATCAATCCAAACATCTCTATCCACCAACATGTCTTCCATTTTGAGTTTCCACAACTCAAGATTGCCACCATTAAATTTTTCAATTTATATTCTTCTTGATGTGCTTGCCATCTCAATGCGTAATTAAGAAAATAAAATTTCTCTACAAGACTCCCACTGAACAAAATTAGCACAAAAAACCAAGCTTACCCACAAGGATAACACAACTGTCCAGGCTCTAATACCAATTGTAAGGAAAGCACAGTGTGCAAATGCCTTCCAAATGCAAAATTATTAGGAAAGAAGTGAAAAAAAATTCATTTAATTAGAATTATAGTCATTAAGATGCACAACAACAGAACAGATAATTTAACACACACAAAATTGAACACCAGATTTAGATGGGAAAACCCTTACGGGAGAAAAACCCACAGACAAAGTAAAGCCAATTTGTATTACAATAAACTAACTACATACACAGTTACAAAATCCACTCCCAGGTGTTAATTCATACTAGAAAATATTTTCTTGATTAACCTCGTACACAAATTATGAATATAGTTTTTTTCACTCACACTATTCCAATGCTTGTAAGAATACAATGTAGAACAATAATCAACCAAACCCAATCAAAACCAACCAAATCATTGTAGATTTTTACAATATATATTCGACATCAAACCATAGTCTATTTAGTTCCAGGAAACCAACTGTTCAATTCCCAACTATCATTAACCATATTAGGCCATCGAAGAGACTAGTTCACTCTCTCTCTGATAAGAGCAAGTCACTTTGATGTTAGTTCAAACTACCAACCCAATCATCATTCAACCACCAATAGTCAATAACCAATTACTACTTTCCATCTTGACACTAGTCAGGTCCTACCATGGCATTCTCCATGAGTCACCAAGTCAACCTCATTTCCATATTGAGGAGACACCAATTCCTCTCCCACTGATATAAGAAAGTCACAATAATGAAGCATATCCACTTGTCCCATGTGGTCAGCAAGTCAGAGGTTTCCAAAACTTCATAACCCTCGACTTATAGTTCTAAAGTTCCAATCCTCCAGGATCTCACGACATTTCCACAATTATCGAGTAATCAAAGAGACTCAAGATAGAATACCATTGATGAAGTCAAATCACACTAATGAGAGTCTCCAACATGCTCACCATAGCCCATCATTTTATCAAGAAGACTCAAGATAGAGTCCCATCGATAACACATTGTCACATCGGAGTATTGGGGAGACAACTTAGAAGGTCTTGTCATTGTAACCAACTCTCACCAATAGAACACACCATGCTGAATAGAATTTCATCAGTCCATTGATGGGACTAAGAACAATGTCCAACCGATAAAGAACTATCAGGCTGATAGAGAAACAAACACAACTATTGTAGGAAGTCGATCAAGCCAGTAAATCTGAGGCACCTTTTCCAACACCAGGATTGATAAGGTGATAGAACCGATGGGAAGGATGCAAAGCCCATTGTGTGTACATATTTTTCTCCTAGACTTGTCATATCGATCCTTATGTAGGAAGTTAATTAATATGATATGCTCTATGATGACATTCACCCAACATGTAGGATTGACTAGAACATCAGTTGCATTGTTCCCATTGATACATGCAAAAATGTACAAAGGGGATGGCTCTCTATTAGTGTTCATCGAAAAATCCTGTGAGGTGAAATTTATAATAGAATACACACTCGTAGGCTTTGTAGATGGGGTGGGTAGATGTGGGAGGGAAGCCATCTCTTACCTACACTAGATAGGACTTTCGCAAAAGCCTGCAAGGGTTTCACAATTAGATGGCGACCCACTCAAGGTTTCACTTTTTAATGCTTAGGAATCCTTCTAGCTATGCTAGTAGGGGTCATAGGTTGGGTTGCAAGGCTGGGTGGATTGCAACACTCACACCCACAACACTCCTAGAACATGGGGTAAGAGCCTTTCAACTCTACCAAATGGAACCATAATGGTTCACGTTGGGTTCACCAAAATATAGAGGGGGACCTAATGCTCAATACCCTAGGTCATAGGAGGTTCTAGAATGACCAACTACCCTAATCTACCTCATGCTAAGGATTTTTTAAGGTGATTTTAATGGTTTTTGAGGGTGAAAAGGAAGGGTGATTTATCTACCACTATCCTTCTATCAACCCAAGAGATTTAAAGACCCAAATGAGCCAATTCCTGAGTCAAAATTGAGACCTCGATAGCTCTCTACCAAAGGACCCCAACGCAAAATATGGATGACAACACGAAGTTTTGGCATTCGTATAGATAGAGAGTATGGAATTCAGTTAAGACTTAACAGGGTGTAAGAATTGGCTATGAAGGTAGCCACCCAAGATCTAGAGGCCTAATGGAAGCACAAGCATAAGAGAGATATAAACAATATGACAAGAATAGACTATATTCTGCCAATAATGAAAATAGAATCAATGTACAAATGTAGTAGAGACCCCTTGGTTATATAGCTAAGGTGAGTACATAGGAAGGCATAAGATTATGACAAGTTTTGTAATCTTATGACATGAGACAACTATGAAAAGCTATCACTCCATCTAAAGTGGAAAAGTGATAATGTGATAATCACCACAAAAGGTGGACCTACCACAAAAGGTGGAAAGGTAATCACATGATATGTCCACGAAAGGTGGAAGTGATAAAGTAATAACATGATAAGTCCACCAAAAGTGGAAAATCTCCAACAACCTCTTATGTGGTTTCTAAGTAAACTTAACTAAGGTGTAATTATGACCTAGGACAAGGTACAACACAATTAATTACACCAACATAGGGAACTAACTACAATATGATAAATAGAGTTTTTAAATAATGATATAAAGCATAAAGGAGATAAAATACTAAGAAATAATAATACTTTAAATTAAAAAGAGAATTTGACAAGAGTGAAAGGTGGTAGAAAATTGAACTCACAATTGGTCCAACCTCTCACAAGATCTACACAAATGCAAAACCTATACACAATAGAACGGGGGAAAATGTTGTGTCTATTTTGGGGCTTGTTGTATTCAAACCTCTATTTCGGTGTTCCCACCTCCATGGACAACCAAAATAGCCACAAGATATAAAATATGATAAAGAAAGTAATGGAAATAAAGTACTACCAAGCAATGGTAACAAAACTATGCTATGAAATCATATGACAATGCTAAAATTAATTGGATATCACCTCCCAAACAAGGTGCCCTCAAGCACATGAGGGGAGATGCAAACTTGCAATCTTGAAAGTGAAACCATTTCTGCATCAACATGAATTAAATCTATCAGAGTAATGTATTGGATCTTCAACAATTAAGAATGTTATGAAAATGGAGTGTGTGGAAGCAAGTGGAGTTCAGGCAATGTCTAGAAGATCAAATGAATGAAGAAGGAGATGTTTTTAGCATGGATAGAAACCCAAAAGATCTATTCAAGGTCAATCAAGGGTGCAGGGGTATTACACTTCATCGCCAATGGAGAAGTGTAACGCTTCTATAGATTCTAGAGGTGGGAATCCTGTCAGGACAACAATGTGTCACAAAGAAGTCCATGCATTGTGCTAGCATCCTCGACAAAAATTGCCCCATCAACACTAAGAAAGCCACCAAGTGGCTGGGAATCGAATGGATGAATTGGAAAAGCATCACCGGGTTTAACTTTTCTAAGGTGAAGGGTGTAAATGGTTAATTTTCAAGGGGTGAAAATCCACTCAATTAAATTAATATACATATATTATATATTTAATATTATTTTAATATCCATACTTAAACACATATATTTGTATATTCTTTGATCATTGTATATACGTGAAGTGTGTGTATATATGTCGCATTTGTCCAATCAATATTCCAATGCATATGGGTTATTCTTTCATGATCATGCATAGATACGTCTACCTACATATACTCATGCATGCATATACTCATATGTATGAGTTATCATAAACATGTACATATATACATATATACATTTTATGTATATAATTCATCAATTAATATATAAATATGAACACATGAGGGAGAAATTTCACTCAACATAAAGACTCAATCACATATTCCTAGTCAAGAATATTCATTGAACAAGATTATAACCCAATGCAAAACATTCACAAACAAGACTTAATATTACCTACCATTTCCTGAACTATCTTGACCCAACTAGACCAATCTAGGAAGTGAGTTTGTGAATGCTCAATGAGGCTCATTAAGGGTTACTAGACCAAGTTCTTCTTCTGAGTGATACTCCCCCTCTCTTTCAGAGGTTCAATTTTTTTCCTAGATTCGGCTTAGTATATCACAATAGTAATTAGTTGATAACAATACCTTCTAATGCATCATAGATGTTATCTTCAAAAAATTTAAAACATCATATTGAATTTCACATTCATTCACCACATTTTCAAGATACATATACAAAATACAATCATATGTTAAAGCATTTTAACTTAACAAAGCAATGGTAAATAGACAATAACACAACGGGGTGTAATAGTGAGGAAAATTTCAAGCACCTAGTTAAGTGTAATCAATAATTATATTATATAGATTGTCACTAAAGCATGTTAGTGTGAAAATTAGTGTTACCTATTTCTAAGTTTATTTTTCCCCAATAGACCTATTTACACTATATTTCAACTCACTTAGAGGTTTTTGATATTTTTGTCTCACCTCACAAGGACTTTACACATGTCCTCATACTTGTCCCAAGTGACACTACATTAAATTTCACTTAGAGGTTTTTTATATATTTGTCTCACCTTATAGAGACTTTACATATGTCCTCACACTAGTCTCAAGTGTTCTACACCTTTCACACTTTTTGGAGGGTTAGTCAATAATCTACTCTTGCCATCCTTCTTCTTACTTATCTTATATATGCAAGGAGCTCATTGTATTATATTGATTCACTTTAATGATAGTTTTTGGTATTATTGTATGCAAGTTTATTCAAATTTAGAAGGTTATGATCTTTATATTCATTTTATTAATGCTCCAACATGGTACCAATATCATGAATAAAAGATTATTTCCTATTTTTTATTAATTCATGTACTTAAAATTATCATTGGTGTATCATAAAGCCAAACAAGCATCATTGTTTAGTTCAAAATGCACGAGAAAGCTATAATTGTTTATCATTTTATCATTTTTTGATATAGGAAAATTTCTCCTTTTATGTACTTGCATTGTATGGATTTCCATATGCATGTACTTGTAGAAACTATTTTTTTTCAAAATTCTCATTTTACAATGGTTGGACTTGTGGGGATATCAAGTAAGATTGGAATAATAAAATTAACAAATTTAACAATTATAATGTAGATCAAAGAATTAAAGAAAATCGGAATAAATTCACAAACAAAGACAATAATATTTTTTTAACGTGGTTCACCCTTTGGGCTATTTCCATAAAACAACAACCCAATTTTATTTAAACTTCTAGAAAAAATTCAAATAACAATGCACCAACAATAATATACTGCTACATGTAACTCACAAAACTACACAATTTCTTTGACTATATTTTGCCGTCTTCATGCACTAGTGTGTGCTCAAAACCAAAACCATGACCACCAAATTTTTTTCATGCAACTATCCACATTCTCACACAATGTTTTGTTGCAAGTTTTTTCTCTAACTCGCACACTCTCTTTCATGAATCTTTAGTTTCATAAAATATGAATTGTTAATGGTTTTGGGCATTCACAAACCATTTTTAACTAGATCTCAATAGGAATTGATAGTAAATTTCCTTTATTAAAATTGAGAAATTTTTGCTTCGAGGGTACTACCCATCTGCACTCCCCTATTCATTAATTTAGGGGGAAACCACATTAGGAAAAGTGGCCAAAATCTTAACTTGGAGCATGATCAGGCTACACATACCAACATGGACAAGTATTTTTTGGCAGTATATTTAGTAATTTTTGGTTCATAATTTTTTGATAGTTTCTTGATCCAAATCAGAATTTCTTTCACCTATTTTGAAAAATATTGGTCTTTTCTATATTTTTTTGGTTTACGAGTTCTCTCTAATTTATTTCCACCACTCAATTTTTTTTATAAATTTTGCATTTATTCTTCTATTTCTTGGATTTTTCATGTTTAATCCAAAGTTCTCATCAATTCCTCTAGGTGCTAGTCATATTTTTATTTGTTGCAAGGCTTGCACCTCAAAAATACCTGCCTTCCATATTGCTATATTTTTATTAGGTTTGCATCTCAAACATCTATATCTTGCATCATTAATTTTTTGACTATATTTTCACCTCAAATCCATTTTGTTTGTGCCATTGGTTTTTAAAATTTTGCATCACTACCCTATCTTCTACATGTAGATACTCTAGAATCCAATCTTTAAACTCTAAACTACAAATAGGTTCTAGTTTATAGACTATAAACAAACTCCAAATTCCAAATTGTACACAAAATTTGAAGTCTAACCTACAAGCCAATTTTGAAGTCCAAACTAGATGCAAACTTCAAAGTCCAACTTTCAAGATGACTCCAAAGTGTAAATTGCATGCAAACTCTAAATTTCAACTTGCAAGAAAACTACAAAGTCTAAATTACATAGCTTTTGAAGTCCAAATTGTTGTGGAATTATAAACTCCAACACCTTGTAGGAACTTGATTTCTAGATATAATTTCAAACTCCACCAAAAATTTGTAGGGATTTGACTATTATGAAATTTTAGAATCTAATACACCTCTATAGAACTCTAGACTTTGAAACTATGTTGCAACTTTACAGATATGATTTGTATAAAAAATCTTTGCCTGGAAGTGAATACATTTTTTTGCATTTAAAAAAAAAAAAATCTTGATAAGCCTATATTTTTTTTTTTTTTTAAATTATAGTGATATAAATGGTTAATTTAGGCTTTAGAGTTATAAAAATTATAGTAAAAAGGTGCTATTTTTTGGGGGAGAGATCTGATTTTACATCACTAATCAAATTTTGGGGATGTGTATGGCACAATTTTAAGTGCTTCTTTGTGTTTTTCCATTTTAGATCTAAAATTTGATCTCCTCACTCTACACAACTATCATGCCTAGAAGTTTAAATTATAATAAATTATTTAATCTAAGGGTTTATGGAGAATATTAAGTGAAAAACATATACAATTCATAAGGAAATATGAAAAAATTGTATAGAGGAACAAACTAGATAAGCCATGGGCATCATTGGCTTAATATGTCTAATAATTTTTAATTCCATCTTGTCACCTATACTTCACCTAAAAAAATGGGATAAATTGAATGAAAAAAATATTTAAAGGTAAAGGAACTTGAAGTCTTCAATACTTAAAGCATAATCAACTTCAACAAGTGAGAATTCCTCTAAGCAAAAGAAAAAAACTAATAGACAAGCCAATTATTTTTCTAAGTCAAGTAAGAGTTCCTACATGATAAAGAAGAAAATTACATGACCATGTTATTATTATGGACTATAGAACAATGACATAAAAAAATTCATCAAAGGATTGTAGCCTAGGAAAATGCCCTAAATTTTATCGCAAAAAATGTATCCTTGGATATTTGTATGCTCATTTGGGTCTTTCTTGTGGTTTTTGGCCTAGTTTTACGTAGATTTATTGTTGTAATGTGGTCAACACATTCACATTAGGTCATGGACCCTTGGAAATCAATAAGAATTCTATGATGTCTTGTAAAGGTGTTGTGAAGTTTTGTAACCCTCTTTCACACTTTTCTAGGACCTTTCTATTATAATTGACCTAAATAACCTCTTTTTATCACTTATCAAGCCTTATTTCAAAGTGGTGTAAGATGTTGTAACAAACTCTCACACTTTTGTAGGTTTTTCATCAATGATTTGACCCTTTCTTATGTTTAATGGCCCCATTATGCACTTACAGGCCCTACTTAAGTGTGTTTCAGAGAACAATCTCGTTAAACATCATTACATACACTTTAATTCTTGAAAACTAGAAAAATTGCCCTGGAGGGACCAAGTCACCACCTTGGGTGACTTAGTCCCATCTAGCTTAAAAATTAAAATTATTTCAATATTCTGGTGGGATATTGTTCTCCAAACCCTAAGGTTAGCCTGTGATGAGGTATTTTTGAGAAATTATGGCAAACCATGTATAAATAAAGGGTTATAAGTCATTCACTCATCACTCATTCTTCATTTTTCTCAAGCAAGCTAGGGTTCTTAGTCATCAATAAGCATTCAAGGGTATATTCTTCATCCATTGCTGCAGAAAATTAAGATCAATCACCATGGAAAGTCTCTAACTCCACTATTTCATGCTTCATTACATTATTTCTTCATTTTGGTTTAATTACCTAAAAGGGGCTTGACTAAGGCAAACCCCCATGCCCTAACATTCAACATTTCTCTCTCTTTCCTTGTGTGTTTGCAAATTTAGGTACCTTGAAGGATTGTAAATAATTGAAGAATAGGTTGTAGACTTGTTGAAGACATATTATTATTGGTAAGATCAAAATATCTGCTAAAAGTCTCTTACAGTGTCGAAAAGAAAAGTTTCAGATTTGGATACTAGGAGGAGCAGAAAGTGCAGACCAAGGTTCCATTTCCACTTTCAAATTTTTAGAAAAGCCAAAGTGGAATAAGTCGCCATTAGTGGTGACTTAGTCCCCAATACACATGATTTCCAAAGTTTTCTATAGATTTAGATATCCATTTGGCTGAAAATGGCTCTGAGACAATTTTGTAGATCTAGGACTAGGTCACCCAGAATGGTGAATTAGTCTCAGTAGGCCAAATTTTTCAAAATCAGCCATATTTCCAGTCTCCATTCTAGTCTACAACACATTGCTAGGTGCATTCTTTCCATTTTACTTCCTTTTTTGTTTTATTTACATTTCTATTAATCTTTCTAGGTGTTTTTGCATATTACAATGTGTTTCCAAGAACTTTACATTTCTTTAGTTTCGCATCCATAGTTCATCTTCTCTATCAACTTCCTGCCCTAAGAACTCTCCCTTTGATAGATTTCAATCTCTATTGGATTGGAATCTCAAGGTTTTATTCTTGAATGTAGTGATTTATCTTTGTCTCTCTCCTTTTAGGTGCAAAACCCTAGTGGTGCAAGAGGTGACAAAAATATTTCACTACATTTTGGTGAACCCACATTTAGAGCATCATTTTTCTAATTTGGAGTGCATTTACATCCTAGGAATAGCTTACATTAAAATTGCATTGCATCTTGAATTTTTTAATTTTCATTCTAGGGTTTCTAAATTGTTGCATTAGTGAAAGTGCATATAGGTTGCATTTTTGCATCTCAAATCATCAAAATTTTATGAAATTCTGCATTTGCATCTTAGGTTTGCATCATACAACATATAATGCATAAAAATAAATATAAAAAATCTAAAAAAAATGAAAAAAAATCACCATTGGGACTCTTTCACCACCTTGGGAGACTTAGTCCCTTTCTACCCCTGAAATAGCCTTTTATAGAGCTTAAAACCCTATTTTTAAGCTTCTTTTTGCCACCCTTACCTATTTGTATCAATTGTTTGTGTTTCTTTAACATGCATTTCATTACATCTAGCTTAAATTAGCTCATTTCATGCATTTATTTTATTCAATTTTTCATCTACAACATTCCCTTTGTAGGTTGTTGCATAATGTAATCAAAAAATTACCTTGTTTCACATCTGAAAATTGCATTTCAACATTTCACTTTAAGTCATTGCATTGCACTTTCTTTAATTTTTCATGATAGCATGTTTAATTTCAAACAATGTGACTTTGATTTGGTTACAAATGGATTGTATAAATACAACATCCCCTCTTATAAGTTCAATTTAGATTACAATAATGAATTCATTAAGAAACATATTAATCACCTAACCATCGACACAATTCTTAACATTACATTGCCTATTGATAAGGATGGTAGTGTTGACAATCGTAACAATCATACTTGTGATTATCCCTATACCTCTCCTATTAGTTATGAAGGCATCTTGGTGAAAGATGATACAAGCATTGAGGGTATCGATTGTCCCTCTCCTCATCCCCCTTTGGAAGACATTAAACAACAAGAAGATGAGATCATCGACACATTTCTTGACATCACCTTACCTAGTCTCTATAACCATGCCAATCAAAATTGTCCATCTCCTAATTTCCATCCTCGATGCAAAGATGATAGGTTGGTGTTATAAGATATCTCTTAAGAGTCATGAGACTCTTGAATCTCCCTTCCCTAATGCTCCTACCATTTGGGAAAATCTATTTGAAAATCATAGTGGTCCTTCTCTTGATGCCTCCCCTACCTATGATGAAGATAGTTTATAAAATCTTTCCATGACATGTGGTGAACATCTTCCAAGCTCTCCTACTAGGATAGATAGTGTGGAACAAGAAAATGAGACCTTCAAAAACCAAGACAATCAAATAGAACCCTCTCCTAGTCATCCCAACATTGATCATTCCCCTACTTATGATGTAGACATTTTAGAAGAACCAACCCTCGAATGTCAAGAACATGTGGCTTTTATTTCTCCTAAAAACTCTCCTCATAGGGAGGATATCATGATGGAAGACAAGGATAACATTGAGCATAATAATATTATGCCCTTAGAAGAAGATGCAGAGCCCATGTTAGACTCTCCTTCACTAGGGGACACTAATATTATTCAACCTCAACTCATTCTGTACCCCCCTCACACAAACCTCAAATTCAAACCAAACCAAAATTAATCCTCTACCCACCTAAGAATAATGTGTCGCAACAGTCGAGTTATAATACCGTTTCTCATACATATCACACTAGAAACAATCTGCACCTGCCACAACCAACCCCAACACCCTTACATTTACCCAATCCCATATTGCCTCATGATCCTCGATTGAATTCACACATTAAGGAGTATGATCTTGTTGAACAACTAAAGAATACTCATGCTAAGATATCATTATTGGACCTTATTCAAGCCTCCCCTCACTATCACAACATGATGCAAAATGCCTTACAACAAGTTCCTATCCCTTCTAATGTGCAACAAAATAATTCAAGAATTCAATGTTGATATTTTTTTTCACCAAAGTGAGCTCCCTCCTTTGGAAGTGAAAAAAAAGATGATGCTTTCATGATCATAGCTCACTATAAATGAAAAGGGACAAAGATGACTCTTGTTGATACTGGCTCTACCCTTAATGTGTGTAGTGTGAGCCTTCTGGATAGGCTTGGCATTGATTTATCAAACATTCAAGCTGATTATTTATCTATTAGGGGATTTGACATCACAAAGAAATTGATAGGTGTGAAACTTTGCCTCTTACAATTGGAATGGCCACATTGGAAACACCAATCCATTTTATGCCTCATGCACTCTCATATAATCTTCTTTTAGGTAGGCCATGGATTCATGCAATGAATGGGGTGCCTTCCAATCTTCATCATAAAATGAAGTAGATCTACAAAAACAAAGTGTACACACATGACACTGATCCCGAGCCTTACAATGTCTTACAACTTGAGAAAAAAAAAAGACAAACCCTTGCACACATTAACACCAACCACACAATTGGAACCCACACAACAAACAAACAAAGAACAACATATTGAAAAAATCATGAAGCTATTAGACGATGATTGGGGTTCCTTAGACTTCACACCTACATTAATGGGAGAATACAAGATCACAAACAAAGACTCTAAAAAGGGAAAAGGAGTTTTGTCAACACAAAACTTAGAAGACCCTTTGACAACATCCACCTCAACCACCTTATAACAACAACCAATAAATTACACAAAAAAAATTGAAAAACAACACAACCAACAACCACCTAATTCAAAAGAAATGAAAAGGATTTATGGAAAAGGTTATGAACTTATGAAACAACTTGGCTATATTGGAAAAGGATGTGGTGCTAACAAACAAGGTATTCTCAACCCTATGGAGCCTAACATGCAAACAACAACTCATGGTCTTGGTTATTATCCTTTTATAGAAATCACCAAGCCTTCACCTAACATCAATACCATCATAAAAAACCCTTTTAAACCAACCTTAACACTAGTGCATCCTAAACTAATAGACACTACTAGTCTTTCTCCTTTACTTGAAAAAAAACAAACAAAGAAGTTTATGCTTAATGTCAATGTCATCTCACAAAACACTCATGATTTGAATTTTACACACTCCTCTAAAGGAGCGTACAAAATATGACAATCTATAGAGCCTTATGTAGGTATGACATCCTTTACTAAGCAAGATATACCTTTGTCACATGATAGAGGAACACCTTATACCATTGATCAAGAGGGTATCTTTTTGAGACTCCTCCAAGATCACTTGATATCCCTCCCTCCACGAACTCAAAATAAATTCTATTACAAGAATGCCTTTTGTGCATATCACAGAGTTCATGGTCATTCTACTAATGAATGTAAAGTTTTGAGTAGTAAAATCCAACATCTTAAGGATTTTGGTGTTCTTCCTTATGTGGGGGCACCTAATTCCTCTAATTGATACTGATTTTCACTCTACCATGCATCTTATCAATAATTTTGGCTCATCCTTCTCCTACAATAATTAGGGACAAGGGTTAGTTATCCTTTTCCTCATATGTCATTCATCATTGTCTCTTTTTTCTAGTCATTAAACTTTCATGAACATATACAAGCAAGTTTGGGATGTGGACGCCATGCCTTAAGATAGCTCACATGGGACGTACTACCTTTTCATAATGTAGCTTATTGGAAACATATGACTTGGCATAGGGATTTCCAAACAAGATCTCATGTCTTCTTCTTCTACTTTAAAGAAATTCCTCACAGTAATGTTGTTAGCAACCACTTTAAAGTGGGGACATACATTGACACTCACATTTCATTATGCAATTTTCTTTTTCTTGCGATTCCCTCTCTTGGAAACATTAGGTACAATGTTGCTCAGGATGAGACATTGCACTTGTCCTCTCTTGGAAACAAGATGAGACCATTTGCACTGTTCCTCTCTTGGACACATTAAACATGATGTTCCCTAAGATGAGACCTTGCATGAACTAAGAAAAATCCCTTCAAAAATTCCTTGCACCATTTCAAAAATCATTTACAAAAGTGATTTTCTTTTGTGGCACCTTATTAAAGTTATCAGGATGTATAAATTTGGTATTGTTTGAGTAGGAAGCCCAACTAGTGGCATGAATTTCCCCATAGCCACCTACGTGCATGTGAGTGCATACCAGCCATGAGTGTATGTTTCTCATATTTTTGGACTTACCACCTAGCGGACAACCATGAGTTCATTTTCCTTAGAGTGAGTATGCATTTTGGACAAATTACCTAGATCTGATCCATAAGTAACTGGAAAAACGGTCGAAACTTGATCCACCTCTTTACTTTAGTTCCTTTCTTCCTTCTAGTTCTTGTCATTGCATGATCACTTATCTTGTTTTGTTGCAAATCATTCACCTTATTTGTTTCCTCTTGTACTTATGTTGGTTTGACTTAGGATCTTGATCTTGGGGGCTTGACCACCTCCTTTGATTTTTATCATCCTTTTCCATCCGCATTGGTACAATTGGGCCCATCTTGAATGTCTACTTTAGTGTGATTTTGAAGAAAGTTCATCCTCTCACTAAATTGGGGGCTAAATGTGTCACGAAAAAATGTATCCTTGGACATTTTTACACTCATTTGGGTCTTTCTTGTGGGTTTTGGCCTAGTTTTTCCTAGATTTAATGTTGTAATGTGGTCAACACATTCACATTAGGTCTTGGACCCTTACAAATCAATAATAATTATATGATGTCTTGTAAAGGTGTTGTGAAGTGTTGTAACCCACTTTCACACTTTTCTAGGACCTTTCTATTATAATTCACCTAAAAACCCTCTTTTTATCACTTACTGAGCCTTATTTCAAAGTGTTGTAAGGTTTTGTAAGGTGTTGTAACAAACTCTCACACTTTTCTAGGTTTTTCATCAATAATTTGACCCTTTCTTATGTTTAATAGCCCCATTATGCACTTGCAGGCCCTAATTTAGTGTGTTTTCAGAGAGAAATCCCATTAAACATCATTAAATACACTTTTAACTCATGAAAAATAGAAAAATTTCCCTGGTGGGACCAAGTCGCCACCTTGGGCGACTTAGTCACATCTCACTTAAAAGTCAAAATTATTTCAATATTCTAGCAGGATATTGTTCTCTAAACCCTAAGGTCGGCCTGTGATGAGGTATTTTCAAGAAATTAGGGAAAATCATGTATAAAATAAAGGGTTTTCCCCTCATTTTCACACTATTCATTCTACCTATCTAACTAGTTGACTAATTCATTCACTCATCACTCATTCTTCATTCTTCTCAAGCAAGCTAGGCTTCTAAGTCATCAAGAAGCATTCAAGGGTAGATTCTTCATCCATTGTTGCAGAAAATAAAGATAAATCACCATGGAAAGTCTCTACCTCCATTATTTCATGCTTCATTACATTATTTCTTCATTTTGGTTTAATTACCTAAAAGGGGTTTGAATAAGGCAAACCCCCATGCCCTAACATTCAACATTTCTCTCTCTTTCCTTGTGTGTTTGCAGATTTAGGTACCTTGAAGGCTTGGAAATCATTGAAGAATAGGTTGTAGACTTGTTGAAGAAATTTTCTTATTAGAAAGATCAAAATATCCACTAAAAGTCTCTTATAGTGTCAAAAAGTAGAGTTTCAAATTCAGATACCAGGAGGAGCAAAAAGTGTAGACCAAGGGCTTCTGTTTCCACTTTGGTTGTTCCCACTGCACATACTTTCTATATTTTTTTGTAGATTTGGATACCCATTTGGCTGAAACGGGATCTAAGATAGTTTTCTAGATCTAGGACTAGGTCACCCAGAATGGCAAATTAGTCCCAGTAGGCCAAATTTTCAAAATCAAAATTTCTAGTCTACATCACATTTATAGGTGCATGCTTTCTATTTTACTTCCATGTTCTATTTTATTTACATTTCTATTCATCTTTCTAGGTGTTTTTGCATATTACAATGTGTTTTCAAGAACTTTACATTTATTTAGTTTCTCATCCATAGTTCATCTTCTCTATCAACTTCCAACCCTAAGAACTCTCCCTTTGACAGATTTCAATCTCTATTGCATTGGAATCTCAAGGTTTTGTTCTTGAATGTAGTGATTGATCTTTGTCTCTCTCCTTTTAGGTGAAAAACCCTAGAGGTGCAAGAGGTGACAAAAATCTTTCGCTGCATAAATAAACATAAAATTGGTATTCTCAAAGTTTGCAAGGGTCTAACACTTACACCTAAACGTTTAGACTTGTCCACAAAAATTTGGATATTTGACTCATGAGTCTGTCATCACTATGTTGCCAAATCATATGATCTACTTAAGTCTCTTTTAGATAGCTCTACTCATATTTTAGTGGGTAACTCTAACCACATTTTAATTTTGGGGTTAGTTTTTGAATAATTAATAGATGGTTGCATTGAGGATTTTGACATATTTTCGTAAGATTTATTCTAATCTTCTCTCCATATACAAAATCTACCACATTGGGTATGGGAAGGAAATTGAGCTCTATCCACATGATCTAGTTATTAGAGAACTACAATATCCTAAGAAAAATATTACTTTTAGTAGAGCTAAGAATAGGTATATATTATATAGCTTTCATGGTTTTTAATCATCTTTTGGATCATCACTTATTGACCATGAAAATTATTTGATCATAATTTTTCATAAGAGGTTTGGATACCTTAATTACAAGCATCTTCATCCATTAAGTACACATAATATGCTACTTTTTATTCCTAAGGTTTCATGCATAGATGGAGTTTGTTAAGGATGTTTCCTTAGAAAACATCATTAGGAATCCTTTCTAAAGTGTGTGGCTCATCATTGAATAAAATTACTTGAGTTGGTACATATGACCTCGTGTAATTTATGACTCTTTTTTAGGACCAAAGTATGTGCCCACCTTCATTGATGATTACTCTCATCGTACATGGGTGTACTCTCTTATGCACAATAGTGATGTATTCACCTATTTTAGGATATTCAATGTTTTTTGTGGAGATACAATCAAGTTATTCTATTCAAGGAAAATAAGTATAGATAATACAAATAATATGTGACATAGACTTTTTAGGATTGTTTTTTTGAGAAATGATATACAACATCAATTTTCAGTTCCTTACACTCCTCAATAGAATTTTGTTACTAAAACAAATAATAAATCACTAAGAGAGATATAAAATTATATGCTTTAGCCACACTATATGGCCTCATAATTTTTGGGTTGAAGTAGCCAATTGTTTCAACTATATTCATAACCACATTCTTGTTACATTGGTGGTTGTTATTGCACCAAAATATTGACCTGTTAATGCCCAATACAACCGCCAGATTTATACAAGATCCACAGGAGGCGGTTAAGCCATGTCACGAAACCAAGTGTCATGTTGAACAAGGAGACCAAGGGACACACCATCTTGCAAAAATCCCCCCAGTGCAATTGAGGGGTTCAAACCTATGACCTCAACTCTGATACCAATTGTTACATTGGTGGTTGCCATTGTACCAAAATATTGACCTGTTAATGCCCAATACAACCGCTAGATTTATACAAGATCCACAAGATTTGGTTAAGCCATTTCATGAACCTAAGTGTCATGCTAAACAAGGAGACCAAGGGACACACCATCTTGCAATAATTCCCCACAATAAATTTTAAAATATCACTCTAGAGAATGCTTGGTTCAATATCGTGCCAAGTGTTTCCTTCTTCAATGTATTTGGTAGTGAGGCTTGAGAATTCATACTAAATGGTTAGAGTAAGGAAATGAACTATGAAGAATAAGATTCAATCATTCATTTTATTTTTCTTACTATGAGGATGTGAAGATTTATCAATTGTTTGAACCAACCTCTAGAGATGTGTATTTTTTAGATGTTCAATTTTATGAGTCCTTTGCATAGATGTATCATCCATCTACTTCTTCCTCATTACCTACTTTTCATTCTTCATCACATGTGGATACCTTTGCACTTGAGAATACTTTACATGATGGTCATGTTCTTCCACCACCACCTCCACCTCCTCCTACCATGATTTTCTATATGGGCCTATAGTACCATTAAGGAGGCTAAAATATTAGTTGGTGATCCTATTATTTATAACCATACTCACTCACAAACTTCTAATACTAGTATTGAGTAATTTATTGATTTTTAAGAGACTTCTAGTATTTTAGAGTGGGATTATTGTATGGTAGAGAATTATTATTCTTTGATGAAGAATAAAATATTGGATTTGGTTTCTCTTCCTAAGGGAAGAAATATGGTTTGATGCAAGTGGGTGTATTAAAAAAATCATGCAACCAGTGATTCTATTAAAAGCACAGATAACTCAAAATAAACCACTCATTTATTACTCATATCATTAATTCAATAAATACTTAAAAATTATTTTTACAATTCATTACTTTTCATATTCTTGTAATTGATTAAATAGATCATTATTTAATTAATATCCATTCCAATAACTAATTAAATAGCATACTATTTAATTAACTAATTTTCCACTTTTTTAAGGTTAATTAATTAAATCAAATTAATCTAGCCAGAACCCCATTCACTAATTAACCTTTATTAACTACCATTAACATTTATTTCAATTTTAAATTCATCAAATCCCCAAACTTTCCATCATCTAACAAGTGTCTGATCTTCCTTTAACACTCACATATGTGTGTGTTGCAAGTATGGATGGTTTGGTGGTGTTGTCATTAATATTGTCATTGATGTCAACATAATTAAGTGTGATTTCAAATGGTACTTGTATAGTTTAGATACTATAGAAGTGTTTAGAGTACATGGAGCTATATTTATGAAGGTGTAGTTGTGTTTTTTCCAAGTTCTTTTGAGAAAATTAAGAAATAATGAAGGCAATGTTGATTGTGTGTTCTGAGTGTGCTCTGGTATTATGCTCTGAATTTCTTCTGTGTTGATCCTATGCCTGTATAGATATGTGGTACTATTCACGAGCTTCAATGGATAATATATCTGAAGTTTCAATTTTTGGGTCGATAGAGAATGAAAGTTGTGTTCATCGATGTGTGAACTAAATTGTCAGAACTATTTGTTTATGGACTGGGAGAAATGTTTTTGCTTCGCAATCTTCTGGTGTTTTGTTTCAGATCTTGCAAATCTGGGAGATAGTTTATAATAATGTTCTCATTATTATAGAAAATGTGCTTAGGATTTGGTGCTCTAGAAGACTTGCTCTAGAGCTCATGTGTGTTGTTGGTTGGTCCAATTGGATTGTTGAAGAATGTTCTATACATGAAGATTGTTCCAGTTGCTACAGATGTTCTTGAAGGTTTCTTAGAGATGGTAAAATGTCTGGTGAAGCTTGTTGGGTGATCCATTTGTGATTATATTGTTGTAGATGCACATACTTCAAATATAATTGGTGTTTTCATTAGGTTTGTTCGATCTGATGTCTACATAGTACATAAAGATTTTGCATTGAATTAAGGAAATGTGTGATTGATACAAGATGTTGTTTGGGTCCTAATTAAATGTGTGATTGGTCCTCTCTCATTCTTATCCATCGTAAGAATGTTGAGTAGTCGACCTAATTTGAATTTGTAAATTGAAGGATGTATAACTGACCTTGGAGAATGCTTCTAGGGTTGAAGATGGTATAAAAGTAGGTCATGATTTTGTGAATTGTATGACAAGGAAGTGAATTTTTTTTACAAGTGTAGAAAGTAGAGTGTGCAAGAGATAATCAAGGCAACAATACTTTGATGTGTTAGATTCTTGAAAACAGTGAGCTAATGGTGTCTGCAATCTTTTGATCAAGCTACGAATGTGTAGAACCTTTTGTGGTGGATCTTTATTTATCTTTTCTTTATTTGTAGGAAGTGAGCCTCCTTTTGGATAGTGAGTCCTATTGTAGGAAGTGAACCTTTGTATCTAGGAAGTGAGTCATTTGGAAGTGAGCTTTTGTATCTGGAATTGCATAATTACTATATTGTGAGCTAATCCTCATCGTGGTTTTTCCCTCATTGGGTTTTCCACATAAATCTAGTGTCTCTGGTGTTTTCTTTCTGTTATTTTCATTTCATGTTTACACTTAATAACAAATTGAGTTAATGTGGAATTGATTAAGGATAGAAGTAAATTAATTTGATACAAATGATTCACCCACCCCCTCTCAGTTGTCTTGTGCATTTCAAAAAATAGTATCAGATCTATGTTTCCTCAATGAAAAGATTAACTGCTTGAGGTAGATCAGATGGCACACAAGTTGCAAATTCCTATTTTTGATGGAGCTGATTATAGTCACTGGAAAGAGAATATGAGAGATTATTTGGTCTCTCTTGGTTTCAAGACCTAGAAATTTGTGGAGACAAAGTATGTTGCACCATCCATTGGTCCTTCCTCTACAGATGAGATCACTACCTATGAGGAGAATTAAAAGGAAAGGTATGCTATCTTCAATGCTCTATCTAAAACTAAAAGGAAAAAAGTTATTTATTTAGGCACTACTTATGAAGTTTGGGAAAAATTGAAAGAAATTTATGAAGGAAATGATAGAGTAAAATTATAAAGGAAGCTAACAACTAAGCAAAAATTTGAGAACTTGAGAATGGAAGAGGGTGAAGATATTACAAGCTATTATCAGAGAGTTGAACTTGTAGCAAATGAGATCAAGAATCAAGGTGGTATCATGTTAGATAAATATATAATTGAGAATATCTTGATGACCCTACTAGAGAATTACAGTGACAAGGTCTCTGCTATTGAAGAACCATATGATCTATTGGTGTTTTTTATTGCTAGGCCCAAATATCTCTAAAGGAGTTCCAAGCCTCATGCTCGAGAACATTCAGGGCTAGGAAGCCAACACAAAGAGAAAAGATCTTGAGGCCTTTGCTCCTGCTCTTTCGCCTCTAGGGAACCAAGGAGGGTGTTCCTTAGTGTGTTCTTGTGATTTTCATTTGTCTTAAGAACACTTCTATACACATATTTTTCCCTATTGAATTCAATTAGATGTGATTTATCAAAGGCTCGACCAACCTTAAACAAATAACCCTAAGTTACTAGGAACATTTGGTAACTTCAATATTTTCATCTCATCATGAATGAAATATGAAATAAGTATTGTTCTGACTTTGAATCCATGAGTGGGTATTCTATGATGTCAGTAAACAATGAGAATCCTAAATGAACAAGCTAGTGCCTTATCAAATCTGGTAGGAGTCAATCATGAAATATTCAGTCATATGCAACACTTCAACTTGATGGGTGAGCGTTTCTACAATGCATTACGTCAAAGAAATTCACTGTATTTAAAGCATTATTACTTATCAAATCCTTAGCTCATTATGACAAACTTACAACTCTTCCCTAAGAATTTAATTAACTCATTGAGCTGAAGAAAACAGAAGAATCATCTATTTCAAACAAACCTTTGAAAAGATAAATAAAATCACACTTGTTAATTTCACTCATAATCCATCACAACAATGCACAGGAGAACACATACTTTAAATTTTAGATTTCTTTCGATATTATTAATTACATAAGACTATTTAAGAGTGCTTCATACATATACCCTACCCAAGACAATTAATGGAAGATTCCTAAAGAATTTTGCATTCTATTTGTTTGCTCTACCCTACCAAAATCTTCCTGGACTCAAAAATCTGACCCTCTACAATGAGCCTTGAGATCTCTTTTATAACACAAGAGAGTGACAAGCTTCAGGCTCATTGCAATTAAATTTCATCTACATTTCAGAATTCCTTGATGGTTGGATGCAATAATTTTACCACATAAGGGAATGAAAATTGTTACAACCCTTGTAACCAGTTAATGTCACTATCACTTCGCAGCAAAATATTTCCATTAAGGCCTTGTCATTAACATCCACGTCAAAAGCTCAGAGGAATAACATCATCATCACAAGAATACTAAAAATAACAAAAAACCACACCACTACCCAGAACACGAAGTAACACCACGGCCATGGTACAGACATTTGCTCCTTGTTTTTGCCTTAGTCAAAGGCGAAACCACCACCTTGTCCTCATCTATACAATTCTTAACACCAAAATCAGAACCATCACACAATGCCACCACGGTAATTGGAGAAACCACGAGGACCTCCTCATTGACACAAGCCATTTCAGTCAGAGCTGTGATGAAAGAGTTGTAATTAGAGTCAGTCTCTTAATCACTACCACCAGAACTACCAAAGACATCAATGGGTGAGTTATTTGGACCCAGAGATCCTTGACCATACCTCAATTTGGCCCTTGAACTCCTTCCATGCTCTCTAGACTTCCCATCCTTGCCTGACACTAACACCTCTTCTCTTGCAACCTAGATTTTGAGCCAAGAGCTACACCTAATGACCCCAAGGGTGGGATTCATTCTCTCCATCTTCAAGCTAAGAGATCCTTGAAGACTATCTTGATCAACTATTGGGGAATTACCACCAGAATTGCGAGCATTTCTCCTCACTGACCTACACATAGCTGATGTAGAAGTAGTAGAATTTATCATCTTGCATCAATACTTAGACCTTTGCAAAAGCACCCACTCAAACACAAAAAACTTTAGAAACTTAATTGCTATGGTGACAATGAAAGAGCCATCATCTGTATTTATTGACAAAATTGATGAAGTGATCATCAATGCTCCAATTGAAGCACGAGAGAAAGAGTGATCATTCGTTGGTGTCTATATCACCATCGCTAATTTGTAATTACATGAAAATCGGTGTACTATCCATCATGATTTCCAGGATATAGCGCTTCGCACACATGGAGATCAGGCCCATATCCTTTAGAGAGCTTTCACCATTAATGCATGTCACTCATAAATCTCAAACAACCATCACATGGCTGATTTTTAATTTTTAAAATAGGTTGTCAATGCATCAGCGCGTTGACCTGTTGGACAACTCAGATTGAGTCAAAAAATTTTGAAAAATCCACATTGTCGAATGGTAGGCCCATTGGCCAATGATATTTTTCCCTGTCAGAAAACATCTGTACCACCCATGGGCCCCATCAAGCCTCCTTGTGCCACCAACTGAGTCCACGTGTCACCATTGCATAGGCCGCACAAAGAATTAGGTGAAACCATTAAATATTATATGTGGCATGCACACTATAGCTCAGATCAAGTCCCATCAGTGAATCACGATCGTCAATCCTCTGCCATGAAAGATCAAGCTCATAGTGGGAAATGAGTCCCACACAAAATGAAGGATGTGTGACATAATCATGCACACCTTGCAACCCAGCCAAAATATATTATTTTAATACTGTGTGGCATGTGCGCGAGGGCCAAGATTTCATTGATCAAATCCAATGGCTTGGGTTTCAACACGTGCTTACAATTGTTTATAAGAAAAGGGGTCATGGGCTAGGTGGCAGGCATCGAACCTTTTGTTGAATCTCTCTTGTGCTAATTTTTCCTTGATGACAATATGTGTTACAATCTGGAACCTTGGTGGTTGATTACTCAGTTGTACTGCTTCAACTTTGATTGGCATATTTACTTCATTTATGATATTATATTTGGTGGCACTGATCTCTTGACTCCATGTGCAGATCTCGGTTAAGGAATATTGGTTACAGGTTTATGTTCCATTGGTCAGGTGACATGTTTCTAATTTGACAATTTTTGCTATAGTGTTTCACTTGATATTGAATTATTCAGCTCTCTATGAAACACTTGATTATTTAATATTGGCTTATTCAGTGATCTACAAAATTTTATGATGTTGGCTTATTTAGTCTTTCTATAATTATGACATTGATAAATTATGTTTTTTGAACATCTCAAAGGTGTGCTTCTCTGCTCAGTTCTGTTAGGTATTGCCTTCAATTACTTTTTGGTTCTTGGTTTGTAAGATGCAGTTGGTTTTTCAGTTTTAAGAAAACCCTATCGGGTTTCCTTAACCAATTGAAAATATCTTGTGCATACGGTTTATGGTATTTGACATGGGTGATTGGCATAGTGAACTTAGCATGAAATTTTCCTTTATTATATTTCATATGGCATTGCATATTATATTGCAATCAGGCTTTGGAAAAGAGAATCACATTGTTCATTCTTTTGCATATGGTATCAGGTCTTATGATGGATAAATCACCAGGCTTTAAAGCCGACAACAGGTAAGGTTATGATGTTTCAAAATTTGTCACCATGGAAGTGACTTGGATTTGATTACTAGGGAACATACATGCCTAAGGTAATCGGTATTTTCATGAGTAAAGTGGTCATGTCAAAATATCTTTTAAGGCATCACTTGGTCAGCATTTCACTTGGTCAATAGTTGATAATTAGTAAGAATTTTATTCGGCATGCATTCAAATGTAATGAGTTGGTCAGGCTGCAGACTTCAAAAGGCATTATGAGTTTTTGATTTACTAATTTAGTCCTTTAGGACTTCAAACTCCATCATATTTTGTAAAGGATATCAGTTGGTAAAGATTAGGGCAATCATTTTTACCATTTCATTGTTCATGGGATTCAAACCCTATTCTAGCCACCACCATGGAAAACTTCTCTCAACCATTTCTCAGTTTTTTTGTTGGCTTTTGGAAATCTTTGACAGCATATGGGGAAAGTTGGAAGACCATTACAATGGTCGATTCATTTGTCAATTTCCTACCATTGGGTAAGAACTCGAATTAGGAAGAAGCTCGAGCTGCTTAGCTACTTTACAAGTCTGGTAAATTGCTCATGGAAAAATCTTTTCTGGTTTTCTTAGGTATTCTTCTTTTAGACTGCTTTGCAGAACCATTACCTTTGTTGACAAGGTTAATAAGAGATAAGTGTTTACTTGTAAATGGAAGATGAAAAATTGGCTTTCATGGTCAAATCTAAAATGATTACACATAATCTAGACTGCATTTCACAAAGGTTACTATATCATATTTATGGGTCATGGTTTTTGTTTGTGGGTAATCATGAAATATTTGAATCTCTTCAGATCCTTACCTAGAGTCTTTGGTAGCTATTCTTGAAATCATGATGATATGGTTTTGGTTATAGAGCATTGTTTTTCAATTACTTAAAAGTTGCAGCTGTTTAAGTGGCTATTGTTCATGGGATATATTTTTTTTTATGCTGGTTCATTGAGAAAAGTTTGTGTAGGTTGCTTGTGAAGAAAATGTTCAGTCTCCTTTCTATATTTGCATACTGCTTTTCTATTCTTGTCAGGAGAAAAGATCTTTCTCTCAAGAACTCTGCAATATCTAGCAAGGTTGTTCGATTGGAAGTTGGTAACTTGATGATCACCACTATTTTGTTTTTGAAATACATGATACTGTTGTAACCAAAAAATGTATGAAATGTTGAAATTTGTAAAAAGAAGAACAAAGAGATTAGGGCTTTATTTTTTCTGGAAAAATAAAAACTAAAAAATAGGGTTATTATTTTTTGCTGAAAGAAAATATAGAAAAATACAAAGTTAACTGCTTGAAAAGAACCATGAAATATGTATGAGAACATGTGTGAAAAATAAGTGTGAGAATATCACTGTAATAGTGTTGTAGAGAAGTTGAGCATTGAGATTGAAAATCAAATATATGAGCTATTTCCTCAAGCTATCTTAAGGCTTGACAATGGGTGGAATTTTGAAGGGTCATACTTGAACCTTGAGAATTGTAAACATTGTCTGTCAAGAGGCACTTGACAAAAATTAGAGAAATAGAGAGATCATTTGTATCATTGTATGATTTACTGAAAACAAAAAAGGGGTTAGTGCTCCTTGAAATTGGTGTTTCTAAAAGAGGGGTTGGTACTCCTTGAGTTGGTGCTCAGAAATCAGCCTACGAGGCATTGTCAAAAATGATTATTGAAATGAAAGCCTGAAAAAGGAAGCAGGTTGAGGAGTGGTTTTTATACCCCAGGAGGGTTTTCCACTCGAAATATCTTGTGTTGATTTGATTATATGTGGTTCATCTAATTCAGTGTATGAATTCTTTAATATGCTATGTTTCCCTATTACAATTCTCATTTCAGTTTATGTGATTGCATTCAATACATGAATGAGTTTATCATTGATAAATGAGAGCATACATCTGGTTTATTTCAGTTTCATTAAAATTGTGAAAACAGTTAAAATTACTTATTCACCCCTCCACCCCTCTTAGTGTCTTTTTCACTCCAACACCTTTAAGAAATTAAAGACTTAAAACATAAGTCTTTAAAATAAAATATTTTAGGCCGACCATTTTAAAATATTAAAATCATTACACATTCGATGACCGACGGACCTAAGCAATGGGGTCGGTAAAGCAATGGGAGCAATACCATAATTCGTAACTAAGACGATCGGTGACCTAGTGATGAGCCCAATTTTTGGCATATTTAGACTATGTTTTTAAGAAATTTCTATAGCTTTTATTATGCTGTGAAGACATTTAGTAGTAATTATGGGATTAATACATGGACTTTTATGCTTAAATACAATAATTTTATTATGATAATTCTTCCATGATTATTGCCTAAATGTTTTATTAGTTTGATAGAAGACGTATTCCTTGTAACTTTTTGTGATGACATGTCTTTCCTACAACCACTACTGTTAACCTCCCTGCAGCCATATCTGAAATATTCTTTGCTTTAGATTAATGCTTAATGAATGTATAAATGAAGTAATGGATCGTCTTAAAATTTGAATGTGTTGAGCTAACTTTCTATCACAAGAGTAGCTATTAAGTTATTTGCAGGTACCACGTCTTAAGGAGAAAATTCAGTTTCCACTTGATTGCTGAAAAGAATAATTCAATGAGGATTGAGTCAGCAACAAAGAATAAGGAGGCAACTTCAAGTCATCCACCATGCAAGCAAAGTGTTCCAAGGATCCAGTTAAGGCATCTCGATGGCGCATAAATCTAGGATGGTGGTGCTTTATATCTCTAGAACTGATTTGACTAAGTTCTTCCTTTTTGTATCCACCTCTTCACTTAGTTAGTTATGATGTAATAAAGACTTCCCATTTTATGAGGGAAGGGTTAGTTAGTCATTAGATTCAGTTTTTAATAAATAGCCCATTCTCCTTCAGAGAAAGGGATGGAAGATTATTGTTGTAATACATTTTAGTTTTCAGAAATATAGTTGAGGATTGTGAGCCATGTACTTGTTAATCTCAAATCAATAAAGGTGTTATGAATTTTACAATCCAATCCATTGTTTATCTTCGGCACTACCCAAGGGGGCCCACTTAGGGAGTTGTCCATCTTTTTACTCTGCAAGTTAGAATAGTTGCACTTCCTTTTATAGAGCTTAGTGTGATTGTTCCTGTAAAGCGCAAAATTCTTCAATTCATACAACGACAATAGTTTTAAATAAATTCATTTATATTCAAAAGAAAGTAGACACTTCATTCATTAGACATCATAAAATCCAATTGATTTTCTAAACAACGACTTAAAGTTCATAAATAGATTCATAATATTTCCAGTTAGATTCATACACGTGTCATCTTACACGACATTGATAATAATACAAAATAAGTTGTAATATAAGTTTACATTTTGAGACTTAGGCATTCTATCACCTTAAGCTCTACATTACATAATTTAAAGATTACAATACTACATAAATGAAGAAATCATCCTTTGTTCTTCCACCCAATAGCATATCTTCAAACATGAATACGAGAACAAGGTTCAGGTGCTTTTTCCACCCAACCTCGAAGCTTACGCTTCCCCGGAATTCTTTAGTCAATCAAAGAATACCTAACCCTGCATGAATCACTTAGCAAAAAGAAGTTGACAAGCAAGATGGAATCTGATGCGTGCCTAGGATAACTAGTAATTCCACAAGCATTTTCATTTTTCTAATTCATTTAAGAAACAAGCAAGTTCGATACTAGGATATGGTAGAGAGTTCATTAATTTCATCTATTTCAATGGTCCTTAAGTTACTTGGCCAAGTAAAATGTCATGCACGACAAATAATAACAGTTTTGGAAAAGCAAAACTACACTCTCTATAAACCCATATTTGGCATCTGTCTCAGAAGGTAACTTTCCAAACACACGACATGCACATTCAATTATCAAGCATGCATGATTTTAACACAATATCTCATAGATTTAAAAGCATAAAAACATAATGTTTACATTCATAATCAAAAATAAAAGAAGGTGTATCTCAAGTATGTAACTAAGTACATATAAAACAAGAATAAATGAGCACACATTTTTTTGGTTCATTTACTCATATTATTTAACTACACTTCAATATAATCTTTGTCTAATTCGTTTCTTTTCGAAGTAATTAAATTTTTAACTTGCTTCCTTCTTGTTGGTGTAATTAAATGTTTTGTACCTTGTCCTAGGTCATAATTACACCTTAGTTAAGTTTACTTAGGGACCACATAGGAGTTGTTGGAGAATTTCCACCTTTGGTGGACTTATCTTCTTATTACTCTATCACCTCCACCTTTCATGGACATATCATGTGATTAGGTTTCCACCTTTTGTGGTAGATCCACTATTTGTGGTGGTTATCACATTATCACCTTTCCACTTTAGGTGGAGTGATAACTTTTCATTGTTGTCTCATGTCATAAGATTACAACACTTGTCATAATCTTATGCACTCCTATGTTCTCACCTTGGCTATATAACCAAGGGGTCTCTACTATATTTGTACACACATTGAAGCATTATCATTGACATTGAACACAGTTTATTCTTGTCATATTATTTTCTCTCTTCTTTGTGCTTTCTATTTGGTCCATAGATCTTGGCATCCATAGCCAATTCTAATATGGTATCAGAGCATGTTTAATTCTAACACTTCTCTTTTCTGCTTTTCATATTTCCCTTAAAATAATAATATCTTTTCATAAACTATAACACCTCACATTTACTTTTGTTCCGTAAACAAAAATTTTAGAATCAATCTTTGAGAATTATCAAAATCCATTCTTTTGCTTTTCAAGCATATTTAAATACACAAAAATATTCAATCTTTCATTTTGGAAAAACATTCAATAATTTTAATGTTTGATATTTCAATATCTCCATTTTCTTTTCTTGCAATTTCAAATTTTCTGTTGTGCAGTTTAACATATATAGTTTTCATTGGGGTTTTATGAATTTGTAAACATCTAGTTTTTTGTGCAAATATTTAAACATGCTAAAACATAATTCTTTAAATAAAAAATCTAATGTCTCTTATTGTTTTCTATTCAATTTGGTTCTATAATTTTCTGTTCAAGTTTGTTCTTTCTCTACATGAAATACAATCTAATGTTTAATCTTTTCTTCTAATTTTGACAAAACAAAGATTTTCTTTCCCGTTCAACACTATAATACAAGAAAAATAGAAAATAATTTAACTCAACATTGTATTAACTGTGAATTTGTTTCCATTATACCTACCTGGCAATTTTTTTAAATCAGGAAATGATTCTATGTTTTCCTCTGTATCTTTTCTGTTCAGTAGTTGTTCTTGCCGTTCTTCTTTCTCTCTTCTCTTAATTTTTCCTTTATGTACAAAATCTCTCTATTCACTCTGGTTGAGTCCTATATTCTCCATGTACCTCTACATTTTGTCTTATCCTTATTAATTTGTTACCAATCTCCCTCTTCCCACATGTCCTTGGGAGACTTCTTTACCAAAGCAAATTTAATACTGTTTTTATTTTTGTTTACCTGATAATATTTGGCCACGCCTATCCTTCCAAGCTCCCTATCCCTGCCAGTCTGTGCCTTCACTCCCTTCCATGTTGGCTGTCCCTTCCTTCCACATGCGCATGGGGAATAGTCTTCCTTCTTGGCCACGTGTGGAGGAGAGTTGATTTTAGACAGGTTTTTAGCTTAATAAAAACAAATCAAACTCTTCTCTCTCTTTGGCCGCGTGGGGATTATAAAGTATTTGTTATCAACATGGAATTTTCTATTCCCAAGTTTAGTTCGATTCCAAGAGGTCACAATAATGGCAACTATATTCAATAATGCAGAAATGAACAATAAAGAAACAAAGAAACTGGAGAATACGCTGCATTGTTTTGTGTAGCAGTTGGTAGTTTGCCCAGAACTTCTCTTAGAAGCCACACCCTAATATTGGGGAGCCTCCCATGTCTTCATTTACTTATGAGCTTGCACATGAGTCCTCTAGCCAACCCACGCACTTTCAACTACTCTTCCCACACCTCTCTCCTTCTTACACATTCGTACCTCTCTTCCCTTCTCTTGCACAGGGAATCAAAACAAAACCACTTTCAGCTGTATTTTGCTCTTTTTCTTCCTCTGTCCCCAAACGGATTTCCTTTGTTATTTTTATTTTTCATGCAAAATGGTGAGGTCTTCAAGAAAATTTGATCCAAATTTTATGCCAATTTTCCAGCAGTGATGGTCAGAACTCCAAGTTCCTTAATTTGATTGCATGCAAATTGATTGAAAAGTGTTTGTTTTCAAATTGATAACTACTGATTTGATTTCAATTTCAAGTTTGAACGTATTTGTTTTCCAATAACCTTTTTTTTATATATTTATCTATTTTCTATTCAAACAACCACATTTAATATATATATTCTTCTTTTAAAATATATATTTCTTCTTTCATTTATAAAATGCGAAAATAACAAATAAATCAGTAACATAATTTTTCACATTTTATATATAAATAAACCATTTTCTTACAACAATAACATTATTTACTCGATTGTTTTTGAAACTCATCATAAATAATAAATCTTTCCATTCCAAAATCAAACTTATTTATTTTCACATAAATTTGAGCATTCAGACAAACTTGTTAAAAATTTCCAAACAAGAATCATCACAAAAATACGTTAAAATTAATAACTAAGTGTGTGTGAGAGATTCCATCATCCTCATAAATGTCTAATGTCTAAAATGACTCTACCTAAACAATGTTCTCGCCTCCATTCTCATTCACCTGTTCCTGCGTTCACTTGAACTCAATTTCTCATCTACAATGACAATCCCCGAATTCTATAATAATGCATTTCAAATCATTTCATTTGCATTTAAATTTCAATTTCACTTTAAATTTCACTTTCAATTTTAATTTCAATTCAATTTTAAATAATCATCTAACATAGATATTGAAAATCTCATGATTAATAATTGCATTTAAATAATCGATAAAATCAGTATGTGACAGTTTCTGTAGCTAGGAAAAATACAAAACTGTCAACTGTTCATACAACCACTAGATGTAGAATAGTTTTGTCTTTCAGTTTTCATTCCAATCAAGTTTAGTCAATTAGAGTTTGTTTCCAACACTTCCAATTCCAGCATAATGATTTCAGTAGATAATACATGTCTGAGATAGGTGATTAGTGCATATACTTTGCATACCAATTTCAAGTCTTACATCCCTGGGCTGATAATTAAATGAGGTCCTTTAGTAGATCATGACTGTCGGTTGTGATGTTCAATCCCTGAGTAGAGGAATTCATGTTCCTAGTTATTAAGTTTATTAAAGGACACTACACCTGGTAGAGCGGGTCAACATGAAAACATAACGCAAAGGGTTTGATATATGTGAAAAAAATTAAAACAAGGGTGGTAAAACCCCCAAACCCTATCATACAACCATTAAGCACAAGGGTAACAATTTGACAAAATTGTCTCATGGAACCAGCTAAAAATTGTAAAATTTTGAAAGCTCTATCATGATCCAAAGACATTACTAAGGAGCACCTATTTGGCATCTTGACTACATTTGAGATGAGAAAATTTGCAAGAGAAAAGGAGAAAGTTGAAACAACCTTTAAAGAAATGAAGATAGGAGATGACTCAGATGATGATAGTTTAGAAGAGTTGGAAGCAAACTTCACAAGGAAATTGAAGAAAGGTAATGGTAAATACAAAGGTATGTTTCATTTTAAATGTTTCAGTTGTGGAAATATTGGCCATTATGCCTCAAGATGTCCAAATAGAACTACACACAAGAAGAAAAAAGATAATAATAATCACAGAGACAAAAAGGATAGGAAGTTCAAGAAATTGTATTATGTCAAAGAAGATGCAAAAAAAAATTATGATGAGTCTAACTTTGAGGAAGATAAAGATGAATGTTTATTTATATCCCTAGAAAGTAAAGTTGTATCTACTAACCATGGAAGATGTGCAAGGGAATATGGTCTAGAGAGCAAGAAGGATGAGATGGAAGGTACTCTGGTGACTGATTTTTATGCTAGAAAGGATGGAGATTATTAGGTAATTGATAGTGGGTGTTCAAATCATATGACTACAGATAAGAGTAATTTCACTAAGATTGAAAAGTATGATGGAGGAATAGTTATGTTTGGAGATAATTCTGGCGCTAAGATTGTTGGTAAAGGAACAATTAGTTTTGATGGAAAACATAGTACTGATGATGTCTATTATGTTAAGAGTTTAAGGCATAATATTTTGAGTGTTGGGAAAGTGTGTAACAAAGGATTTAAGCTTGTGTTTTAGGATAACACCTATGAGATCATAAAATGATCCGAAACTATGGTAGTAGTAGGAAGAAGAACTCATGGAAACATCTATCAGCCTAAGAGTGGTGATGTTCAGTGTTTTATTTCACAAATTAATGAAACTTGGTTGTGGCACTAGAGGATGGGACATGTGAATTTTGATAATTTGATCAGGATCAGTTCAACAAAAGTTGTCAAAGATCTGTCTAGAATCATAAAACCTTCAAATTCACTTTGTAGAAGTTGTTAGTTGGGAAAACAAATAAGAATCAGTTTTAAAGGAAAAGAATAATCATCTACCAGAATGCTGGAATTGATTCATACAGACCTTTGTGGTCCTACAAGAACAAGAAGCCTTAATGGTGGCAAGTATTTTATGCTCTTGATTGATGATCACTCTAGGATGACGTGGGTCTCTTTTCTTAGAGAGAAAGCTCAAGTTCTTGATAGATTCAAAGTATTCAAGGCAAGAGTAGAGAATGAGGTGAACTTGAGAATCAAATGCTTACGGTCTAATAGAGGTGGAGAATTCACTTCTGGTGAGTTTAATGCATTTTGTGAAGAGTACGGAATAAAGAGACATTATTCTATCCCTAGAACCCCTCAGTAGAATGGAGTTGTGGAAATAAATAACCAAACTATTCAAGAGGTTGCAAAAATTATGATGAAAGAAGCAAATGTTCCTGATGTCTATTTAAGAGAAGTAATCCACCCTACTATTTACATTCTTAACAGAGTTTAGATTAGAGGTAACAACACTAAGACTCCTTATGAGTTATGGACTAGTAAGACTCCTACTATTAAATACTTTAAAGTGTTTGGAAGTAGATTTTACATTAAAAGAGATGATGAGAATCTTGGAAAGTTTGATGCTAGATGTGATGAAAGAATTTTTCTTGGATATTCAAATAACAACAAGGCATATAGATGCTTCAATAAAAGACTGAGGAAAATAGTTGAAAGTGATAATGTAAAATTTGAAGAAGCTATGTATAGACCAATATAAATAAGTGAAGTTGAACCAAATGATCCTATCTATGAGCAAGTGCAAGAAGAAAAAAAGGAAGAGAAAGAACAAAGTGATGAAGAGGAGATTTTGGAACCTACACCTAAGACTCCTAAATAATTGCAGAAATAAGTGAAGGAGTAAAGACAAGAAGCAAAGTGGTTGAGGTAAACTTGTGTTTACTTTCTAAGATAGAACCTATGATTATGAGTGAGGCATGCAAATATGATAGTTTGGTTAGAACAATGAAAGAGGAATTGAAGAAGATAGAAAAGAATCAAACGTGGGAACTAGTCCCTAGACTAGTAAATAAGAATGTAATTGGTTCAAAATGGGTATTTAGGAATAAGTTGAATGAAGATGGTGAAGTGGTAAGAAATAAAGCAAGACTTGTATGCAAAGTTTATTCACAGGTTGAAGGAATATATTTTGAAGAAAAATTTGCACCAGTGTCAAGAATGGAATCCATTCAGATGCTCTTGGCATTTTCAGCTCATAAAGACTTCAAGGTATAGCAAATGGATGTCAAGTCTGCATTCCTGAATGGAGAATTGGAAGAAGTGTATATGGAGAAATCGGAAGGATTTCAACTATTAGACAAACCAAACATGCTCTGCAAGTTGAAAAAGTCTCTATATGGAATTAAACAAGCTCCCAGAGCTTGGTATGCAAGGTTGGATAGATACTTGACACAACAAGGATTCAGCAAAGGGTCTACAAACAACAATCTATACTTCAAAGTTGAGAAAAAAAGATGTTGATAGTTGCGGTATATGTGGATGATATTATCTTTGGTGGAAATGAAGCTGTGTAAAACAATTGCAAAGGAGATGCAAAAAAATTTTGAAATGTCTATGATTGATAAGTTGAGTTTCTTCCTTGGACTTCAAGTGAATCAAATTGATAAAGGGATATTCATTTCACAATCTAAGTATGTTAAGAAATTTTTGAAGAAGTTTGGAATGGATGACTCCAAACTAGAGTGTACCCCTATGGTAACTGGATGTAAGCTAAGTAAGGATGATGAATCTTCTAAAGTTGATCAAAGCATATAAATATCTATGATTGGTTGACTATTGTATCTTACTGCTACTAGATCGGATATCATGCATGCAGTATATTTGGTTGCAATATTTCAAGTAGAACCTAAAGAGGCACATGTTATAACTATGAAGAGGATATTCATATATCTTAAGGGAACTCTAGATTATGGGCTATGGTATCCTAAGGATACTAATTTCAATTTGAATGCCTACACTGATGCAGATTGGGTTGGTTGTGTAGATTACCAGAAGAGTACAAGTGGCAGTACATTCTTCCTTGGAGGAAGATTGGTCTCATGGTTGATTAAGAAACATGATTCAGTTTCTTTATCCATTGCAGAAGTTGAGTATATTGTAGTAGGATCCTGTTGTACACAAGTACTCTAGATGAAGCAAAATTTGAATGACACAGGTGTGATGTGTGATGAGCCTATCTCTATCTTTTTTGACAATACAAGTGCAATAAGAATTTCAAAGAATATGATGATGCATTCTAGGACAAAGCACATATCTATCAGGTATCACTTCTTGAGGGAAAAGGTGTTGCAGAATGAAGTTAGACTTGAATATGTGTCTACCAAGGAACAAATTATTCAAATATTCACTAAGGCCCTTCTAAAGGATACTTTTGAGTATCTCAGGGGGAAGTTAGGGGTTACTACCCCTCCTTCCTTGAATTAGGTGCACATAGAGGTGCATCAATCTAGTGGATTCACATATTCCTTTTTTATTTGGACTGATGATTGTGGTCTACTCCTCAGGGGGAATAGAGATGTGCATTGTTGCAGAATGTGATGTGGGTTCACTCCTAAGGGGGAGCTATCAGAGCTTTATATGGAAAGTTTTTTTATGAAAAAAAATTATTTGCCACTAATGTCAAAGGGGGAGAGAGTCATGCGAAAAAATTGAAAGAAGAAAGTGTAGAAATGCTTGTGCAAGTTGTCTAATCTAAAAAATAAAGGGAAGAAGAAGCAATAGAATGTATATGTTGTCTTTGATGGTTTTTCACATCATGTGTTTCCATCAATGACAAAGGGGGAGATCGTTGCAAGTATGGATGTGTTTGGTAGTGTTGTCATTAATATTTTCATTGATGTCAACATAGTTCAATGTTATTGCAGATGGTACTTGTATATTTGAGATACTATAGAAGTGTTTAGAGTACATGGATCTATATTTATGAAGTTGTAGTTGCATTTTTTCCAAGTGCTTTTGATAAAATTAAGAAATAATGAAGGCAGTGTTGAGTGTGTGTTCTGAGTGTGCTCTAGTATTGTGCTCTACATTTCTTTTGTCTTGATCCTATGCCTATGCAGATATGTGGTACATTTCATGAGCTTCAATGGATAATATATCCCAATTTTTAGCTTCTGGGTCGATGGAAAATGAAAGTTGTGTTCGTCGGTGTGTAAACTGGTTTGTTAGAACTATTTGTTTATGGACTGGGAGAAATTTTTTTGCTCTGCAGTCTTTTGGTGTTTTTTTTTTCAGATCTTGCAAATCTAGGAGACGGTTTATACTGATGTTCTTAGTATTCTAGAAAATTTTCTTGTGATTTGGTGCTCCAAAAGACTTGCTCCAAAGCTCCTATGTGTTGTTGGTTGGTCCAGTTGGACTATTGAAGAATGGTATGTGCATGAAGATTGTTGCAGTCTCTACAGATGTTCCTAAATGTTTCTTAGAGATGGTAAAAAATTTGGTGAAGTGTGTTGGGTGATCCATGTGTGATGATCTTGTTGTAGATGTGCGTACTTCAAATATCATTGGTGTTTTCATTAGGTTTGGTTGACCTAATGTCTATGAAGTACATAAATATTTTTCATCAAATTAAGGAAGTGTGTGATTGATCCAAGATGTTTTTTGGTTCCTAATTAAATGTATAATTAGTCCTCTCTCATTCTTATCCACCACGTGAATTTTGAGTAGTCGACCTAATTTCAATTTATAAATTGAAGGATGTATATCCGACCTTGGAGAATGATTCTAGGGTTGAAGATGGTATAAAAATATGTCATGATGTTGTGAATTGTATGAAAAGGAAGTGAAGTGTGCGAACAAGTAGAGTGTGCAAGAGCAAATCAAGGCAGTGGTACTTTGATGTGTTAGATTCCTAAAAGAAGTGAGTTGACGGTGTCTACAATGTTTTGATCAAATTGTGAATGTGTGGAACCTTTTGTGGTGGATCTTTATTTATCTTTTCTTTATATGTAGGTAGTGAGCCTCCTTCTAGACAGTGAGTCCTATTGTAGGCAATGAGCCTTTGTATCTGGGAAGTGAGCCCTCTGACAGTGAACCTTTGTATCTAGTATTTCATTATTACTATATTGTGAGCTAATCCTCATCGTGGTTTTTCCCTCATTGGGTTTTCCATGTAAATATGGTGTCTCTAGTGTTTTATTTCTATTATTTTCATTTCATGTTTACACTTAATAATGGACTAAGTTAATGTGGAATTGATTAATGATAGAAGTAAAGTAATTTGATACAACTGATTCACCCCCCTCTTAGTTGTCTTGTGCATTTCAATAGTGTGAGCATGCCACCTAAACTCACTCATTTTATCATACATGTGTGAGAATTAAATTATATAAGATTGAATCACTCCCGTGCCTCCACCTTATATTTATTTCATATGGCTTAGATCCACTCCCTTGATCTCACATGTGTGAGCATGATATCCTCATAAATGTGTAGCCACCATATTTCTTCCACTCATCCTTCCATAGCCACCCTATTTCATACACTTGTCACACTACTAAGTTATTAGTCCATGTGTTCACTCACATTCATTCATAACCATCCATCAACTTCACATCCTAGCCCTCCATTCTCATAATGAAAATTCTACAAATAGGATGCTATGTCCTTCATCCACACAACACACCATTACTATGCCGAATCAATTCTCCACTTTTGAGAGATAAAAATACTATTATATTTTTATTATGTTAGTTTGTTGAACAATCCACACTTCAATACTATAAATAACCATCAACTCAATGAATAAATCAAGTGGAAATAGAGTGAATTTCACATCTTCTCATCAGAGGAGCAAGGTAAATAGGATGCAAGTTTATTTATGTTGTATTTGATTAATTTGTTTTCCTTCATTTTAGCACACCTAGTGGGACCCACATCCCTTTACTAATCTTCATTTGTGTTTTTTTTTTTGTGAATTCACAACTCTAGGTTTTCAATTTATTACCTTCATGTTGTATTTTAGTGCTCTCACTAAATGATTATTATGAGGGAAAATTTTAGGAACCCCACACCCCCTCGAGAAAAAGGTGTAAAAACATGGTGAATCTTGTATAATTCATAGAAAAAATATTAATTCTATTACTATTTTTTTTATTTCTGGGGAAAAAATATAAATTCAATTGGTGTATATTTTGTAATCAGTAGAAGATTGTAGAAAATCTTGGTGAATTATTCTTTTATTGAAACTAATAAATATTTTATTGGTGAATTAAACTTGTTTTCAAACAAAAAAGATTTTCATTGGCGAATTAAATATGTTTTCAAACCAATAAAATATTTTTATTGGTGAATTAAACCTCTTTTAAAACTAGTAAAATATTTTCTTTGGTGAATTAAACCCATATAAAAACAAGTAAAATATTTTTGTTAGTGAATTAAACTTGTATTCAAACCAATGAAATATTTTCACAGTGAATTAAACTATTATTCAAATAAAAATCATAGTGTGGGTGGAAAAATATCAAATGTTATATATCATTCTATTTCGGGAAAAAAAATTCCACACAACCAAATTCCTACATAAATTCTTTGAAATGGAGACAAGTGTCAACATATTTATAAGTTATTATTAAGAATGAGCGAAATTTATTGTGACTTTTTAGTGGATATTGATAATGATTAAGGTGCAACAAGATATTTAATTCTCTTATCTTTTTAATGCTTCAAAGTACTCTGCCTAAAGCTAGATGTTAGTGCAACTTAATGAGTTATATTAGTTAATAAGTTAATATAACATTAATATACTCAGAAAATAAATTTAATGTAACAATTCAATGAATGTTTGATGGATGAATGCAGTTGCATTTTGGAAGGAAATTTCCAAAGCGCTAGACTTATGAACTCAAACCTTCAAAATGACCCTAGAGTCATTAGATTTGCAAAGATCAACAGTTGAACTTTTATTTAGGTGTGTTATTACTTATTAAATCACTTAAAGTAATGACTTGGTTTTTATGAAATAAATTTGTCACATCAACATGTGTTTCTTTTGGTGAATTAAATGCTCAAGTGCTGAGTATTGATGTCTTCATTCTATATATACTTCACCAACTTGATGTTCTTCATATCATTTATAACATATTTAATTTATAATTCTCTCTTCTTTGTTCATAATTTTATTGTGATATTATGGAGTCTTCATGGTGTTTCATACTACCGTAATTTTTTGGGAGAAAAGAAGCAACAATGCATACAATAGAGAAATTTTGGGTAGGGTATTCACTATTCCTTGTGTGCTTGTTGAGGAGGCTATAAGAACAATTTTGGGTAGGGAATGGCTTCAAAATAACCCCCATGCTCTATTTTTTGAGGTAGATTTTTCTTTTTTATCCAATTGCATGGATATTTTGTTGGATAAAGAGTTGGTGAAGATGCTAGCAATATGTTATTTTCAGCCTTTCATTTAGTCTCTTTCTTCATTGGAGTTGGCACTTGAGCTTTATAATTTTGAATTTGGGTTAGCCCCTGTTGGTGGAATCTTTCACAAAGTTGAACTGGATTCTTCTACAGTGCAATCTCTTTCCCTAATTGTTATGAGGTATGGTTTGGTTTGTGATAAGACAAATGCATCACTATTGAGTCTGGAGTTTTGGAGGAAGGATTTGGGTGATGCCTTTTCATCTTTTCTCTTACTTTGTTCAATTCAATTCACTTCCTACTAAAACACTCAATTTAGGGCCTACATGATGCTAATGAAATTTTTATAATTCAAAATTGTATATTTTTTATATTTAATATATATATATATATATAGTGGCTTTGCCGTGTTCAAAATTTAAAATATAGGCATTGATTTTTTAAGACTAAAAATAAATTTATAATTTTTTCTATGATTCATTCATTTACTTCTTGGATATATATATTTAATATTAGTCTTAAATGTCAAGAAACTTGTATGTGAATAAAAATCATAGTATACTAAAAAAATATATGATTATTTAATAAGTAATATAACGTTAATATACTAAGAAAATAAAAATTAATGTACAAATATATATTATCGTTCAATGAATATTTGATGGATGGCTATAGTTGCATTTCAAAATGAAATTTTTGGAGTGCTAGACTTGTGAACTCAAACCTCTTGAATCACCTTAGAGCCATTAGATTTACAAAGATCAACTATTTTTGATTAATTAAGCGAGGGAAGGGCCTTGATCCCATGGTTACAAATCCAAAAACTCAAAAAAGGAAACAAGTTGGGGAGAATAGCACCACTCAACAGTAAGAAACAACAAGTCTAGAGTGGCACATAGACCCATAATCAAAATAGTAACGATGGAACCAAAATACTTAATCAAAAACTAAATACTACTACTAAATCAATTAATACTATGAAGACCATTAATAAGGTCCACCAAAGTCCAACAAGTTCTCAACCATAACAAAGCTATATTAAAATAGCAATCCAAAATGATAAAACAGAACACCAAAAAATGCAAGGCCTCCATAACCAAAATAAAGAAATAAAGCCATTACTTGGATTTAGAAATGAGCTCCCAGTATTCTCCAATATGGGAGACATACTCCCTCCAGTTAGTTCCCTCATTCTTTGCCTGATCCTTCATTTCATTGGTCTTTCCTATCTTCTTAAGCTTTCTTTTAATCTTTGTTTGGCTTGAGATAACACCAACCATAGCCCTTCACATGAGTCCATTCATCACCCTCATCTGAGTAATAATGGCTTTCTCCATGTCATCCATTTGGACATGCATGTAAGTCAACTTGCTTTACAAAAATTTAGTATTAGAATCATCAACAATATTAGTTTCTTTAGCAATGTTAATAGTTTCAAGAGCTTTCAGTATTTCATTCCTTGGCTCTTCTTCAATTTCAACTTCTTCCTCTGCATTTTATTCTTTCTCCTCCTTTGTTTCCTCCTCTCCCATATCATAGGTTGTCTCTTCAAATTCCATGACCTCACTATCGTTGTCGACCTATGCCTCAAACTCTTCCACCTCCAATTCTTCCTCCCCTTGAAATATGGTTTTTTGTTTCCCCTTTTTGTCTTGGGAAGCAGCCTTTGCAAGGCAAGCAAATCTTTGGCCTCCATTGCCCAAACTCAACTTCCTATCCTCTAGATCCTTCATTTGAATTCCCTCGTTATCTTCACTTATAGTGATGAACTTCTAGTTTTTCAAATATTTTATCAGTTTCATGGACTTGGGAGGTTCTAAGAGAAGCAGAGAATGTTTGTGTTTATCAAGGGTATCTTTTACCAACTCAAGCTCAAGGGAATTTTTAACAAGAGTCTTCTTACCCACAGGGGTAGAAGGGTTGGAAATTTTAGTAGCAGAGGAAGAAGTTTTAGTAGGGTTATTCACATTTAATCTCTCACATTTATTGAATTCAAAGGCATTAAATGAGTGGAGTGTAAGTTCTAGTGTTGAAGGTCGATTGTCAGATCATATATTTTGGTGGGAATGAAAGAATTATAATGTTAATTTTCACACTTCATAGATGGAAACACCAATCAAACTAGATTGGTAGAAGAGACAAATGGTGTTTTTGAGATCAATCACGGATCTTAGATTGCATTCAGTTTTTATGGTGCCACTAGAAGGGGGTTTAATTTGGGAAGCAATTAAACTAGTTTTAGGGCAAGAATTTATTTATTTTATCGCTGATATTGGGTTAACATAGATATTTCCTCTCAGTTCATGGCATCAGAGGAAGAATTTTTAGTAGCAAAGGAAGATGTTTTAGCATGGTTGTTTGCATTTCTGTCTTAGGGGTAGAAGGGTTAGAAATTTTAGCAACATAGGAAGAAGTTTTAGAAAACATCAACTATTAACCTTTTACAAATTAATATTTTTTTCTACATCCACATTTGCTAGGTAGAATCATCATAGACTTTGTAAGTAAGAATAATTGGCATATGTCAATTGAAATCTCTCACATTTATTGAATTCAAAGGCATTAAATGAGTGGAGTGTAAGTTCTAGTGTTGAAGGTCGATTGTGGACTCATATTCTAGTAGGAATGAAAGCATTGCAATGTTAATTTTCAAACTTCATAGATGGAAACACCAATCAATTTGGATTGCTAGAAGAGACAAATGGTGTTTTTGGGATCAATCACGGATCTCAGGTTGCGTTTAGTTTTTATGGTGCTACTAGAAGGGAATTTAAATTGGGAAGTGATTAAACTAGTTTTAGGGAAAGAACTTATTATTGTTGATCATCGATATTGGGTTAAGATAGATATTTCCTCTTAGTTCATGGCATCATTATTAGACCTAAATGTGTTGAAAGGTGTGGGTCTAGCAATTGTAAGGCTAATTATCAAACCAAAATACTTGGGTGTGTTGAGGAAATTCTTGTAGTGGTATGTTTGGGCATAAGGGTTTTGAGGCTAAGAGATTTCCCATGGTTTCTCATTCCTAGGGAGGTGGTCTTGGTGGAGTGTCTTCCCTTTTTTCTTGGCTTAAATGGGGAGGCTCTGGCTCAACATAGTGCTCGTGTAGAAAGTGGTTTCAACTTCATAAGGAGATATGTTTTGTTAGAACTAATTAGAGATTGGGTGTGGGTCAGAGAATTTTTCTATTACATCCATGGGAATGTAAATGTTTAATTGGGTTGTTGGTAGTGTTGAAAAGTGTTGCAGACAAATTTTTAGCTACATTTAAAGTGGGTTTTTTGGCTAGGCCCTATGTGGCTTTCATGAGAAAAAAGGTGGTGATAATGGTTATAAAATTGTAAACTCAATTTTTATTATAATGATTCCCTAGAGGGTCACTTCATATGTAAACCCAATTTTATGATAAATAAAAATATTATCTTATAGTTATGAAGTATTTTTTCCTTAAGAGATTATTCTTAATTTATATTTCCTTAAATTATAAGGTTGATGACATTTGCAGTATTTAAATTATTCTTTTGTTGTAAGCTACGTAACATTTTCTTGTGCTATGACTGCATCATTGAAATGTGGGAGATATTTAATATTTTTAATCAAAATAATATTGCAATAGATTTTATATCATATGTATGCTCAAAGAAATATCTAAAGTATAATTTGTATGAAGCCACAAGTCAATCAAAATAACATTTGCAGTGGCTCTCTAATGTGCTCACAATGCCTCCAAAAAAGAAATTATTATACCTCACACGAGTAAAAAAGCAATTATCAGGAGTAAAATTAGTAAATGACATAAATAGGGATGGTGAGTTTAATTGAAATCATTCTTAAGTCCATAAAATTATTTTGAGTGTAATATTCTAAATTTTGATAAGGTTTTTCATTTTGTGAGGTTAATAAGGAATAAGATGATGTGGTATAATTGGGGTACTCTAAATTATCCTGCCTCCATTTATGTAGTTACAAGGTAAAAGAGACCAATTTCCTTCAAGTTCATAATGGAAAGAATTGGAAAGAAGTTGATCTGGTTCACCTTGCCCTTGAGCCAAGTTTTGAACCAAGATGAGGAGCTCTGATGGAGATAAGTGATTTCACAAAGAGTGTGGCCACATAATTATTTTAATCTTGTTTTCATTGAAACTTTTTTATTTGTCATACTTCATTTTGATAGAGGCCCTCAAAGAGGAACTATGGACTTTCAAATTCATTATGTGTTATCTTGGTGGCTTGGAGTTGCCCGAAGAGGGTGGTAGTAGATTTACTACCCCTTATCTTCTACATAATTTTAGTTGGTAACTAAGATAGATAAATTTTCTATAATCACATCTCCCATTTCCCTAGCATGATATGCAAGCCTTGTGGATTTTCAAAGTAATTCTAGGCTATCCCGGTGGCTTGGAGTTATCATTTGAAACCCCAAGATCCCAAGCATGGTTGGTAAGCCCTATGGTTTGAGAATATTCTATGCATCCTATAACACCATTACAAGACTATGAGTACAAGCTTGGTATCAATTTTTTGATGTAAAGTGACATGTGTCATTTATATAAGAGCTTGTGAGCTCTACTCATCTTGAAAAAATTATGTAACATTATAAATTTATAACTAAATTGTAAGAAAAAAAATTGTTGTGCTATTCTTCATTATTCATTTACAGTGAAGAGTTATTTTGTGTGTTTAGTGTCCATTCAATTAAAATTAATGTTATTACTTATTAGATATCCACAATCAATGATAGTGTCTCCAAAAATCCATAATTTGACAGTACATAAAATTCTTGGTGGTAGTACATTTTCACATTTTTAGGGCTCTCAATCTTTGCTCTAGTCCTAAGCTGAAAAATGTTGTCACTCTTGCTAGGGTTTTCTAAAAAAATCTTTATTTGTGAATTTAGGTTTAAAAACCCTAAAAACCCTACCTATTGTGCTTCACCCTGCACTTTATTTCTAATTCATTGTTGACCTACTCCCCTAATTCCTAATGTCATTAGTCATCTTATTAATTCCTTTGTAGTGTTAAGTTACTAGCCCCTTTATCCTCTCCTACCGCTCACTTAAGAAGAAGATTTTTCATGTTTTTAATTGACTTAAGTGAGCTCACACTTAATATATGGTTCCCATCACTTATTATTCCTTTCCACTAATTTGCATGAAGTATTTTATTAAGGGAACACATGCAAAACCATGGAAGGGTGGAAACTTGTCTCCTTTTTAGTGGTTTCCACCAGTCTACAAAGGGTATGTTACTAAATAAAAAATACAACTGTGGAATCATAGAATGTAGTACATGTGGAATCCTTTCAGCTTGATTACATGAGTCCATGGATACTTTAATAAAGGTTAAGCTAACTATCAGAGAATTTTAGAAAGGGGACAAGTTTCAATGTCATGCTTTTAAAAGGGATTTCACCAGTCCCCCTAATGATTCAATAATTCATATATGTGAGTCATGAAACTATAAAATAATGACACATTTAATCATATCAATGTCTCCAATGGGTTTTCTATCCTAGGATTGTGAGAAACATGGTGTAATCTCATGAGGATTCTGCAAGTCTACAAGCTCTTCACAATGGGTCCATTTTTAAGTTGTGAAACTGTGGGAAGTATCCCAATCACTTAAGTGTTTATTCATGGATTTGTTCCATTTTCTAGGTGTCCCCCTTTTACCACTTACTGATTATGTATCCTAGCACACTTTAAAGTTTAAAACAACTTTAAAACACATTTTTATATCATAAGTTGCTTGATCGTTCAATGAATGTTTGATGGATGGTTGTAGTTGAATTCTAAAATGAAATGCATGGAGTTCTAGGCTTGCAAACTCAAACCTTCAGAATCAACCTATAACCATTAGATTTACAAAGATCAACAATTGAGAATTTATTTGAGATAGAACATTGGAATTAACCCACCTCTTGCTAAAAGTGATCAATTATTAGAAGCTACAAAAATGCAAGATAACTGTTGAATTTAATTTAAAGTGTCAATAAATAATTGTAATGTATTAATAGTGTAGTTTGGAGGTAACACTTTTCATTCACTTTAATATTCGAGAAAAAAAATGTGAACTTTCTACTGCTAAGTGATTTTATTTTGATGTGAGAGGGTGAGGACACAGGGAGATTTCTCATTATAGTACACCAGGGATATTTTGGGTTCCAACACAATGGGTTTGTGCTTGTCAATGTCTCTATATCCATTTTTTCAAGAATCAAATTTAAGTTAATTTAAAGATATAAATCTTATGTTTCATCATTTCTTAATTTTTAAATCTTGGGTTTTAGGTTTGAGAACTTGAGAGTTTATGCTGTACAAGCATGTCTACCACCACTACTAGACTATCTATTGGGAAAATCAAAGTAAAATAAAATATGAAAATAGATTATATCAGAGTGCTTAAAACCCCAAGCTTCAAGTATGAATACCATGATATTTATGATCTTGTAATTTATGTTAGGTTTACCTCAAAACTTAGATTTTCATGTGAGAATAAGGTTGTAAATCAAATGGAAACTTCCAATAGTAAAACAATACTAATTAATAGTATCACTGCACCATGGGTAGTTGGATTGGATCACATGAAGTTACAAGAGGTTTTCCCTTGCTTAGAATTACTCATGGTCTACACCCACAATTATGATGATAACAAAAAATAATTGTTAATAAAGATAACAAAGAAGAAATGTTACCCATTATTGCAGAAGAATTTGGAAATGTGTTGGGGTTTACAACTAAATATTTTGGAAACTTCCACATTGACCTAGAAAATATTGCTACTAATTATGAAGAAACCAATCAAGGGGAGGAAAATTCTTAAATTATAAATAAAATAGTTGTGGATAATAACTCATTAAAAGATAATCATAAGCCTCCTTATAAATTGGAAATTTTTAAACCATTATTTCAGGATACTATTCCCATGCTAGCATTTTTCCTTTGACTAGATAACAATCGAGAAGTGCATGCAAGCCTCCTTGAAATGGTATATAATATCCATTATGCTACTTGACCTGTCAAATATAAATTTCTTGCGCACATTGTAGAATCCACACATTAAAAAAAAAAATTATTAAAGGAGGTTCCACTAAGACATTTAGGTTCACAGCGTACTTGTGCTATTTTTTCTATTTAAATTTAGTGGAATGTTTCTAACTAAAAAGCTTCAGATTTATCCCTATACAAATGTTGAGGAAAAAATGGCTCTAGTATATGATTGGACCACTAAGATAAGGATGCATGATACTCGAAGGAACTATAATTATTTTTTAGACTAATTTTTAGCTCCATTGTATCAAGAAATTATAAATACATCAATACCTAGATTGCATGTGTCTTGTAGAGATTACATTCAACTAGGATCAAAAATATAATTGGTTTATTGGTACTTCATTGAAGAATATACAGTGCTAAGATTTTATGGATCAAGAGTAAAGCCATACAAACTTCCAATACATGTGATAGAAAGGTAGTTTGCATTGGAATATGTATGACAGATAGAGAGTAATGATCAACTATACTTTGTCAATTAGCAAAAGAAGAGCATATTTCCTTCTTTACCTTTCTCATATGAAGGGTCCACATTTGAGAGAAAAGAATTCACTGCGGTACATGAACTTTTTTAAAAAATCAATTTGATGTTGTATTTCATTGACAATATGATCCATGTGACATAATTAAAGCAAGGCTTGTGGCCAATAAGAATTTTGTAAGTAGAATTCAACATCAAAGTAAACCCTTGCTTGAAATATTGAAAAACAAGAATTCTTAGGATGAGGTCAAAAAATAAATGGAGGAAATTGCTATTGAGAAAGTTATTTTTTTGAATAATATTCAACATTAATAATGTAATTTCACCAAATTGAACATAGAGAAGCATAGAATAAAATCATGCGGTATGACAATTTTTATGAAAAATGTGATCTACCATCTACCAAAGTAAAAATACTAGATTCTCTAAGAAGGGATTATAGAGAACAAAATTGGACACAATAAAAATTACTCCCTTTTGGTCAATGAGGGAGGATGTAGGTGAACCAAAAGTTGGTGTAGCATTTGAAGAGATCCAAAAAGATTATGAGTTTAGCAATTTTTGGAATAAAGAGGATCCCTTTGAAGTTCAAGAAAAAAGTGTATAATATGCAAGAAAATTGAAACCTGGCTTAAGTGAGACCACAAAATAGACATATACTTCAAGAGTAGACGTAGCTGAAAAAATGGGTTATGAAGGTGGTGGTTTGGGGTCCAAAGGACAAGGCATTTGGAAGCTTATAAAGGTAGTGTTGATGAGTATTTTTTCACATTAAAAACACAAACAAAATACAAACTATTATGTCTCTCTTGAAAGAAAATCTAACCTCAAAAATTTAGAAAGATAACCCCAAGGCTTTGATATTTAGGTCCTGACTTTGTATAAAATGATTGGTGGATAATGAAAAAATATTTCAAAAGGGGCCTTACAAATATTTAGTTGGAACTATGGAAACAATGGTTTGTGAGACTTGAATATGGTATCAAACCTTGGCTATATTTTTAGATTTATAGTCTAAAAATAAATTCTAACATCTGATATAGCAATCTAAATGATGTTTTTTTCTTTAAATAACTCAATTTCAAATAAAATGAAAAAGATAAGGGTAAAATAGACTAAATAAAAAAAAACTAAGGAAAATGACAATAATGGTTGATGTTGTAGATAGGCAGATCCCTCATAAACCAATCCTTTCTTAATTAGATTTAAACTCACAAAGCTACAAGAATAGTGCAATATTCAAAGGAAACTTGAAATATTTTCAAATTATAAACATTCATACATACCCTATGTTGGCGCAATGTAAATGAACATTCACAATTGAACTTATAATAGACAATGGGCATAGACTAACCATGCAAAGTAACTTACAATCACCAAATTAAAAATGGTATGAACAAAAGATCTATCAAATATCTTCACATTTCACCATCACCATAACTGAACTTTATCTAACTTGAAGAAAGGAAGCATGCATACATTCAAAAATAACAAGAAAGTCACCACAACTTCAATGTCTTTACTTGTATTAATTTCAAAATACAGTTTTCAACAACTCTTGTTCAACCTTTACAATGAGATAAGACTGCCTTTTATAAAGAAGGCTTTAAAAATAAATGGTGGAGATTATCTCAACACCAATGGTCTATATTACATTTTCATTTAATAATTGGAAGATGCATTAAGTATTTACAACATATTCCTCATCCATCCTAACTAAATTCAGTTACAAATGTACGTAGGAAAATGTAAAATATATTAATATAAATTTTATTAAATACACTTTACAAAATCCCAAAAAATATGGTGGCACACTTTCACAAAAGATATTATAACTCACTAATTTTACAAAAAATTATCTTCTATTATATTTCTACCTCCATCTTTCTCTTTTATTACAAATTTAACAATAACTTTAAATACCATCGTAACCTCTTTATTTGGTGGACCTGGAGTTGCATGGAATTTATATCATAGTGCTTCATGTTCATCATGTTGGATGTTGTGATTGATGTCAACACTATTAGCATTAATGATGCTTAAGGTTGTATATGTTGAGGATATTGAGAAAATTGTAAAAATAACATTGTTTGCAGCCAGTGAAGCTGAGAAGGTCAGAATGTTGGAAAGTTATGTATGTTGAAGATCTAAAGGTGCACTTCAAATATTTTATGGTTGAAGCTCTATAGTATATTTTTTGAAAGTTTCAGAGTTTTGCTTCAAGATTTGTGGAAGTTATGAAGATCTGTGTTCCTACAGTTATTCAGTTTCTCTAGATGGTGTTTTTGGGTGAAGCGGATGAAATTCTGGTAATTTCATGTGTTTTGCATGTATTTGTGACATTCATGGATGATTCTAGATTGTACTCTATCCTTGATGTATGTTATCATTTATTGGAGTGTTCATGATTGGAGATTTTTCCGATGTGTGCTCGAGTTTTCATGTTCTTGGCCGACATGATGGTAATAGCGTGTTGCGGATCCATGAAGATTAATATTTTATTTTTTGGTGTGTTTGAAGGTGTTTATTTGGGTCCTCACTATGTTGTGACTGACTTGTGTTGGTGCACATTTAAATCTATTCATGTTTTGAGGCCGACATTTGTAATTTACTCTTTATTTGAGGCTGACTGGATGGTTGATGTAAATCCGTGTAGCGGATATATATGTGTTTTGTTTCCTCATTTAGAGGCAATGCTCGGTGTGTGCAAGAGGTGTACATGTGTGAATAAAGTTCAAATCATTCAAGAGTAGAGCAGAGTGTGAAGAAGTTTGAAAAAAGTGTGGAAGAGCGTGTAGAAGCTTTTGTGCACCTAACCGGAACTATAATCAAGCTTTAGTAGAAGCTAATTTCTCAATTCAAATTCATCAGATGGATTTAATCTGATTATTGTATGTAAGGCAATGATCCTTCCTTCTGAGTAGTGTGCTCTAGGTAGTGCGCCTGAATGCAAGTACATTCCTTTTTCATTCTTCATTATACTTCTAACAGGGTATCATCTTGTGGACTAACATCCACCGTGGTTTTTCCCCTAGCAGGGTTTCCACGTATAAAATCTTTGTGCTCATGTATCTCTAATGTGTTATTGATTTATGCTTGCACTGTTATTTATCAGATCTGAGATTTAAGGTTGATTAATGTTGTATAGGTTTGATTTTGGTAACAACTAATTCACCCCCCCTCTCAGTTGTCTATCCTTGTTTTGCCAACACATCTAATAGTTGATGATGCAACTCCATGAAAGCATATCTTTGTCTAATGACTGTTAGAAGCTTGTTGGTGTTGTCATTACTGTCAACGTTCAGTATAGATGTGGAGATTGTTGGAGCCTTCTTGTGTTGATGAGATCGTTGGTAGTATATATGTTTTTTCATTAATAAGAAGTGTTGTAGATGTTGGAGATGTGTTGAATAGGTGTTATTAGTGTTTTAGTTGCAGAGGGATCACTTGGTTTCCAAGTGCTTTTGAGAAAAACTGAATGAAAGAGATTATAGTGTGACAAAGTGGTGTTTTGTATCCTGCTCCACAATTATTTAGTCTTGAAGTTATTATTGTGTGGTTTGGATGTGTTCATCAAAGGTATACAAAGGTGCTATATCCAAAGTTTTAGGTTTTGGATTGTACAACAATAACACTTCTTTCCACCATAGAAGTGTTTAGTGTCAACCTATTTTGTAATTACACATTTGTGGTGCATAGCCGACCTTGGAGAATATTTTCAAGGTTGCGGATGGTATAAATGTAAGGTAGAGTGTTGGTTAATTATGTGTGGTGTGTTTTGGTGTGAAATGTGACCAAGATTTGTGATGTGAGTGCAAGCTTTGATCATTAAGGCTACTTGAAGTAGTGAGTGGAAGGTGTCTACATTTTCAGTGTACTTGAAGTTACTGAAGGAAGTGAGTTGAAGGTTGTAGATGGTGAAGAGTTGTTGTGGTTAATCTTCATCTTGCTATGAGATGGAGTTCTCTTTTTAATAGTTACTTTCTTTCTTCCTTCTAATCCAGCAGTGAGCCATTGGCATAAGCCCTTATTTCTTTTGGGTAGTGATCCCTTTGACAATGAGCCTATTGTATTCAATGTTGCAATTCATTCATATAGTGAGATAATCCTCACTAGGGTTTTTCCCTTCTTGGTTTTTCCACGTAAATTTGGTGTTCTATTGTGTATGATTTTTTGATGTATTTTTGTTTCACTTATTTACTTTCATGTTAAATTTGATTAAGGGTTTAAGGGCTAATAAAGATTTGAATATTAATGAGGGTTTTGATTTTTTAATGTGCAACTTATTCATCCCCCCTTTCTATTGTCTTGTGTATCTAACAATTGGTATTAAAGCAAGGTTCCTTGGAAGAAGCTTAACCATTTGAGGTAGATCCAAATGGTGCATAGGAAGGAGGCTCCCTTATTTGATGGGATAAATTATGCATTTTAGAAAAGCAAGATGGAATGTTTCCTTATTTCCCCAGGGTTTGGAGTTTGTAAGTCAATTGAAGATGGATATACCATGCCTACTAATGGTCTGACAATTGATGATGAGATAAAATCATATTATAAGAATGGAAAAGTAAGGAATACTCTTTTGAGTGGTCTTGTTGATTCAAAACTTGTGAAGGTTATGGTCTACAAATATGGTAAAGAAATCTGGAAAAGCTAGAAAGTATCTATGAAGCAGATGATAAGGTCAAGCATGAAAAGATGCATAATTTGAAGTCTGTGTTTGAAACCATAAGGATGCCAAAATATGAATATATTGCAAGCTAAATGTATAGATTGCATGAATTTTTCAATTCCATCAATGGCCTTGGTGGAAAATTGGAAGAAGATGAGGTGGTAAACAAGGTATTAAGAACTCTTTCTAAATCTTATAGTTCTAAATTTTTTGCTATGGAGAAAGCTCAAGATTTAGATTTTTATTCTAGAGATCATTTGTTTGGTGCTTTAATTACTATTGAATTGAGAGAGTTTGGTCAAAATGATTCAAGAAAAAAAATTGATTTTAAAGCTAGCAAAATAGAGAAGGATGATGGATTAGATCTGAATGATCTTGATGAAATAGAAGCTAATTTTGTAAGAAGATTGAAAAAGAGCATTGGAAAATACAGAGGTAAGTTACCTTTCAAATTTTTTAACCATGGAAAGATAGGTCATTATGCTTCAAGATGTCCAACCAAAGTCTTAAATGATAAATATAGGGATAATAAAGGTAAATTTGTCAAGAGAATTTATTATGTTAAGGAACATGCTAGCATATTTGATGATGAATCTAACTACCTAGATGATGAAAATGATGCATGCTTGTTCATGGATTTTAATGTTGGAACTAATTCTACTAACTCTGAAAGATGTATGAAGAAAATTGACTTGAAAATAGGTCACAACATCAAAGGGACCATGGTGACTTCTTTTCATGCTAGAGAGGAGAAAAATCACTGGAAAATTGGCAATGGATGCTCAAATCATATGATAGGTGATAAGAATAAGTTTTGTAAACTTGAGAAGTTTGAAGGTGGTCTTGTTAAATTTGGTGATGATACATCTGCTAAGATATGTGGAAAAGGTTCAATTAGTTTTGATGGCAAGAATAATCAGATGATGTTCTTTATGTCAAGAGTCTCTGACATAATATTTTGAGTGTAGGAAAAATGTGTAGCAAAGGATATAATCTTTTATTTTAGGATGGTGGTTGTGAAATCAGAAAAGGAATATCCAAAACTCTGGTTGTTGCAGGAATAAGGATAGATGTGAATGTTTATCATTTCAAAGGTGCTAATAGTAAGTTCTTTGTGAATCAAATCAATTAAAGTTGGCTATGGCATAGAAGAATGTGTCACATCAATTTTGATAGTCTAGTGAGGATCACCTCTACTCAAGATATGAGAGATATACCAAGAATTACAAAGCCTATCAATGCAGTTTGTAAGGAGTTTCAAGTTGGGAAGCAAATAAGAAAGAGGTTCAAAACCAAAGAATACTTAATACCAAGACCTTTGGAGTTGGTGCATATAGACCTATGTGGACCTACAAGAATAGGAAGATTTCAAGGTGACAAGTATTTCATTTTGTTAATTGATGATTAATCTAGAATGACTTGGGAAATTTTTCTATAAAAAAATCAGAAGCTCCAAATAAGTTTAAAGCATTTAAAGAAATGGTTGAGAATGAAATGGATATGAAAATAAAGTACTTAAGCTATGATAGAGGTGGATAATTTTTCAAGAATGAAGGTGTTTCCATCGATTTCAATTGGTCCACTAGTTATCAACTAGTTTTTGTTGTCATTGATGTCGTGGATGCAAGTTATTGGTTGTATATGTCAAGGATACTGAGAAAATTGTAAAGAAGAAAGGTTGCAGGTGCTCAGTGGTTGCTCTAGGTTTTTATTTGAGATTGTCTCCTATGTTTGTATGGTTTAGACATGTTTTTCATGGTTGTTGGAAGTTGTTATATCCATATTTTTGTCTTTTTATTCATTGTATAGTGTTAGTTATGTTCACCAGTTGTGAATTGTGGTTTTTTGTGTATCAAGCTGAGGTCCAAGAGAAATTTTGTGGGTCCAAATTTATCTTTGGTTAAGTCTTATGAATTTTGGTTCTAGAGTTAAGCTATTATGATTTAATTGAAGATAATTCTGGTGTTTGGAAGGATTTGATCATGCTAAGGGTTGTGTCTGCTTAATTGTTCTATGTTTTTTACACTAGTTTGGCTAACCTTGTGTTGAACACTACCTTTAAAGTTGATGAAGCGTGTTGGGACATATTTGGGTTCTCATCAAGCATGTGTTTGGATCACCCTCATTTTAACTCCACCCTAGGATGTTTTGGCACCAACCTAATTTGGATTTAATGATGGATGGTCGACTTTAGATATGTTTCAAAGTTGAATATGGTATAAATATAGGATGGGTTATTGATGGAATATGTACAAAGAGATAAGTGAAAACAAGCAGATAGATGCAAATCAGAGTGTGTGTGTGTGTGTGATGCGAGTGTGGTAGATCAGTGCGAATTCTAAATGTTGAGTTTCCTGATGTAGTGAGCTAAAGGTGTACTCTATCTTTCATGCATGTCTGCAAGTGATTGAGTAAATTATGGTGGAAATCTCTATTGCATTGAGATTTTCTTCTCTTTGTAACATATATATTCTATATTCTTTTTATCTATGTGGCAGTGAGCCCTTCGGGTGGTTAACCTTGTTGGATAGTGAGTCATGATCCAGATAGTTTCCTTGTTCTGGAAATGAGTCTTTTTTCTCTCAGGTAGCAATCCTTTGTAATCATTTTTTATATTCTATAGTGTGAGTTAATCCTCATTGTGGTTTTTCCCTCATTGGGTTTCCCACATAAATATGGTGTTACTATGTTTTGTGTGATGATTTTTTAGTTTTTTCACTTGCATCTAATGTTTAATCATTTTATTAGTGTTAAGGATTTGTGATTGACCTAAGTTTCAGTGAATGATTTAAAAGGTTAAATTTGTTTCAAGGTGATAGGAATTTCATGTTGTTAATTGATGATTACTCTAGAATGACGGGTAACTTTTCTCAAATAAAAATCAGAAGCTCTAGATAAGTTTAAAGTATTTAAAGCTATGGTTGAGAATTAAATGGATAGGAAAATCAAGTACTTAAGCTATGACAGAGGTGGAGAATTCACCTCAAATGAGTTTAACAATTTTTGTGAAGATCATGGAATAAAAAGGGATTATCAGCTCTTAGAACTCCTTAGTAGAATGGAGTGGTGGAGAGAAAGAATAGGATAGTACAAGAAGCAGCAAGGACAATGATGAAGGAATAAAATTTACCATATGTCTATTGGAGATAATTTATTCATACTGCAGTATACATACTCAACATAGTACAAGAAAGAGTAAAAAGTTCAAAGACTCCTTGTGAACTATGGTATGGAAGAACTCCTACTGTCAAATATTTTGGAGTGTTTGGAAAATGTTATATCAAGAGAGATGAAGAAAGCTTGGGAAAGTTTGATGCAATGTTAGATGAAGAAATATTCCTTAGATATTCTACAAGAAGCAAGACCTACCAGTGCTACAAGAGGCTTAAGAAGATAGTTGAAAGTGCAAGTGTCAAAGTAGATGAAAAACCACATAAAATATTAGTATTGATAGAAGGATATGAATATGATTAGTCCTCTTGCAAAGAAAAATAAAAATAAGAAGAGAAGGAAAAGGAGATCAAAGTTGAAGAGGAAGATTCTCTATAAGGGATTCCTAAGACTTGTAAGTCTGTGTAGAAGAATCATTTTGAAGATAAAATTATTGGTGATAAGAGAAAAGGTTCATTGACAAGAAGAAAAGCAATTATGATAGAAGAACAAGTAAATTTATTTCTACTTTCAAAGTTAGAACCTAAGACAGTGATTGAGGCATGTGAGGATGAGAATTGAACCAAGGCTATGAAAGAAGAATTGATGCAGATTGAGAAGAATCTAATTTGGGAATTAGTCCCAAGACTAGCAAACAAGAATATAATAGGATCTAATTGGGTATTCCATAACAAGCTAAATGAGAATGGAGAAGTTGTCAAAAACAAGGCTAGACTTGTGTGTAAGGGCTACTCACAAGTGGAAGGAATAGATTTTGAGGAGACATTTTCTTCAGTGGAAAGAATGGGGGCCATTAGGATGTTTTTGGCCTTTGCAGCACATAAGTATTTCAAGGTTTGTCAAATGGATGCGAAATTTTCTTTTTTGAATGGTGAGTTGGAAGAAGAGGTATACATTGAACAACCAAAAGGCTTTCAATTATCAAATAATTCTAATATATTTTGAAGATTTAATAAGGCATCGTATGGACTCAAGAAAGCTCCTAGAGCTTGGTATGCAAGATTGGATAGGTAATTGTTGTAGCAAGGATTCAGTAAAGGTACCACAGATATAAATTTGTACTTTAAAATTGAGAAGGATCAAATCTTGATTTTGGTTGTGTATGTTGATGATATCATCTTTGGAGGAAATGAGGAAATGTGTAAGAAGTTTGAAAAAGAGATGCAAAATGAATTTTAGATGTCAATTTTTGGGGAGATAAATTTCTTCATTGGGCTACAAATCAGTCAAACAAAAAAAGGAATATTCATTTCATAGGAAAAATATGTCAAGGAAATGTTGAAGAAGTTTGGAATGGAAGACTCAAAACTAGTATGCACTCCTATAGTTACTAGTTGCAAGTTGAGCAAGAATGATGAATCTCCTAAGACTAATCAAAGAAATTACATATCAATGATTAGTGGACTACTATATCTAATTGCTACTAGACCTAATATCATGCATGCAGTTTTTCTTGTGGCCAGATTTCAAGAAGATCCTAGAGAATCACATTTGGCAACAGTAAATAGGATATTTAGATATTTGTAGGGCACTTTAGACTATGGTCTATGGTATCCAAAGGATATTGATTTATATTTAAGTGCCTATATAGATGCACATTCGACAAGTTGTGTGGATGAAAAAATAAGTACAAGTGGAGGTGTTTTATTTCTTGGAAGCAAGTTGGTTTATTGGATAAGAAAAAAGTAGGATTTAGTATATTTATCTACTCTAGAGGCAAAGTATATTGCTGCAACATCTTACTACACACAGGTGTTTTGGATGAAGCAAACATTAAAGGATATCAAAATATCATAGAATGAACCTATTTCTATCTTGTGTGATAATACAAGTGCTATCAATATATCTAAGAATCCAGTGATGCATTCAAGGACAAAGCATATCTCAATTCGATATCACTTTCTAAGAGATAAGGTTGCAGGAAATAAAGTAAAATTGGAGTATGTGCCTACAAAGGATCAAGCTACATATATTTTTACAAAGGCTCTTCTTAAAGATACTTGTGAGTATCTTCGATAGAAGTTAGGGTTTATTTCCCCTCCTTTCAATTAGATACATAAGTGTTTGCATCTATCTAAGTATTTGTCCTAGATTGATGCTAAAGGCTACCTCTTAGAGGGAGTAGGTAGTAGTATTATTGGTTAGTGAAGTCAGATGGAGCATATTTTGTGCTCCTAAGGAGGGGAGTGCAGAAAAGTAAGTGCAATGAAGAGAGAGTTTAGTTGCTTGTTGGTGTTGCAAGTGGTGTATGTAGATGGAAAAAAGAAATATTCTATGCAGGTAATGTTTGAAAGGTGCATTTATTACTCTTTGAATATTTTCAAAGGGGGAGAGAAAGAGAGTTCAATACATGAAAGAGAGTTGGATGAGCTTATGGACCTTTTCCATTAATGTCAAAGGGGGAGAGAGTTGGTTGAAAAATTATAGTGCAAAAGAGAATATGGTTTGAAGACCATAGGGGGAAAGAGTGTTTAGGTGCAAGAGAATGAGAATATGAAGAGTGAGAGATTCCCCAATCAGTGAGGGTATTGCTTGTTGTAGAGTTACTTTTGGTATGCTTTTGTTGTTGGTGGTTAAAATCAGAATGGATGTTTCCATTAATGACAAATCGAGAGATTGTTGGAAGTTTCCTGGTGTTGTCATTCATGTCAACCCCTAGGATTAGAGTTGTTGGAAGCTTGGATTTTTTAGTTTTTTTAACATAATGTTGTTAATTTTATCATTGTTGTCAACTTTTAGTATAGTTGTGGAGATTATTGGAGCCTTTTTGTGTTGATGAGATTGTTGATAAGATGGGTGTGTTGTGATTAATAAGAATTATTGCATATGTTGTAGATGTGTTGAAGATGTGTTATTAGTGTTTCATTTGTAGTTGGATCACTTGGTTTCCAAGTGATTTTGATAAAATTTGAATAAAAGATATTACAATGTGTCAGAGTGGTGTTTTGCATTCTACTCTACAATTCTTCAATCTTGAAATTATGCTTGTTTGGTTTGGATATGTTTGTCAAAGGTGTATAGATGTGTTATATCTAGAGTTGCAAGTTTTGGATCATACAACAATAACAATTGTGTTTACCAGTGTGTGTGTCTATGAAGAAGGTTGTCTTGGAGAAATAAGATTGCTTCGCATTTCTTCTCATTGAAGTTTTTTGTCTTACGCATTTGGGGAAATACTCATAATTTTTGTATCTACTTTCCCTTGAGGTTTCAAGTGCTAAGGTGTACCACAAATTTGGTTAGTGATTTGGATGCTTGTGCTAGTGTGTTCGGTTGCATAGAATGATGGTGTTCTCAATTTTAGGTGGTTTTGGTAGAATTTCATAATATTCTAATGGTGTTGGAATATACTGGGATGTTGTATGGATATTTTTGGGTGTTGTTATGTGGTCCATGAATTTTCCTTTGAAATTGGTTAAGCATGAACTTAATTGTTAAGGGTGTTAATACAAGTTTGACTAACCTAGCATGTTAACTCTAATTATGGAAGTGGTGTGTTGTTTGTGGAAGCTTTAAAAAGTTTTTGGGTGTATATTTGGGTCCTAGTTAACCCTTGGTGTGGTCTTCCTTCACTTCTTTCTATCGTAGGAAGTTTTTGGTGTTGAACTATCTTGTAATTGCACATTTGAGGTGTATAGCTAACCTTGGAGAATTGTTTCAAGGTTGTGGATGGTATAAATGTAAGGTAGAGTGTTGCAGAATTGTATGTGGTGTGTTGTGGTGTGAAATGTGATCAAGAGTTGTGATGTGAATAATGAGCTTTGATGACTAAGTCTACTTGAAGCAGTGAGTAGAAGGTGTCTACATTTTCAATGTACCTAAAGTTACTAAAGGCAATAAGCTGAAGGTTGCAGATGGTGAAGATGTTGTGTTGGGTCTTCTTGTTTCTCTAAGATGGAGTTCTCTTTGTAATAGTTCCTTTATTTCTTCATTCTAATCTAACAGTAATCCATTCATTGAGACCTTCTTTCTTTTGGGCAGTGAGCCCTTTAAAAATGAGCCTATTGTGTTTGGTGTTGTAATTCATTCATATAGTGAGCTAATCCTCACTGTGGTTTTCCCTTCTTGGGTTTTTCACTTAAATCTAGTGTTTTATTATGCACGATGTTTTGATGTGTTTTTGTTTCACTTGTTTACTTTCATGCTAAATCTGATTAAGGGTTTCAAGGCTAATAAAGATCTAAATTTTAATGAGGGTTTTGATGTTTTAATGTACAATTGATTTACCTCCCTTTTTAGTTGTCCTATGCATCTAATAATATATTTCTATGACTTTACCAAGAACTATGTAACAATGTTAAGGAATTATATTGACAAACTATCCATGGGATCTTAATGCATCATATATTTCTACTGCTGCTTAAGATTTTCATCATTAAATTTTTTTAAATCATTTACCTACACTTTGGCTAAATCCTACAAAAGATTTTGCCAAAACATCATTGATTTAATCAGTGATTCCCTTCACCTCTAGCTTAACCAGAGTGATGGATCCTTAACTAATTCCTTTAGGAAAAAAATTCTCATTATAGCTTCCTAGTTGCCTCTAGCTGAGGAAATACTAAGCCATAATACTTATGAAATCCCTCATAATCCTCAATTAAATTATTAGCTTCCTCTTTTACAATCAAAAAATTATTGTGGGCTTGCACGACTATTGTGATGGCTTTATTTCTTATTTTCACAATGCTTTTAATTTATTCATGAGTGGATTGATCCCATAATTTCATCTACTCCATTTTATAAACTTTGTCCTTTGATAACAAAACTAGAGTTGTTGCCTTACCAAAAGTACTTTGTATAGGAATGACTAATATTTGAATGAGGGTTGTCAATTTTATAATTTGTGTTTTCAATTCTACCTTTGTAGCCTCATATTTGTTCATTAATTTCAAAATATTAGAGATCAACCCTTGGAGCTCATTCATCTCATTTTCTCTATTGGTGGGGCTTATATTTATTGAAGAAATAAATTAAACTCCTCAGGAAAAATTATAGAATTTCCTTTATCCACCATTGGAGTTGAAACATGTAAAATACTAGATCCAAAGGAATCCATGGTCAGATGGGACCTTATTTTTTCCTTCTTCTTCTCTTTTTTCTTCTCAATTCAATCCAAAATTATCTCCAGACTCATTTGAGGAGTCTCCATTATTGGTTTTTGTAGAGGAGTGAATTTGCACCCCTTATGCAAATCACCCTTTTACGCTTCCTCACCTTATAAAACCAAATTCGAAGGTAAAAATCCACATCAACCCATTGCCTTCATTCCACTTGGTGTTTGTTTTGTGTGTCGGCAAGAGAATAATTGCCGGGGACTCCCGTGCGATGGGAAAATGTCTGTACGGTTTTCTTACGTCCTTGATGGATTCCTGCATTTGAAGCTAGCAAAGGAATTACACTTACTATTGGGGTCCATTTATAATGCCCCTCTTTGACCAACCAACCTGAATATGGCCATTTTTCTCATTCTCCCTTCAAAAAGCACTCTTCATTCCTTCATTTCATCTCTCTAAGTATTCAATTCATCCTATACCATTCATTTTTTGCACTCTCAGCCTTCAAGCAACACTTTGGAACTCCATAACAGCAACAACAACACTCCATCAACTTCGTAGAGCAAGTGTGGAACAACACCATTGTAGCAAGGTCTTGAGTCCTCTCATTTTCTCCCCCATTAGCTAGTGAGCTCTTGGTGGATGTGGTATGCATTTTCACTCCACTCCCCTATGATTTGATTGAGTAGCACAATAATATTTTTTAGTGTTATTGTGTTCTTTACCTTCATTTTTCCTTTATCATGCTTTTCTCTACAATTTCTATCTTGGGTGTTTGTGGAGGTGGAAACACCAAAATGGGGGTTTGACCGAGGCAAACCCCTATACAACCCCCAATAATTATCCTCTTTCTTGTGTGTAGGTGGATGTGCATTTGGAGCTAGCTGGTGAACATGCTCTTTTGTGAGATCATTTATGTCACCCTAACTTTAATCTATTTTCTTTATCATATTCGATTGTATATCTCTTATTTTATAGTTTTGTTTTGTTCCCCTAAAAATCATTAGTTAGGTTGTCAGGTTGTTTTCTAGTAGTTCTCATTGTACTTTCAGTCCTCTAGTCGTATTGACACTAGCGCCCCTAAGAGATGCATGTGTGTCACATTTTCCCATAGCTATGCTTTTGTCCTGAGGAAAAGAGCTACTTGAGGTGTAGTGTTGAACATGAAAACCGGCTCACCTAGCCCCAAAACTGGTTTTGGGCTTGCAGAGTGATTGAAGGGCCTTATAGTCCTCATCATTCTCGTCCCTCCTTTTAAAACATTCCTCCAATACTAAGGTAAGTTAGGGAAGTCTTCCGCTCCTAGCCCTTTGTGACCTAGGGCCTTGAACATGGTTGGTTCCCCTCTCTTACATTTTTGGTGAACCTATGTTTGTTCATTTGTGGGATTTGAAACTTATCTTGTGTGCAACGTTGTGTCCCCAAGCATTGTGAAGGTTTATGAGCATCACAACCCAGTCCACAACCTCCAGGTACGTTGTCAGGAGAAGCATACGACACCTTTTGATGGAGAAGATGAAGGTCACCTCTAGTTTCTCTACAGGCCTTTTCTCCAAACCTGTGATGGGTCTCTTAGCTCAGGAGTAGTTGTTGAGGGGTGAGGTAGAAATCCATGATGAAATTGATCACGTCCCCACTCCTTTTGCATCTCCCACACCTTCGTCAGTATATGAGCATGAGGTTGTTCATATTCCTTCATAATATGTCTTTGCCCTTAGCAAATGGTTTGGTGACTTAGAGAATCACTTAGAAAGAAACCCGAAGATGGCTAGGGTTTCTCGAGTTATTAGAAAATTAAAGTATATTGTGGGAAAAGACTGAATGGGCATAGAACTCCTAGCTAGACTCTCTAGTCTGACTAAAGTGTGTGTCCCTTAGAATTATGCTAACATTATACAAGGGACCACTTTTGAAGACCATGAGGGACAACTACGAGTATTGATGCCTCCCACGTCTATATACATGGTTGACATGGTCCCTTCTATCAAAATCCTTTCTATATCCAAAACTATCAAAGCAAACAGGATCCCCTTGGGTTTCAACTTCACCCCTCCTATTACCTCTAGTAGTGGAAGTTTTGGCGGGATGAGTGGTGGAGGCTTTGGTAGTGGTGGTGGCTTTGGTGGCAAGGGCCACGCTGGTGGAAATGGTTTTGGTGGAGGTCATGGTGGTGCTTTCAGAAATAGAAGTGGCTCCAGTGGAGGCCTTGCTCATGGTGGTGTTTCTGGCAGTGGTTCCAATGGTGGCCACAGTGGCGGTTTCAAGGGAGGCTCCAGTGGTGGTTTTGGAGGAGGTTCCGCTGGTCCCGTGACATCAAATGACCCTATTCTGAATACTCTCCTTCAGAATATGGGTGAGATATAGAGCCATTTGAAGAGTATCTCCCAAGCCTCTATCCAGCCTATCTTCCAACCCTTCTTCTAACATAGCCCACTATTGGTAGCAATTTTAAACACTCCCTTCCCACAAGGAATGGAGATCTTGAAGTTTGAAAAGTATGGTGGTTGTATGCACGTAAAAATGGTCTGGAGCATAGTTAATTAAATACTTGTTATTTAATTAATAAATTATAATTTCTCTACTATTATGAATAAATTGATAAATTTATTTATATGGTTCATTACCTTAATTTCTCTTTTTCAAAAATCACTTCCCTCTTAAATTAATTAAATGCACAAATTTAAATAATTTTTAATTTAGTTGATTTCTCTCCATTTAAATTTGAATTTTTAATTCAAATTTAGCACATGTCTCTATATTTCTTCTAACCACCTCCAACTCATCCTCCACCTCATCATATGCAACATAATTTCATTTATTCCTAATTTTTAAATTGGAAATATTCTCTCCAACCTCTCAACCTCCTAACTTCTTGTGAGACACATGGCTCTTTCTATTAAATGATGCTCTTGGACACTTGGAAGATTGTCTCTTCCAAATGGAGAAGCCTCCTTGAATTCCTCTAACCTATTTGTGCTCCACCATCAATGCCTCGGGATCACGATCTCGACCATCCATCTTTGCCACCTCATCCCCAGCTTGGAAAAATTTATAAATAGAAGGCATTTCTATAGCTTCTCATATAGAATTGGATTACAAACTTATGCTATAGAAATATTAATGAAATTTGGGAGCATTGTAGTGAGCATTTAGCATTTTAGTTCATTTAGTGTTATCATAGCAATTTCAATCTTAGTATCTTAGTTATTGCATCTTTTATACAACATTACCATTAGAATTGCACTCTCAATTTTAGCATCATTTGAGTATATCAACACTCCATCATAGATCATTCAACATTTAAGCATCAAAAATGCAAAATATAGTGATGTAGGCATGTAGTTTGCATTGCATAATATCTTCTCATTTCTTAGGTTGTCATCTTTGCAGATTCATGTGAAACATTTAACTAGATATGAGAGCATGAATTCAAAGGTCCTTAAGACTAGAGAACCATGGAATGATTTGAAAGGATAGTAGTAATTTATTTATTTCAATTCCTTTTATGTAATACATTTCATGGATGTGTGTGTTTGATTTTACTAAATAATCTCACCTACACTTTTTAAAAACCACACAGTGGTCAAGGGGATCCACAGACACATGTATCCACCTTTAACGCCCTATGCATAGACTTCTTCCATCATGACACATTGATGGCGAAACTATTTCTTTGATCTCTTAAGGATACAATGCTCAAATGGTATTGTTCCTTGCCCAATAATTCCATTTTCTCATTCAACCAACTGGTGAACCAGTTTCTCCAATAGTTTAAAGCCAACATCGAATTGAAGATGACCTTTCGGATCTTGTCCAATGAAAAAAGGAGATAATGAAAATATTATTGGCTTCATCGCATGGTATCAAGCACTTTTCTCACAAATCTCATACCCATTGCCTGATTTAGACGTGCAGAAGGTATTCATAGGGAACCATAAAGGCCTTAGCAAGAGAAGTTTTCCCTTATGAAGTACCTTTCTTTTGTGTATTTGTGTGCAACACTACGAGAGTATCAACAAACGGTAGTCTAGTTCGGGGGATTCTCCTCGTGCTCTCGTTCTGAATGAAGATCCATCGTATCAATCTCTGGGAAAGGTAAGGTTGTTGCGAATGTAGTACCACTATGGATGAAAATGACCTCAGATGCAACTAAAAGTCCACAAGTTGGCAGAATCCTATTCTTCCATCTTGCAAAAGTTGGTAAAGAATAAGATCATAACCTTGCAGAATCCCAAGCCTCTTAAGGAACCTTACCCTAGTTGGTACGATGCAAATACCTATTGTTAATACCATCGATTCAATGGACATGATACTGAATGTTGTATGTGTCTACATCATGAGATACAGGATTGCATTGAGGATGGTACTATTTGTCTCGATGAAAGAAAACAAAATACATATAAATCAGTGGCAAAAAAAAACAGTGAGTTGTAGATATACATAGACCCATTTCCATCACATTCTACCAACATGATTGTTGATCCCTCCTAGTATGTTACTCAACCCGAGGCCTATGTCAACATGGTCATGGTTACTCCCACTCAACAACCTGTGACCAGTTTTTCAAATGTGACGTTCACCTCATAGGATATGCCTGTGAACAATAAGCCTTCCCCACTCTACATTCCCACTCACCTCAATGGAAACATTATGACAGTGGTTTTGGTTGACCCTGTGAGCCATGTGAATGTTATTACAAAAGAAACATTGTTCTTAAATTCATTACATAGAGAGGAGTACGAAGAAATAAAATCCACCATCTGTATGCATGATGGTCTCTATCTCAAACCATATGGCTTGATAACTTTGTTCGTCCTAGTTGGACCTAGTGTTGTTAACATGGTTTTCAATGTTATTTCAGAGTCGGATTTGTTTAGGTTGAAGCTAGGCATACCTTGGCTAGCTTCCATGAATGGTATCACCTCCATAATTCATAAGTGTTTAAATTTTTCCCATGAAGGTGTAATGCACATAGTGCATGACACTAGATACCAGCCTTTGGTGTCTCATAGGGGATATTCATTGGATCACTTTTGACCCGCCCCAGTTGGTTTGCTTCATCCAAGAACATAACTGCTCTATAAGAATTGCATAAAGTATAAGACCGGGGGCAAGGGACAGTCAGAATTGACCCTTCTTGTAGCAAAACAACCATCTGCCTCCTCTTCCCGAAAGGGAAAGGAGAAGTTGGCCATTTCTCAGGCTACCTCATCTACTCCCCTTTCATGGGAGGAGTATTGGATGAGTAAGACTAGCCTTTACCCATTGAGTCTGATGGGTCCTAATTGGCGTAGACCCAAGATTAGGATATTGGATCTCCCTATTGATCCCCTTGGGTCTTGGTACTATTTGTATGGTAGAAAGAAAGGCTTTCGAAGAGAATTTTATCTATGGCCTCCCATTGCTTCTACTCCCAAAGCAGTAAATGGGAAGAGGTCTGTTGTTGAAGAATTTGAAATGACTCCCCCTAGTGCCTCTCAAATTGTCCCTCATGCTCCCGTTTAGGAGTCTATTCCTCCATTGGAAATGGTTGTAGTGGACACTCCCATGGCTGAGCAGGAGCCTTATGTTCCTTCATAGCCTTTGGCCTCTAGCTCGAAGAGTTGAAGAAACCACCTTACGTGCGAGCATAAGTGTCGATGAAAGGCTCTCACGGCTGAGAAAGGCTCTCATGACTGAGAAGGCCACTTTGCAGAAAAGGGATGAGGAGATGACCACCCCTATGTGAGGGCCTCTTATGATGTCTTCCCCTCTCCTTTCTCCTATTTACATGAAACCTAGTTCAGTCTCCCCTTTGGCTCCCACTGTGAGTGAGTCTGACCCCAAAAAAGGGGTAGGTGTTCATCGCTCCTTCAAAAAAGCCGCCCTTACTAATGTCCCTTTCTAGACATCCCTCCCTTTTCAAAACTCGTAGATATGCTAAACACTTCAATGGTATTTTTTGTGGTTTTCTCCTCTTCTCCCTTTGTACCTCTCACCTTGTCTGTAGGGATTTTGCACCCCCCAATGAAGCAGAAGGAAGAGGTTTTTCCTTCTAGTAATGGAGGACACAAGAGGATCCCATTCTCTCTAAAGAATGGTCCTGCACTGACTTGTTTCATCCTAGTAACGGAACCAGCCCCGGCTTCCCCTAAGTTCATCACTACTCCTAAATCATTCGGTGAGTTTAGCAGTGAACCTCGAGCGCAATCTTCCCCGTCTATTGAAATAAAACATGGCACTCCAATAAAGTGTGTGTTTAACTCTCTGGATGAAGTTCTAGCCTTCTCAGTGATCTTCACAAAGTTGTTGACCCTAGCTCCACAAGAGCTTAGTGAAGGGGAACTTGTGGGGCCCTCTTCCTTAGCCCTTGTTGTGGGAGGGTTGAAAGCTCTTCCCCTTAACATTTCACCACTGCAGGCTCATCCTCCTCCCCCCTATGATGATATAGAGTGGGAAGCGGATGACCTTTTGGTTGATCAGTGTTAGGGGGAGGCCCCTTTTCTTTATCTTTAGATTATAAATATGTGTGTGTTGTGATGTGTTCCCCCATGATTGTGCTACGTGTTCCTGGATGACCCTTTTCACCCTTGTTGGTGCTTGGATACGGGAGTGATTTTTGTGTCGTAAACCTTCTACTATCTATTTCATCATTCTTCCATGTTTATGACTTGGTTTTTGGAAAATTGGGAATGATGCAAAGTGTTGGGGGCATTTAGGCTTCCCTTCCATGTTGACCCAATTTTCTATTTTTACTTTGTTTTTCATACATTCTTCCTAGTCTAGTTGGGGATTGATGATCTTTCACCTTGCACAACAGTTACCTAATATTTATAAAAGAATGAGCAGATCTAACCCCACAAAACCAGATCCCCATGTGCCCTTTGTTTGTGTTTGTCTCACTTTTTCTCTCTTTTTTCTCTTTCTCTCTTCTTTTCTTGATTTGTCCCTTTCATGTGTGACAATGCCACTTCTATAACACTTTGATTTTTACAAAATGCATTCATTGCCAATGAATCTTTTCTCAAAAATCTTCACAAAATTCTTTTTAAGAAATCACATTCTTGACTTGGACCCTTAACAAAACATGTTTCCTTCATCACAGGTTCATAAAGAAAGAACTTGACAACCTTCCTCCAAAGTGGGAGCAACTTCGAACTTCCCCTCATGTGCGGGCATCTTCTTCCTTTCGAATTCCTTGATGAAGTGAACATCTCTCAAAAGGATTCCCTAATGATGAGTCGATTCTAGAAAGAAAAATCTCTTTTGTACTTTCAAATAGTGTGTCCCTTGAGTCGACCCCTTCCTCACGCCGGGTTCCTGAGGGACCCCTTTGAATTTTTTCCAACTTGTTAGCATTTTGCGCAATTGTCCGCTTACTTGCCTGTGTTGCTGCTTTTTTATTTGTTATATATTTAGGTACACCTGTAAAGCCACTTCTTGACTCTACAGAGTCCCTTCCTTTGGTTTCCTCCATGTAAGAGATCTTGGGGGATACCTCCCTGTAGATCTGTGGGTCTGTGGGGTGCTTCTTTAGGTTTCCTTCATGTGAGATATCTTGGAGGAGAACTTATTTATAAGTCTACGGATCTATAAGGCGCTTTTCTCAGTTTCTTTCATGTGAGAGATCTTGGAGGACACCTTCTTTATAGGTTTGTGGGTCTATAAGGCACTTTTCTTGGTTTCCTTCATGTGAGAGATCTTGGAGGACACTTTCCTTACAGGTTTATAGGTCTATAAGGCACTTACTTCTCGAGGCTTCCTTCATGTGAGAGATCTTAGGGGTCACCTCCTTGTAAGTCCATGGTCTTGTAAGATTCTATCATTCTACAACTTCATGGTTTTGCAATATTGTGGAGTCTTTTGTTCCAGCCTGTGCTTTTGAGCTTGCTAGATCGCAATATGCTTCCTCGATGGTTCAGTTATACATTTCTAACTCTACTACCTTTTTGATCTACTTTACCAAAGCAATCATTAGTATTTGTGCTCACTAAAATGGGGGAAAAATGTATAGGAGCGAATTTTTACCCCTTTTACACTTCCTCACCTTATAAAACCAAACTCGAAGGTGAAAATCCACATCAACCCAATGTCTTGACTCCACTTGGCATCTATTTTTTGTGTTAAAAAGATAATAACTTTTGGGGACACCCACGCGGTGTGCAGATGTCTACGCGGCATGATTACATCCCTGGCAGATTCCTATGTCTGAAACCAATAGAGGCATTACACTTCATATTTGGGACGATTTGTAATGCCCCTCGTCGACCGACCAACCCAAATATGGTCATTTTTTTCATTCTCCCTTCAAAAAACACTCTTCATTCCTTCATTTCATCTCTCCAAGTATTCAATTCATCCTCTATAATTCACTTCTTGTACTCTCAGCCTTCAAGCAGCACTTTGGCACTCCATAATAGCAACAACAACACTCCATTAACTTCATAGAGAAAGTGTGGAACAACACCATTGTATCAGGGGCTTGAGTCCTCTCATTTTCTCCCCCATTAGCTAGTGAGCTCTTGGTGGAGGTGGTAAGTATTTTTCACTCCTCTCCCCTATGATTTGGTTGAGTAGCACAATATTGTTGTGTATTTTTATTGTGTTTTTTACTTTCATTCTTCTTTTATCATACTTTTCTCTATAGTTGCTATCTTGGCTATCTATGGAGGTGGAAACACCAAAACAAGGGTCTAACTAAGGTAGACTCCTATACACCCCCCAACAATTTTCCTCTTTCTTGTGTGTAGGTGGATGTGCATTTGGAGCTAGCTGGTGAACAGGCTCTTTTGTGAGATTTTTTTTGTCACCCTAGCTTTAATCTATTTTCTTTCTCATATTCGATTGTATATCTCTTATTGTATAGTGTTGTTTTGTTCCCCTAAAAACCATTAGCTAGGTTGTCATATCATTTTCAGGCAATTCTCATTGTAATTTTGGTCCTCTAGTCGTACGAACGTCCATGCACCATGTTTTCATCTTGGAACTGTGCTTCCATCCTCAAGCAAAGAGCTACCTAAGGCATAGTGTTGAACCCGAAAACCAACTCACCTAGCCCTAAAACTGGTTTCAGGCTCACATAGTGATTGAAGGGCCTTATAGTCCTCATCATTCTTGTCCCTCCTTTTGAAACATCTCAAAAATATTGAGGTAAGGGAAGCCTTCCACTCTTGGCCCTCTGTGATTTGGGGCCTTGAATGTGGTTGGTCCCCCTCTCTTATAGTTTCTTGTTTCTTCAACTACTCCTCTAGCTAAGTAGGAACGAGTGTCTTCTTTGTTTGTTGAGATAAGGAAGGAGCCTTAGTTTGAGAATTATCTATTGTGTCCCCCTCTTTTTAAGCTCTAGGAAACTTTTCTATCTCCTTATCCTCTTGTGATTGTGTGACCCTAATTTCAACAACTTCCTCAGAAGGCTTCTTTTGATGCTACAAAGTAAGCAAAGCTTATTCCACTATTGGGAGTCCCACCATATCCTCCCTTCCCTGTAGTTGCATCTCTTCCTTGAAATTTTCTCTACATTGTCCATGATTGGAGGCTCTAAAATTTATTGAGAGGAAGGAGGGGTGGCATGTGCTACCTGATTGATTACTCTCAGAGTAGAGTATTCAAGAGTTCTTTGGGTAGGTTAGAGAGGTGAGATATAAAAGTCTCAAGAAGGCTAAGAGAAAAGGAAGAAGAAGTGGAAGGGATAGTTTGAGGAAATGTATACATGGTACATTGTGAGGGAGGAACTGGAGAGGTGGAATATGGAGATGAATTCATTAGAATGGAGGAAGTGGAATGAGTAGGAAAGGAAGTGGTGAGATCCACTAAAATGTTGCTCGAAGGAGGTGAAGCGATCGTAGGGCAATGAGTAGGAGAAAATGGGATGGTGGATGAAGTGGAAAGAGGAAAGGAAGAAAGTGGAGGAGATGGAGGAATGGAAGCTAAAGGTGGTGATGGAGGTGATTATTCACCTTTTTCTTCTTGAATTGGCTTCATGGTCATAGTTCCAATCCTTCTTTCTTTCTTGGGTTGAGGCCTACTTTCCTCTCCAACCTTTATTTTATATACTAAAGGCTTCGTAGTTGGATGCCTCTCTTCTAAACTCTTTCTTCATTTATCGTTGGCCTTAGGAGGAGTGGAAACCTCCTTTCCTACAAAAATTACACCTAATTCAATTTCCTCTTCAGTTCATTCTCCTTCACTTGAAGGAACTTTGACTTGCATTATGTCGAAGGCGAATTCAATTCCCTTCTCTAAAAGGGAAAAACATTGATCTTCAACCCATTTCTTCATTCTCTTAAACATGGGTTCGGTGATGAGACCGATATAAATTTCTTCAAATTTAGTCCAATCCATGAGAAGAATAAACAAGTTGACCACCTGATTGTATGCCTCTTCATATAGTAACTAACCATCATCTTTTACTTGATCAGGAATAGAAATTAGATGAAGTTTTCTTACAAAATCCATTGTCATCTTGGAATAAGATATCTTCCTAGCCTCTAGGTCATCTTTATAGTTGGCCTAATAACCTTTAATGTGCATTTGGTGGGTGTGCTACTTTCCCAGTTCTTTATTCATCTTGTCAAAAGGGTCAAAATTATCCCTTTGACTATGAAAATTAAACCCATAGGTTTGTATCTGTTAAACAAACGAACATTAATTCAATAAGTCTGAAGTGCTACCCTTCGAGATTCGATCTATAAGAGAAGCATATTTATGGATTTTGATATCTACTTTTGTGGATCGGATTTGCACTAAGTATGTAAGAGGGAGACACGTCCCATGAGCAGACATGTCTCCACAAAGTGGAGGCATGTCCATTCATGGGATGTGCCTTTTCACTTTAACTAAGCACCTGATCTTTAATCGGGTTATGTTAATAAACATAAATTCTTACTAAGTTTGATCTGTATTTATCTTGCACAGATAAATGATATCCAATCTGGAAATGATCACCGATAATGATGCTCGATCAGGATCCTATATGAAACATAAAACTTTTAATCTACAAGTAATAACCTCTTCCCTACAGATCGATAATATACTTGGAATAGTAGTTCGATCAGATAAGTGATCATCGATGTCTATATCTGACCAAAGCTACCATAATTCAACACTCCCTCTTAGCTAGGGAAGATAACTCCAACCAAGTATAAAGTGATATCACCTTCCTCGTGATATCAGAAGATATGGTATACTAGAAGTGTCAAGTCACATGACATTCTTCATAGCAAATCTTCATTATGGTATGTGCACTGACATCAAGTCACATGATGTCTACCATAATAGATCATGGTATATCCATGGACATATATACATATCCACCATGCATAAGGATCATAATGATCTTCAAATTTATATCAAGTCTCATGATATCTATCAAAATGTCCAAGAGATACTATCATGACATATCCACGGATATCAAGTCACATGATATCCATCATGATAGTGAAACTAATCATTGTAAAGTCGTCACCTTACAATGTCAAAGTGTTCATTATCGAAAGATCGTCACCTTTCAATAATGTACATAGGGGGGGTGAGCCCATAAATTCATGGAGTCACTCACATGAAAAAAGAGTTTACACATTAAAAATCTTTTAAACATATTAGTAAAAAATAAAAAAATTGAGTCTCAATCTCAAAAATAACGTACATTTCAACCACACCAAGTTTCTTCTTGAAGTGTTCAATTTTGACTCTGGAGAGAGTATTGGTGAATGTCGGTTGTTTGATCGCTTGTACTAATATATTCCAACTAGATCACACTCCTTTCTACCATGTCTCTCACATAGTGGTAAGGAATCTCTATATGCTTTTGATCAAATAATCTCACGAGCAATTTCCAATGCCATACTACTTCTCTTGCTCCCATAGAGGCTGAAATATATTCGGCTTTTGTTGTACTCAGTGCCACAGAAGATTGCTTCCTACTACACCATGATATCATTGCAGACCTCAACCTAAAACAACATATAGAGGTACTCTTTCAATCATCTTCTTTAGGTTTAGTAGGCTCCCTCTAAATCTTCAAGCACTTGCATCAACCTCCTGACTTTATCGTCCAAGATTTCCTGCAACACTTGCTTTAGAGAAATGGATTCCAACACACACCTCTGTAGAGATTCAAGTTTGTCCTTTTCAACCTCATCCCAGATCCCTCTATTATAAATAGGTTTACGGAGCTACCAATGTTAAATCTAGGTTGACTGACTTGAGCAATTATGATCTCAACTATTGAAGAGGTACTTCAAGGATTTAGCATCAACACTGCAACCCTTACTGAATTATAGAACTCCCTCTCAAGGTTAATTCTTCCTCTTTGAAGAGATGTCTTCGACCATTTATTTAGTCTCATGGCTGCAAGTAGTGTCTCCATTCTCTTCTTTTGAGATAAATCTCTTAGTCCATCCTAATGCACATTAAGAAGAGATTCCTTAATAGTTCATATGAGTCAACTATTCTAAAGAGAAATAAAAATGCTAGAAGCATATAAGATTCACTTATCCAATGTTATATCATGAATTAATGACTACAAAAATTCATAGGCATTATTAAGGAAATGAAATACTTATCTCTTTAATTAAGGATGCTAGTCAAATTTTAATCTCCATAACTTTCCCTTTGATGTATTAATGGCTTCTTTTACACACAGTTGGCATCGAAGAAAATAATTGAAGGGTGAATTTTGGATTATACCAAATACCGGTTATGCCAAACACAAAATTCCAATATGATATATTTAGGTGAAACCTTCAAATCTCAAAGTATGAGATTCTTCTAAAGATAGGCACATTTCAACCAATCGAGACCAAGATTGCCTCCGTCGTCCAAGCAAAGTCGATGGCTCTGGTCGGTGCTCATGAAGATTTCCATTATCTAGTTGCATACCAGGTGATCACTCCAGCACTTCTCTTGTGACTTTAAGTTGAGAGTTTCATTTATCTAGTGTGCATTGGATTCATGTCTACCATAGACATTACCACATAGCTTCTCTAGCCAGGATCGGATCCAAAGAAAGTGAGTAACATAGTGGCCTCTCCCGTCTAATTCTAAGCACATTGGAAGCCCACGAACTGATAGGAAATTAGTAGATAATCAACACACATGCCATAGCGATGCCACTCGTGGGTGAAGCTATATCACTCATTTCAATCTAGACACTACATAGTCTGATCATATAAGTGTAATCGATGTTTTATATCTTCCTCCCAAATAGAACAAAAATATTCTCACAAGAATTTAGTTCCTGACTTCTGCTCCAATTTTCTTGTGTAATGTCCCCAAAATTACTTGAGTATTTTGGAGGAAAATGATAACAATGTTTTAAACACCAAGTCTCCAAAAAAATATTTTAAATAAATAATAAGAAATTATTAAATATTTAATAATAAATTTAAATTATTAAAAATAACAATTAAATTTATGTGGTTGGCGCCCAAAGTTAATAATTATTTTTCTTCTTGATGGGCTATCATCATGTTGGCTCCTGTATTTATGTTGGGTCTCTTCCATTGGGGAGATCATGGAATTTAAGACAAGAACACTGAGCCAAATAGTGTGTTAGATACCAGGAGTCTCTTGTCTTCGATTCTTCACTCTCTTCACCCAATCACTAATCCGCCATTCCCATGCTCTTGCTTACAGATCATACATAGGGAGACGATCATCAATTAGAGTGATTTGGGAGGCCCGATTATTGAAAGAGACACTCACGAACACGGGGGAAAATCTCCCTACTAGTGACTACATAGCCTTCGACTCTCACCACCCGTACCAACATCACATTGCAATCCCTCAATATTTAGGCAGCACTATGAGTGGCGGACGCACCATTGTGTGTAAGGTTGCCGCTTTCTCCACTAGGTGTGATGTTGGGAAGTGAGCGAGTGATGCTCATGCAAGGCTCTTCAAGAACGATGTCGCACCATTCTGGAGTGCGTTCCTGAAGGGGATATAGATCAAAAATTCAAACTTGTGAATTTTAACTTGGCTCTGATACCATGTTAAATAAACAAACATTAATTCAATAAGTCTGAAGTGCTTCCCTTTGAGATTTGATCTATAAGAGCAGAATATTTATGGATTTCGATATCTACTTTTGTGGATCGGATCTGCATTAATTATGTAAGAGGGAGACACGTCCCATGAGCAGACATGTCTCCACAAAGTGGAGGCATGTCCATTCATGGGATGTGCCTTTTCACTTTAACTAAGCACCTGATCTTTAATCAAGTTATGTTAATTAATAAACATAACTTCTTACTAAGCTCGATCTGTATTTATCTTGCATAGATAAATGATATCCAATCTGGAAATGATCACCAATAATGATACTCAACCGAGATCCTATATGAAACATAAAACTATTAATCTGCAAGTAATAACCTCTTCCCTGCAAATCGATAATATACTTGGAATAGTAGTTTGATCAGATAAGTGATCATCGATGTCTATATCTGACCAAAGCTACCATAATTCAACAATATCTCTACATGGAAAAACTCATCTAAAGGGGCTAAAAGATATACATACAACCCCCTTCTGAATTCTAGAGGATAAGGAACCCTAGCTATATGCTTTCCATGCAGCAGATGGTGAGATGTACACAATTGTCTTGTCATTTCTAACATGAAAATATTATCATTGGGATACTTGGGGAGCCTGTAGATAGCTCCTGAAAAATATCTCCATTCAAAAATAGGTAAACTTGAGGAATTGGATAAAACACTACCCAAACCTTTTAAGAATTTCCATAGCAAAGGAAGAGAGTTGCCTATTTAGGTCCCCTTGCAAAGTTTTGACAATAAACATAATAAAGGCATCATTCACTCTCTTATAATGATTCCTTGTATTTTGGGCATGTAGCTATGGATATAATTCATACACTTTATAGTGATTTGGGTCCATACCCAAATCCCCCTTCCAATTCAACCCTTCATATTTATAGTTTTCACGAGGAGATAGACAATATATGATGCCATATTAAATAAATGAGATTACTTTACCAAAGAAAATTGATTATGAAGATTATCACTGATTATCTTGGTCCACTTAAACTTAGTTGGACCCCTCAATATTTCCTCAATGAAGAACAACATCCATGTCTCAAAATTTGATGCAAAATCCACTCTCATTATTCTACTCAAAAGAGTAACTAGATTATTGACTTCATTTATGAATTCACTCTTATATAAGTTCTTAGGGGGTTTGTTGGCATTTTCTCTTGGCTTCTTCATCCAATATTTGTTGATAATTGTGATGCCGACATCTAGATTAGTCTTAAATACTCCCTCAACATGTTATTTGGTTGCAACTATCATTTTAGAGAAAGAGGGGATTCTGAATGTACGGGATATAGATTCAGTGGATAAATCCACTAACACTCTCCCATCTACAAATAATATATTCTTAGAATCCATGTGATAATTCTCCCTAGCCTTCATGATCAATTATGGGCATGGGACAACAATGAGGAATTCGACAGCCTCGAAAATTCCACTTTGCTTGATTTTTGTAGCCAACTCTATCCTTTTATCCCCAAAAATTCTCTTTAAACTCATCCATGCCAATGTGCCCCAAATTAGTGTCTCCAACTAATAACCAAACTTTGGTGATCTTCGAAGGTGGATCAACTTCTTTAAACTTGTACTTCATTTTGAAGATCTATCAGTTTTTCCATAAAACCTACAAGATCACCACGTAATAATAATTTTAACCATAAATGAAATCTCATCAAAATGCATAAATTATTCTCAAAAATTACATACTTAATATGACCAAACTCACCTCATGAATGAATGAAATCACCCATAACTCCCTATGCCAAAAGAAATCACAATAAAACACTTGCAATCCCAAATTTTGTGGGTTTTGAGCCTATGCTAGAATACAAGCTATGTGGGAGTTCAAAATAGTTTAAATATTTTCCAATTCTATGAGAAATGCTACTATAGAGACCCGCATAAAAATCCCCATAAATGAAGATTTGTGAAAATTTGAATCACACTAGCTCATGAGGGAGAAACTTTGAAAAAACCTTGACCTTAAAAGATTTTTTTGGATATCAGCACCTTACGGAGATTTGGGTCTTACTAGAATTGGGAACCCTTGGTATTGGTATTTCATACATGATAAAGTGGGGTTCGAAAACCCATAAATAGATTTTTGTTGGCTCAAAGTTTTGTGGAAATCAAGGATTTGCGAGACTATGGCATATGCGAGTTTTGACTTATACAAATTTTTAAGCTAAATGTAGGACTTGGATAACTATGAGACTTTGTATCTCGTGGTATTTTAAGCATTGTGGACTTTTATTTAACCTTTTATTTATAATTCAATGACACTCAAAATCTTGCATGGGAATTCTCGCAAGGGGATTTTGCAAGTTTAAGGTTTTGTAGGGAATTCACAATCACGGGGCCTTTTAAAGGCCATAAGTTTGAAAATTAAAGTCTACACTCAAAATCTTCATGACAAAGAGTGCAAAAAATAGACCCCGAGCATTCACCCTACATAAACCCTAAGCCTTAACCCTCAAAAATTATAAAGGCATGACTATGCATTGAATCTAACCAATTTGTTGGGCAAAAATACTTGTGAATTCTATGGTTTTCTCTAAGACCTAAATGCATAGAGCTACTCACAATCCACCAAACTACTTATACCTAGGATATCAATAATTTATCCTAGGTCCGACATGAAACATGAAAAATACATTTAAACCCAAAATCTTAGGTGACAATTAGATATAAAAAAATATCGAGTAAATGTGATTTATCATAAATTCATGAAGAACTACGATGGAAGAATCACTACAAACATTAAATTTGCAAGATATTTGAAATAAGTTTCACAATAAACAATGGTGGGGAAGATGTACAAGAACACACGAAAAGCTCTAAAATCACCCTTAGTTTTTCTTCTGCAGACTCCAAATGACCAAAATTAAACCCTAATTTTTCTTATATACTAAATTTCCCTCATACCACCATTAATGCTCTACACAAATAGAGTGTCACACACTTGCGGGTAAAAACTAGGGTTTCAAGAATTCATGCAAAAAATTGAACCTTGCAGGTTTCAAACCATGCAAAAATTTAAAGCTCCTCAAACTTTGCAAAAACTGAGCACACTACTTCATGTGGGAAATGGAAGGTGGGAAACCACCACCAATAAAAATGTGAGCATTACGACTTTTGGGATTTTTCATTTGCAAGGATTATCATGTACCTTTCCTTTGTTTCTCCTTGACTTATGAGTTTTGGAGGGTTACATATTTTGGACCAAGTGAGATCTTGTGGGCCTTTCTAAACAAGTTTTCCCTAGATGAATCCCCACATAAGAGAATCCTTGCAAATCCTTCTTGAATTTTCCAAGAGCAATCAAAATTACGAAACCAACACAAGCAAAAAACCAAAAAAGGCTAATCTAAAACCTATCCTTAAAACCAAAACCAAACCAAACCAAGAAAAGAAAGAGAGGGGGTCCTCATTTTCAATGGGGCGTGTGTGCAAGGCACAACAAATGACGAATCTACTCAAACTAATTATGTACAAAAGTTTGAGCTGAGATAGCTCAAGTTTGGAAATAATGCTTGAGATACTACCCATTGATGGGAAGTGAGACATCCTCACCCATAAGGGTCTTCAAACAATATGCATTGTACCCTATAATCTATGAAATTTGGAATGGACCAAGGCACAGTTTGTCAAAATTACCATGCTCTACCTTTTTCTCGTGTTCTTTGTCCCAATAAAGGACCAAATTAGAAATCCTAAATGATTTGACCTAGGCTTTCTGATCAAACCAGCACTTAACCACACCTTGATGTTTGGAAAAATTCCTAATGGTTGCATCACACTTCTCCTCTAGATATAGGAGTTGGAAAAGGCAAGATTCTAACTTACCCCCTTCATCATAATATTCATTAATAAATTGAAGGGTGGGGATCTTCAAATGCACAAGGAAAACAGACTCTAAACTATACACCAAATCATAAGGATATGTTCCTAAGGATACTTTCTTGCGATTATGATCTACCCAAAGATAATTCAATTGGGTATTCCAGTCTTTTGAATTCTTGTCAAGCAGTTTATGAATAAAAATCAAAAGGTTTTTATTCATTGACTCAGCTAAACGATTACCGTAGGGATAATAATTGAATGAAATTTTTAAAATGATCCCATAATCAAATTCCTAGTTAGAAAATTTTAGTGATGAAAATGCAAGACCATTGTCACAGAATAATGCAAAAGGACAACCAAAATGAGTTATGATATGCTCTTCAAGAAATTTAATTACTATTCCAGCAATGCATTGCTGACATGATATACCTTTTGTCCATCTAGTGCAATAATCAGTTACAATTAGAATATACCTGTGGCCCACAAAAGAAGCAAGATTGACCATACCAATAAAATCAGGTCCCAACTATGTGAAGGGATGTACCTCGACTACTGTCTAAAGGGGAACAACAACATATCTCTCCTTGTTAGCAATTATTTAGCAAGTGTGGCAAATACGAACATGTAGATATACATCATGAAAAAATCCAACCAATATATCCTACCTTTAAAATATGATATGCAGTCGCAACTCCTTAATCGTGTCATGTCCCAAATTCATCATGAGATTCATTTAACACAGTAAATGCCTCTTGTTTTCCTAGGCACCTTAAGTAGATATCCTCATGATTTCTCTTATACAACACTAACCCTTTGAGCATAAAACTATTTCTTTTCAACTGTAAGGCACGCCCTTGAACAACGTTCAGATGAGGTAGGTAGTGTTGATGGATCAAATAAAAGGTAATATCATCATACCATTCATCTGGAGAAACATCTTCAAGATTGTACTGATGAGTTGTGAGGCCTAGATCAGTTTATGCTATTGTATGTGTTAAAGATTGACCTGTAATGCCCTAAATTTGCACAAAGGGCAAAAACACAACAATCATTTTTTTTTTAAACAAAGCTACAAAGTGTTGGTTAAAACACTAACAAATGATAACCATGTACATACATGGTTGAATACTACATGCATCGAGGAACATTGCTCGTACACTATTTTCGTTGACACGTCACTCAAGAGCAGGGAGTGGACAAGTAAACGTAGTCGAGTGCACAGAGCCCATCACATGCACCCTCAATCCATAATTGGTAGGCTCTAAACCTAGGCTAAGAAAAGATTCTATAAATGGTCATATTAGGTTTACTTAACTTTTAATTTCCACATTCACAAGGGAGGGTTGGTATAGTGGTTATTCATATCAGTGGCATTCATCATTATTATTATTTTTATCCATTTCTGAATCTAAGGATACCAAATTTGGTACCATTTGTTTATTGCGAAGATATTATTATTCACCTTTAGAAATAATAATGTTAATACAAATTGACATTAATATTACTATAATTTAACCTTAATGGGCATATTAATGAATCACTATAATGATAATATTAATGAAATTATTTTAATAAATGTTAATATTAAAATACACATTAATATTAATGTTATGACACTCATCTGAAAAGATGTCAATACTAATTGAAATAATAACGATGTTATTGATACTTTAACCTTACAAAGATTAATATTATTTTATATTAATAGTAATGATAAATATTAACATTATAGAAAAATAATTTATTTGTTGTTATCAATATATATTATTATATATCAATTCATTTATAATTAATTATTATTTATTTAATTGTTTACTTATTCTTATATAATTTACCCTAAAAGTAATTTAAAGAAAATAAAAAGAAATAATATACAAATAATTATACTATTCCTATTTACATTGATGTTATTATTTACTTTTACCTTAGTGAAGAAATCTTAGTAATACTAAATCTAGTTTAAAAGTAACTTTCTTGAGAATATATTCCCTTTGCTTTATTTAAGGGATTACTTAACTTGAAACTACACGATGACTCTGACTATTTTTTTTTCCCTTTAAAAGATAGTGGGAATATATATACTTCATTCTTTTATTTAAGGAATCCTTAAACATAGGAATACGTGGGGGGCTCCTAAAACGTAGGGTTAGGAACTATGAGTGAAGTTAAGGGGATTTATTTATTGCTTTTTCAAAATGACTTCTAGTTTTATCCTTTACCACACATGCCCCTCTTCTGAACTGTTATTACTTATTTTCCAATGTTAATTAACAATAATAAAAATCTTGCCTCCAAGACTTACATATAAATTTTACGGGAAGTCAAGGTATTATTTATATTATATGATGGTTTTCATATACATAACAATAAAATAAAAAGAACATGACACATGGCTTAAGGTGATTTTTTTCTTTTTCCAGAGATAGCTTGTTAGTTAAGGTAGTGGAAAACTTTTCCAACGATTTCATCTGTAAGTTTTTTTTTTTTTTAAACTTTATGTTTATTTATTCTTCCGAGAAAAGCTAGATAAGAGTTTATATTTAAATGATGAAATTGTTTTTTTTTTTACTATTTTATATGGACAGTTGAATAAATTTCATTATATTCTATTTTATTTTCTTTGCCTTCCAGACACGAGGTAGTATATTAAATCTCCTACCTACCAACAATAATCATATTCTACCAAACTTTTTCTTGCTGTCCTAAAAGTTTGTAATGATTTCAATGCTTTACTTCTACACAGGCAAGTACCCTGGCATCAACCGCCATTAAGGTCTGGCTAGGGAGAAGCTCCAAAATATTTTTGAGTGATGTTTGATTGCAGAATAAATAAATAAATGGTGAAGGCTTCAACTGATATCTCAGATGAATCTACAGAAACTAGAATCCTATGGATACGAAGGTGTTGATAAACATTCACTATGTTTCCTTGAATTCGAATATGAATTATTTGTTAAATCTTTATTTTATTTTTTATTTTTTTCTTTTATTTCAACACACAATGCTACATCTCATGTTGGCAAGTCAAGGACTCTATAGGTTCATCCATGGAGTATATGTGCATACTACAAGCCAATATTTTGTGTTTTGTTAAAAGCAAAAAGTGTTGGGTTCTACGATGACATTACATATACACCTCAAGCCCCCTTGAAATATTTTCTAATTCTAGATCTAAAAATTTATTATATCTAAAAAGTGTTAATTATGAGTGCTACATCTCATGTTGGCAAGTCAAGGACTCTATAGGTTCATCCATGGAGTATATGTGCATACTACAAGCCAATATTTTGTGTTTTGTTAAAAGAAAAAAGTGTTGGCTTCTACGATGACATTACATATACACCTCAAGCCCCCTTGAAATATTTTCTAATTCTAGATCTAAAAATTTATTTTATCTACTTACTTTTACTAGCACGTTATGAGGCAACTCCTATGCCTAAACCATTTTTTTTTCTCTTTTGTAGAGCAATGTGCCATTCTGGAGCATACGTTAGGGGTTTCTCATCCAGAGGTTTTTTTTTTTTAAATAAGGTAAATGTAGAGTAAATCTAAGGAGAAATCGATCTAATCTACTTCCTATAGACAACATTATAGATTGTATATGCAACATAGTCTTTATTTGCAAAGTTTTCAATACCCAGAATAACAAGATGCTTTCATTGCAAGTATAATATGGAATTGCACAGATTTTCACAGAGTTTTCTCAACATGGCAGCAAACATAGAACTCGTATTCAAACTAGATTAAATGCATAATGAATTCCTTTCCAATACATTGGAATATGAATTATTTTTCAAAGAGATTAAATGCATAATGAATTCCTTTCCAACATTATTACAAAAGATAGATACCATATAAGAAGAGGACTCCTTTCAACAAAGTCCTGGCATATAACAGAAATAAAAAGAAAACTAGTATAAACCATGTTCCCACAACATATAAATATATATTTTTTTTACATATAACAAAGCTTCCATCCCTTTTACATATGTCTTCAAAATAACTTCAAACTGCACAAAATAAGGTGACTCTTCCAAATAGAAAGGTTCTTCAAGATTTTCAACCTACACTATTTACACAATGCTTCCTTTTCATGGCCAATAGGGAGTGCTCACCTCCCAACCTTGGTTTGGAAAACCAACCACCCCCCGAGCTAGGAGGTAACCAAGCAACCAGGTACACACAACAATCAAACAAATAAGACAAGCACATGTAATGAACAAAACTCTTTTTTTCCCAAGGCTTTTAACACACAGAGAAATTCCACTCATGGATTTCTTTAGGGAGAGACAAGGTGCACTCGATCTTGGGGTTTATGCAAATATACATATCCATTCAATACCATATAATGGGGCTTTATTTATTTTCTTCCTTCACACCCTTATACCATATACCACCAATCCAACCATCCAAAACCTCCATCATTTTAGTGGGTACTCTTACCCTATCCACCACCCCAACATTTTAATGGGCACTCATACCCTATCCATTTTTCCAAATTAGAAAAAACTCCCAAGAAGGTGCTACCTTTCTCTATCCCACACATGCATTGCTCACCCTCCTTAAAGAGGAGCTAATCCAAACACCCATCCCACCAAAACAACAATACCAAACATACAAGAAAGCATTCAAAAGAATAATAAGCATGCAAACAACCATTACATGAAACAAAGAGAAGGATTTGAAACCAACCTTTTTAGTGCAAGCTGCCAAATATCAAGTTGAAGAAGAGCTTTCCCAACTCTTTCTTTCCCCAAATCCAACCAAAAACTCCAATTACCCCCAAAGAAAAGAAACCCTTACTTTGGCTTTCCAAATGATATAAATAGGAGTCAAGGGTTGGAAACCCTTGGAGGAGAGAGTGACACATGTCAATCTCCTATTAACTCTATGGACACACCTCCCCACAAGTTTTCGCACATGTGTGAGAACTCTTGGGGAAGTGAAAAGCCAAAGAGTGTTCAACACTCAACAAAAGCCTTCAAATCTCATAAATGAGATTTTGGAGCCAACACTCCACTTCCATCCCCCAAAATCCGTCACCCTTCTTAATGACTAATTAAGAAGGGTCACAACTTGCAATTTTCAAAAGTTATGGGTTTGATTTGACCCCTAACTCATAGGTAACCATCTTAGGGGTTAAATTAGGGTCAATTAACCCATTCCAAGGACTAATTCACCTTTTTAAACCCTAAAAAAAAATTGAAATTCAAACAACATAATAAAAGAATTTCCAAAATGCCCCAAAACCCTCATCAAAAGTTCAATTGACTTTAAAAGAATAGTCACAAGATTCAACATTAAATATTTTTAATCACAAAATAAAATACAACATAGAGGCTATGGTCCATTCTCTAAATGGACCATAGTGGGTTTCACTTGGCTAACACAAATCGGGTACCCTTGGTTACCTCTGATCCCATTGGCCATGGGCAAGTACCTACACACTCAAAGTCACATGTCAACATATCCAATACATGATAATCAATTCCACATATATATATAATTAACATAATCAAATCCTAAAATCAATGAATTAGAAATATCAACATCCATAATTCATTATTTCTTTTGCAAATAACATACTCTATAAATTCACAGCTAGTCATGGCATTGTTATAAAGAAATTACATCATCACCTAGTTCAAATTTAACATCTTAGAAATTCTATATTATAGACACTTATCCATTCTTACTATGATAACTAGATCAACATGAACATATCAAATAGAGAAGCATAACATGCATACAATCACCATAAGCATCATAAACAGGAAAACAACATAATATCCAATATCCATGATCATCCCAAAATGGTCTAAACCACATAAAGTATCAACATGCTAGAATCAAAATGCAGTCAAATGGGGTGTATCAAATAGTAGGCCTTACATGACCTCTCACCAACTTCATTGGCCAAAGCTTCAAACTAAATTCTTGTAACATGGTGACACATTTTCCTCTATGTTCACCTAGTGTTTTTTGCATCGGTAATATTTTAACAACAGGTCCAGGCACTATTGTGTATATTTTACTTCTTGGAATATAATGCCTAAATTTCTTAACTGCCCTCACCAAGGCATAAGCCTACTTCTCAATATTTTGATATCTTAATTTTTCATCCTTTAGAGGATCACTTATGAAATTCATTGGATGCTCATCCTCAAGCTCTTTCTTTTGTGTGAGTATTGTGGCACATGAAATATCTGATGAAAAGGAATAGATGTAGAAAGGCTTGGGATAATCAAGACTTGCCAGTACTAGAGCATCAGCAATCACCTACTTAATTTCATCAAAATCTCTTTTAGCTTCTGGAGTCCATTCAATAATTTCATCTTGTTTCAACATGGTATCCAAAGGTTTGATGATTTTTGTAAAACTTGTGATAAATTTGCACATAAAGTTGATCTTACCAAAATATGACTTAAGTTCCTCTTTGATCACTAGCAGTTGTATTTATAATATAGCCTGCACTCTTTTAGGATTGATAGAAATTCCCTTTTATGAGATGATATGACCTAACAACTTGCCTTTAGCAACCCCAAAAATACAGTTCTTGGGATTAAGTGAGATACCAAATTATCTACACTATTGGAACACTTTACACAAATTTGAAACATGATCTTATCTTTGCTTGGAAAATACTGTCAAGTCATCCATATAAATAATTATGCACTTACCAACCAATTATTTGAATGCAATATCCATAACTCATTGGAAGGTTCCCCCTGCATTGATCAATCCAAATGGCATTTTCCTATATACAAACGTTCCCCATTTAGTGGTGAAGTTTGTCTTTAATATATCTGCATGTGCTATCATCACCTGATTATATCCTAAATACTCATCTAGAAATGACATCATTTGAGATCCATTCAAAATCTGCAACACTTCATCCAATGAGGGCAGAGGATAATTATATTTCTCTGAAGCACAGTTAGGATTCTAAAATTTGACACATAATCAGATTTCACCATTCTTCTTCCTAACTAGTACCCAATAGCCACCCATGTTGAATGATGCATAGGGAAAATTATTCTTGCAAATAACAATTTTTGAACCTCTTTATAAATCATCAGCTCCAATAGTGCATCGGCATGCCACTACCATTGTCTGAATCGCTTGACATTAGGCTTGAGATATATGGTATGTGTAATAGTTGAAGTATCATGTGTCTTTAAATCCTCAAAGCTCCAAGATATTATGTCAAAATACAAATGGAGGGTGTTGATTATAACTTCTTTATCTATTGGATTACAAACCTTTCCAATGAAAATATTATTTGAATCTTCGGTTGTGCCCATGTTATAAATATCAAATTTATCTCCCACTACTCTTGCTTTTGAATGTTGATCCTTGGAGCTCAACTGATCTAAATCAAGGATACATTCTAATGAAACATCCCTCTATGAATTGTATTAGTCTTTAGGTTAACCACACCTTTGAGATCTTCTCAGCCTCTTCAATCTCTACTTCATCTATGATTTGAGTTACAAACACATCTGAACTAGTAATGAAATCTAATATGTACTTATCATCTTCAAATACCTAAAAATTGGTGACATTGTCGAGAACAGAAGGCATAAGTGTAAGCTCAGCAGTAAATTTACTCAAACCAGTCATAGATAGTGGTTGTAAGGTTTTGGTTGCTTGTGTTAATGCATCAATAGCATAATTTTTATTTCTAGGAATCAACTAGATATTGAAAGCATCTAAGATCTCTATAAAATCCCATATATGATGGTAGTAATTAGCTAACCTTTTGTGATGACAGGAGTATTGTTTGTGTACCTATTTTACTACCAACTCAGAATCTCCAAAAACATGCAACATTTTGGCTTTCTTTTCAATAGCCATCAAAATTCCATGCACCATCACTTCATACTCCGCTATATTGTTTGTGTAGTAGAATTTTAATCTATGAGTTGCAAAGAAGGACTTCCTATTATGACTAATCAACTTAAAACCAGCTCTTGTGCCTTTCTTGGATCTAGAACCATCAAACTATAATGTCCAAAGTTTTGTATTATCTTTGTTGTCTGGGTGCACCTTGTTTGAATTTGATATAACTTTATCCATTTGATACTTTTGCTTGTGAGGCTACTCAATTGGTGAACATTCTTACTTTGGGCCTTCCTTTTTTGAGCACTGGGTACTTAGATGATCCTTTATCTTTTTATTGTTGTTTGACATAGACAACATTCAAATTCTAAATGGGAAGCATTGTGAATTTTGCACCAACATGGAAACAACAAATCATTGATGTGCACCTTGCTCCTTAGACTTGATCGATCAGTGGCACATTTAAATATGAACTTTAGGAGTCCTTCAAACATCCCTCCTTTTCCCCAAAAAGAGAGTCTTCGTCTGTCTCTATGCACACTTATGTACTTTTAATAATTTGACTTAAATAATTTGCAGATGTAGTGGTGTCATGTAACATCATCACCTCTTCGGTCCATAAGGCTACTGGAGAATATACACCTAAATTTGCTTCAAAAAATAATGCCTCCTTATTTTGATTATATTATGTAATCATATGTTTCATTCTCAATTCCCTTTCAATTTTGATCTGATTGGAAATTCCTCTTCATGGGAGCCACATATGACAAAATTTAGTAGCAATATTCCCATTAATTGTTTTAAACAAGTCATGAATTGATAAAATACCATACATATTAGGAGTATCAACAACCTAGATGTCGATCAAATGTTGAACATGTGGATCGGAAGCAAGTTTCATATGAATGTGATTCTATTCTTCCACCACATTAACTTCAGTTTTATCAAGTTGAGTAACCTTCCTTGTCGAAGTGCTAGGGGTAATTCCTAATGCTTTACATACAACTAGTGGCATCACATTGGTCAATGCCCTAGAATCTACCAAGCAATTATGTAAATTTTAACCAAAAATACATAGAGTTAAAAGAAAGGGAGGAGACTATATTTTATCCTTGTAGATACTAATTAGAGTATCTGCCTAAGGCACTTGAACCTTATCTTTCCCTTTCACTTGATATTCTTCAAGCATTAATTCACTAGATGGAATTTCATGTCTAGTGGGTCTTGGAATTGAATTAAGTAGTGCATTCCTACCTCTAGAACTTTCAACAATTCAAAAATTGAGAGACTTACCTTCTTTTTCTTCATTTCTTCTACGATGTACTACCCCAATTGTGTGACTTCTATATTATCCAAAGATTATTTTGAAAATAATTGCATGGGCACCTTTGGTGGTATTGGATTATTTCTTGCATTTGGATCTGTAGGTACTTGGATGTTATCAAGAGCAGTGGAAGTTGTGAACGAAATCTTTGGCCTATTACTCTGAAGATTGTATGATCCTCAATTCTGGTGCGACTTTTGTACATCACCTTCATTATAAATTGATTCAGAATCAAATAAAGACTCAAGGGACTCCTCACTTTCAAGCTCATTATCTTCTTCATTAGGAAAAGGATAGTTATTCATCACCATAGCATAATCATATGTTGTAGAAGGAACAATCTCATGGCCATAAGAACTCTAAGTCTCAAGAACTTCTACATTTTGCACCTCCTTCTGGAATATGTTGGCTGATGAGGCCAATTATTAACTAGTTTTTTGTTGTTTAGTGCATATGTGTAGACATTTATAGATACTCATTTCATACATATTCCTAAACTTTACTATCTTTTTATGATCATCATGCAACTTGAACTTGGTTTTAGTATATGGAAATATGATTATGGTATGTTAGTAATTGCATGGTTAAAATGTGCGAATATGCATGGAATGCAGTGTAGATATATGTTTAAATTATGATTATTAGTATTGTGTATATTTTTAGGTGAACTAAATCTTTGTAGCCAAGAAGCTAGAGCAAGCATAATGTAGCTCGCAACAACTAAGGAGTTCAGCCCGTAGCCAAAGGATTTTAGATAGCGATGCAAGGGAGGTTCCAAAATAAGAAAACACAACAATTGCAGAATTAGAGGCATTTATTTATAAGGATGTTTGTGAGTCACCATGTCATTTAATAAGACTATTGAAGGAGAGTAAATTTTCTATAATTGGGAATCCAACATGACTATTTCTACTGTCCATGTTTTTATTTTACCATTGCAGCAAAGTTGTAGTCCTAATCAAATTCTTCTACCTTTTTAGTTATATTTTTAGTTATGTAGATGTTTTCACACTCCATTTATTAGGGGAGTGATGATTTTCATTTACATTTCTATTTTGATTTTGTGTTTCAATAAAACTCCCCCAAACCTATTTATTTGGCTCAATGGTCGAGGAGAATAACAAGCATAGTAGAAATAGTGATTGGATATGTTCAGATAGTTTTCTTTTGTTTACATAGATAATACTTGTTTCCAGTTATGTTTTTATGAATAATATATCTCTGAAGATTCTTATTGGATTGTGAAATCTTGTTTTATGCAATGAAGAGGTTTTCAATTCATCGAACATATGTTTAATTGATTTGAGAAGCTAGAATTGATTTTATCTTGTGGAGACAATCACTTAAACAAGGGTCACTCAAGGTAACTATTCCCCACTTTATTTTTTGTATATTTATTTCTATTGTTACAGTAGTTGCCTTCATTATTGCATTTGTCTTAATCAAATTCTTCATGTTTTGAATGTGAATGAAATCATGAATAAGATATTTTCTTATATTTTATGTTTTGTTTATCTCAATGTATTATCCTCTGGAGTGAGTCATGTTAACAACATTAGTTAGTTAAAAAGTTTAGTTTTGATAGTGAACTAGTCATATTTTTAGTTGTAAGTACCCATAGCAATAGTTTTGGATTCAATTTTTTTTATTGTTTTGCAGTTTATGTTTTTTCACATGTGTAAACACCTATACTAGGATGATATAGGTATTATAGAGTATTTGGATGCACATGTAGTGCCAACATCATCATAAGCTTACATTAGCCCTAACTGATAATTAAATGGAGTCTTTAAAAGCGTTTAGTGGATTGTTCAATTAGGTATCACCTCTGAATTGTGTGAATATCACCAAGTTTGTTGAACATTGGTAGGGACATACATTTTTGGGGATGGTGCTACATTCAAAGAGATTTCTTAGTTGATAATTTTGTTTCAAACATTAGAACAATTAGGTTTTAATCCATCAATACCAGGATATTTTACTAACATTGTGCATGAGTAGATGACACAAAAAGTTATAACTTTTGTATATGAAGGTAGCAAGATGCTTTGGGAAGATTTCTCCCCTCAACACAAAAATCTAAAGAGGATATTGGTGATCACGGTGACTAAAGTGAGGGTATTCCTAAAGAAGAACTTTCCCTTTCACTAACATCCACTACAAAATATAGAGGAGACCTTTCAAATAATCCATCATTCATAATCCAAAAAATCTATCATCTCAACCACCTAAAGCACCTCAACTTCCAGCCCAACCTATGCCTAGCCCAACTACCAAGATTATTCAATAGGCCTACACTAATGAGGTTGCTCAATACCCTACTTATGGGGTAGAGGTGAGTGATGTCCACCTCAGATCATGGAAAACATTGATCAGGCCTTCATCCCCTTAAATCACTGAGTTGGTAAATGAGGAAACCTCGGGAAAGACCTTGAACAACCCACCTTTGGAGCCTGAGTCAAATCAGGTCAACCAAACTAATTCAAGTCCAAAGCATCCATTCCCTAATTGATTATTTTTTCAAAGAAATCAGACCCAAGTTGAAACTGACCTATTTGGGTAACTTAAGGATGTGTGTATAAAGATACCCCTCATCCAATCCATCAAGGACATTCCCATTTACACTAAAATAGTGAGAAAACTTTTCCTTAAAAATAAAGGAAGAGAAAAGACCCTCACACTATACATGTCTTAGGGAAACTTTTTGAAATTATGTTAGGAAACATAACTATCCCTAAGTATAAAAATCTTGGAAGTCCAGTGGTAGATGTTAAGATAAATGACACTCTCATAAAAAATATCTTGATTGACTTGGGGGCAACCATTAGTGTGATGACTAAGGAAACAATGCACCTGTTTTAGTTAATAAACCTTAGACCTACACCCACTATTCTACAATTGGAAGATAGGTCAATAGTGAAACCTAAGGGCATCATTGAGGACTTGGCCATAGCATCAGATTCATGGGAGTACCTTGCAAATTTCATGGTATTGCAGCCAAAAGCTAACCTTGTAGGTTATCTCCTTATTTTAGAAAGACTATGGTTAGCAATAACTGATGCATTTATAGGTTGTAGGTCTAGAAACATGATTATCTCAAATGGAAATGTGACCAAGAAGTTGTTCCTTTATCCACCAACATAAACTCATACAGACTTAGAGCGGATAGACCATTTGGCTTACCCTAGATGAGAAAGACTAGTATTCTTTGCAGAAACTCATGACTATTGAACGCAATCCCTTGTTGAGAAACCAATATGAGGATGATTTAATAGAACACATCATATAGAATAATTGTGGTAGGGACTCACAATAACAGGACTTCCTGTCATGTCTATAGGATCCTCTGTAAAATATTATACCTACAAGTTCATTAGAGTCAATATCCCAACTTTTCCATTCTTTATTGCCACAACAATGTGTCCCAGACATAGTAGTACTTGACCTTTCATCTACACAAACAACATCCAAGACATTGGAAATCATGTTAGGTAAAATGTTAAATGTTAGCAATGAATTAATGTTGAACAACAGACTTCCCTAACTACTGAACTGAAGGCACACACAACAACCTTTGCATGGGACTACCATGACATGAAGGGGATTGATCCATATCTATTTATGCATAAGATATAAATTAATGATGGTTTCAAACCAATCAGATAACCCTAGAGGAAAATGAACTCTGCACTAAGAGATATAGTAAAAAATGAGTTACAAAAATTGTTTGATGCAAGTTTCATTTACCCTATTTTTTATAGTCAATGGGTGTCACCTCTAGTTATTGTCTCAAAGAAAGGAGGGAAGTGGAGAGTATGTGTATATTATAGAGAATTAAATTTAGCCAGTAGAAAATACCACTTTCCACTACCATTCATTGATCAAGCGCTTGACTCCCTAGTGGGTAAAAAGTACTCCTTTCTAGATGGATTCAATGGACACAACCAGATTAGAATAGCTCTAGAGAACCAAGATAAAACAACCTTCACATTCCCTTGGGGTATATATGCATATTTTGTTCTTCCCTTTCGACTATGTAATGCTCAAGCCACTTTCCAAAGGGTAGTGTTGAGTATATTCTTTGATTTTGCACATGAATCCATGGAAATATACATGGATGATTTCACAACATATGGGGAAACATATGAAGAACCACTTAATAACCTAGATAAAGTATTAAAGAGGTGTCAAGAACATAATATATCCCTAAGTCATGAGAAATGTTTCATGATTAGGACCCAATGGATTGTGCTAGGGCATTTTGTATCAAGTGAAGAGATTCAAGTGGATCCAAATAAAATGTAGATAATCTCCACACTCCTTGTGTCACAAAAACAAAGAGATGTCAGAAGTTTTCTAGGAAATGTTGGCTACTATAGAAGGTTTATTTAGGACTTTAGCAAAATTACAGACCCTTTATTTATTTTACTCACAAAGGATATAGAATTTGAGTGGACCACAGAATGCCAACCCTTTTGAAGCACTCAAGACAACATTGACCAAAGTACATGTCTTGAGAGGACCAAACTAGAATTTTCCTTTCCACATACACATAGATGCTTCTAATTTTGCTATAGGAGCAATACTTGGATAGAAGGATGGTAATAAGGAGTATGCCATATACTACATTAGAAATAACTTACAAGGGACATAACTCAACAATACAGTAACATAAAAAGAGATGTTAGTAGTTTTCTATGCAATTAACAAGTTTAGACATTACATCACAAGATATATAGTCTTTATCCACACTAATCACACCGCAATAAGGTATTTAAATGATGAATAAACCTATGGTTGGTGGCATACTTTTTAGATGGCTATTATTACTATAGGAATTTGACGTCACCATAGTGGATAATCCTAGAAAAACAAATGTGGTGGCTGATTTTCTATCTAGATTACCAACTCGGTTAGAAAAAGATGTTGTTGATGATTCTTTACTAGATGAGCATTTATTTTCTCTAAATCTACACACACCTTGGTTTGTTGATATTTCCAATTATCTAGTCTTAGGATAGATACCACCTCATTTCTCCCCTAGAGAAAAAAGACAATTGATACACAAAAGTTTTCCCTACTCCTGGGTAGTTGGTTATTTATTTTACACATGTCTAGATAATATTATGAGGAGATTCATAAGAGAGGATGAGTTTTATGGAATCCTCAAAACCTACCATGATGAACCCTATGGGGGTCACTTTGCAGCAAATAGTGTTGCACTCAAGATTCTCACCACTGGCTATTACTAGCCTACTCTTCATAAGGATGCAGTGAAATACACAAGGAGTTGTGATAGGTGTCAGAGGATGGGCAAGCCAACTAAAATAGATGAGATGCCTTTGCAACCATAATTGTTACTAGCACCATTTCATAAATGGGGGCTAGACTTCATTGGCCCAATATCACCAACATCAAATAACGAGTATATCTTAGTTTGCACATATTATCTAACAAAGTGGGTTGAAGTTAAAATAATGCAATTTGCTAGAGATGGAAATGTGGCCAAATTCCTATATTAAGACATATTTACAAGGTATTGAGTGCCAAAATAAATTGTAACAGATCAAGGTCCCCAATTCACATAAGAGTTAATTACCAAATTGGTCCAAGAATATGAAATAAAGCATAGGAAATCAACACCCTATCACCCTCAAGACAGTGGGAAAATGAAAGTAACAAATAGGGAGATTGAAAATATCCTAACTAAAATAGTGTAGATTCCCAAGAGAGATTGGGAAGCCAGGTAACCTAAGGAATTGTGGGCCTATAGGAAAACCTAGAAGACTACAACAATTTTTACACCATATGAGTTGGTGTATGGTAAAACAATAGACCTTCCCATTGAATTTGAATATAAAACACTCAATACAACACTTGAATTGGATATGGACTTGACAACAACACAAAAAGAAATATTACACAATCTGAATGGATTAGATGAGATAAGGATGGAAGTTATGCACCGTATTGAGATTGTTCAAAAAAAGAGAGTCAAATGGCATGATAAATTCATCAAAACAAAAGAGTTTAGTGTGGGTGATTGGGTTTTTCTCTATGATTCAAGGTATAAAGATTATAAAGGGAAACTACAAACAAGGTGGCTATGACCGTATGAAATACAACAAGTTTTCCCAAATGGAGCAGTAAAGTTGCAGATAATTGATGTAGTCATATTTTCACTACTAGTTAATGGCCATAGATTGAAAATTTATAAAAAGATGACATAGAAGGATGACTTCCTTCTTTCCTTAATGCATCAATAGGGACCAACTAGTTATTTTGATAATAACATTGTACCAGACAATGGTCCTAATAAAGACATTGTAACAAAAAACAATGATTCAACAGCAGATACTACAAGTTCTCCAGTTGACTCAATAGATGAGCTACATAGCTCACATACTGAGGTCAACTAGGTATAATTTCCCATCACACTTCACATGCACACACAACACACAACACAAGTGACAACAATCAATAATCATTTTCAAGTGCAGTCCATGATGCAGTAGGGACATGTAGCTTCATCAATAAAAAGGTAATAGAGTTAAGAAAGGGACTTGTTGATGCAGGAACTTGGAGCACTTGCCTGTTTGAAATTTCAAAACTTTCAATCGAATTAATTACATGTCATCCACATACACTTCATTTTTTCGTACATGTAGCCATATAGCTATCATTTTATTACATGTAGCTTCATCCATCATATCCCATGTTGCATTCATCAATTTCCATGCATTAAGCATATCATTTCTTATCCCATTACCTATGCATTCCACAGCCTTTCAATTACGACATACCAATCTGTCATTTCATATATCACCAATTACAATTCAGAAATGGTCAAATCATAATCTCACTACATACACTCCTAATCAAATTCACATGAGCTAAGTTTAGTTCACTCTACTTTAACAGGTACACATACTACTTTTTTGTAATTATCATGGATTGTAATTATTTTTTGACATGTTTACGTATTTAATTTTGCATGCTTTGTATTCATTATCATATTTCCACTACATGTAATAACACCCTTGGCCTAGGAAAGTATGATTAAGTGAGGTTACTTAACAACTTAAGTTGGGGGGAGAGTACATTTTTCTTGGTTTTCAAAATTTTATTGAGTTTCAAGCCAAAAACCTTTTTGCAACCCTTTGTCATTTGTTTTTCCCTATTCCAAGCCATAATTCAAGTTGATTCAAGCTTAGAGGAAAAGAAGAAGTTGAATTTGAAGAACACAATTATACAGACAAAAAGTATTGGTGTGGTTGAAGTTGTTAGAAAATAAATTGAGCAAAAATAGAGCAGTTTGCCATCATTAGTAGAGATATTGTTCAGAGAGAACCATCTGCACATCAACAGTTATTGGAAGATAGGTTGGTTTAACCTATTTTTAGACAAGCGGGATGGTTAGATCATTTATTGAAGCTAACAAAATATAACGACATGACAAAACAATTTGTAGAAACACTTCAAAATGATGAAGCCATTATTTGAGGGTTAAGGGTTAATGCGTTGGAAGCTACAATTGCATAAGTGTCCAACTTTCCAAGAGAAGGAGATGAATTCCCAATTAGGGAAAATTTTGTAGCTACCAGAGATGAATTTCTAGAACATGGAGAGATCCTTGAATCAACATCCTAAGGTACTAAAAGGTTATCATTACCATGGATTTGGGATTTTGTTGTTGCATATGTTGTTAAGTATATTACATGTGAAGGTATGAAGTCTCTATTATATACCATTCATTTCAAGCTTTTGAGCCATCTTCGTCATAATAGGAGGGTTAATGTTCCCAACTTTCTTTATAACCTATTGAAACAAATGGATTTTGAATATAAAAGGAAGAGAAACAATAGAACACTATCACATTATTGCTTAGTCATCCTATTGTTAAAAATAATTTTAAGGGTTCAACATCCACATGTTTCATGGGAAAGCTTCTTAATTTGTAGTCATATCAGTAACATTCTTGAAGAACTAGTTGTCCCAAAAAAATTGGAATCACCTATTGCATCAATGAGGGAAATTCCCTCTGGCTCACTTGCTACTTCACCTTCTCACAATAGAGTAGATCTAGAGGAGCAGAGCCTGCAAAATTCACCACCTGCAACCTCTAAGTAACCCCCAACAAAGGATATCCAAGAATCCCCCACTTCTTCCAAAACACCAAGAACTAGAAAGAGGAAAGGTGGATCTTCCTCTACACCCATAAAAGTGCAGAATAAATCCACCTAGCTAAGGCATTCACACCACCTGAAAAAGAAGGGTGTTATGAGGGGTTTAGTCAAGAAGTAGAAGGAAAATATTGTGACATTGGAAATAGATTCAAACTGAAGAAAAAATGTTCCTGGGAATGTTCATACACTAGTTAAAAATAAATGGTATATCTCAAGCAGCTTTGAATTTGATTCAAAGGATGTTTTTGTTGCTAAAAAGACAATGAAGAGAACCCCACAAAGCCCTATCAGTGAGGGTTGCGATTATACTGTGGGTGATGATGATCAATTTTTAGAGAAGGATGAAAATGTGTTTGTAGAAGAGAGGAATGTCAAGAAATAGTTGCAGGAAGCATTGGATGGAATCAAACAATTAGAGAAATTGGTAAAGTCTTATGAACAGAGAGACAAAGAAAGAGACTTCAAAATTAAGGATTTAAAAGAGAAGATTCACACATATGGGCATGGGTCTAAATTGGACTTACTTGCACAACTTTTCATAGTGAAGGTAGGAAATACATAAATTATAGCTAAACGCAGAATACCCCTTTCATAAGAACTCCAACTTATGACACTACAATGTCTCTAGGATATCAATTATGGAAAATAACTCAAGAATTCTCCCAGAAAAGAAAAGTGTGGGAGAACGAAAAAGAAAGGATGATTTCATACCACAATAGAGTATTGGAAAATAAGGAAGCTGAATTGAAAAATATGTGTTAAAGTTAAGGAGATAGAAGACAAGGCTACTCAAATCATTAAATGCAGACCTCCTGCTAGAGTTTATGCTTTGTTTTTACAAGATAAATTCTTGAGTTTCCAATTTAGTCAACTGGACAGTAACTTGTAGAAGACAACTGAGATGGGGGTGAGTTAGTAGTACACTAAAACATAAAAACCCTTATAAACATTCAGATAAACGTAATTAACCCTTAATCTATTAGAATGATTTAGCATGAAAGCAAATAACAGATCCTGAAACACATCAACACCATGCACAACAAAACACCAAATTTATGTGGAAAACCCAAGAAGGGAGAAAGCACGATGAGGATTATCTCACAATATAAATTAATTGCAACATTGAATACAATAGGCTCACTATTAGAGGGCTCATTTCCCAGAAGAAAGAAGGGCTTACTACCAATGGCTCACTTCTAGATTACAATAAAGAAGAAAGAAGAATGGTACAGTAAGAAATCCATCTCAATGCAACAAAAACATCTACACATCATCACCAACACATTCGTAGCCTCTCTGAAGATTGTAGACACCTTTTGCCCATTGCTTCCAATGGTCTAACTCATTAAATCTCTCACTGCAATTCAAAAATTCTCACTTCAAAAATTTGTAATTCACATCACACTCTTTCTACACTATCCTCCATCAACACAACACTTATTTATACCTTCTTTAACCTTGAAAACATTCTCCAAGGTCGGCTATGCACCTCAACCATGCAAATTCAAATTAGTTTGGCACCAAGTGTTCCCACAATGGAAAGGAATGAAAGTGGACCACATCACATCTTAAATCGGACCCAAATCATACATATACACCATGCCACGCTTTCACAATCATTGAAGAAAATCAACAATTAGTGTTAACACCCAAGTTCAATCGAACCTATGTAACAACATTATAATTTAAGTGCACGCTTCCTCAAATCCAAAGATGACTTGTGGACCACACACAACACTTGAACACAATCTGGAATATTCCACAAACACCCTAAAATCCAACAAATTCTTTTGCAACAACTTTCACCTTAAGAATGTACACACCCAGTACACTCAAACAACCTTCCATACATTGTAACTCAAAAAACCACCTTGCAGAGCACTAGACCATGAAATAATTCAATTGAATGTAGATATGAACTTTTTCAACACACTTCTAGAATTGCAAGAACAAAAACCAAACTTTGGAGAAATGCGGAGCAAAACCATTTCTCCCAAACAACATTGCAACACAGTTCACATACTAGTGAAAACAACTTCTGCACAATGATCCAAACCAATAAATTTTGGATATAACACCTATGAACACCTTTGATCAACATATCCAAATTGCACAAGCAGATCTTCAACCATGAAGAAATGCAGAGAAAAACCAAAACACCACTCTATATGCCAAAGCACCTTTGCAACACACTGTTTCCTCTTTTATTCAATTTTTTTCAAAAGCACTTGGAAACCAAGAACTAGAAACATAGTCTTGTCATCTTCAACACTTCATCATCACCATCAGACCAACTGCAATATAGCTATATATCCATAAACAAAAAATTATCAAAGCAACACCAAAGGTTTATAGTAGTAGAGCTTACTAATGACAACATAATAAAACTAATCAAAAAATCATTAGAACTTCTCAACCATTACCAGTCATCAATGACAACACAAACATAATCATGTTGACATCAATGAAAACACCAACTACTCATACTTGCAACATCCATGTCATTTTCTTTTTTTATTGACTATGGGTACCTATTTAAACTGAATGGAGATGAAATATTCCTTGAAACTATCTACCATCCATTTGTATGGAATTATCTTATAATATTTTGTTTGATATTCATTATTGATTTAATTCATAATGAGTTGTGAATCTCCATAAAATAAGAGATGTTGGATGTTCTATAGTATTCGTAATGTGATACCTTCGATGAAAGTCTCATACTTTTCTATGTTTTATGTATATGGGAAACTTAATTTAAAATATTTGTGGATGAAATCACCTTGAGGAGTGGAAAATAGAATTAGTGTGCTTGATATTTTTTATATGAACCATCAAAATATAATTTCTAGGATATTGAATCATCTAGAGTGAATATTGACTCATCAAGAAAGTTTACGATTAAAGAATGAGTATATGCTAATAGAACTTATTGAATATGGGTACCTATTTAAACTAAATGGAGATGAAATATTCCTTGAAACTATTTGCCATCCATTTGTAGGGAACTATCTTATCATATTTTGTTTGATATTCATTAATGATTATTGACAATGGGTACCTAATAAACTAAATGAAGATGAAATATTCCTTGAAACTATCTACCATCCATTTGTAGGGAATTATCTTATCATATTTTGTTTGATATTCATTATTAATTTGATTCATAATGAGTTGTGAATCTCCATAAAATAAGAGATGATGGATGTTCTATAGTATTTCTATTGTGATACCTTTGATGAAAGGCTCATATTTTTCTATGTTTTATGTATATGGGGAACCTAATTTGAAATCTTTGTGGATGAAATTTCCTTGAGGAGTGGAAAATAAAATCCATAAATGCTTGATCTTTTTACAAGAACCATCAAAATATAATTTCTAGGATATTGAATCATCTAGAATGAATATTGTTTCATCAAGATATTTTGTGATTAAAGAATGATTATATGCTAATGGAACTTCTACTAGTTGATCAATCATGACTTATTTGTTTATTTCTCTTTTTTCCACATATTCTATGGTCAAAATTGCTAAGAAACGTGACCCATTTTCTATATGAGTTGTTACTTTGAAGGTAAATGACAAATATGTGATTCATATTATAGCTATGATACATGGGGATATGTCCCCTAGCCTTTTGTAGGTGTACCCCACAAGAACATTCCAAGGACATGGGGATACCTTAGAAACACCCCCTGTCATCCCCTAACCCTCAATTGTTCCCAAAAACATCACAAAAATGTAGAAATTTGGGGACAATTGTCATCCCAAAGATAGTTAAGAACATCATTGGTGTCCCCCAAGCATCCCAATGATGACTAGCCATCCCCACTTTAAAATAATAATAAAAATACACAAAAACTGTGAAAATTTTTATAATATAACAAAGAATGCCTAGGAATTTAGGTCAGTAGGTAAAGATTGATACTCAAGGGTTTTTGTATGCCAGGGTAAGCTTTCAAACTTAAATTCCAAATAGGTGTCAACTCTGATACTCTATTATAAGTGAGATGTACATCTCTAATTTTTGGTGAGATATTTGTAAAGGATGTCGGAAAAAGTTTGGGAGACTCCATGATATCTCTTAGTAGAGTGTACATCCCACGAATGGATTTGGACATTGCATTTGGATACATATTTTATACTTTGAATTTTAAAAAATGAACTATTGATGTTATAGGGTCCAATTAGTTCATGGTCTTGGTTGTACAGATAGCTTATAAACAAATTCTCTTATAGCGACCATACTATTATTGTAGGATACTAATATCAAATACAACACAAAATACTTAAAAGGAAGATTTACCATGGTCTAAGCTCTACATTCCAAACAATAAATCTGTAATTAGATATTTATGAGGTGTTTTGGGAATGAGGGGAGCTTTCCTACACATCCCTTCTTGTCTTCCTCACTAGGGATGTGTAGAGAGATTTCATAGGTGTTTCATCCTTGAAATGTGGAGGATAATGGGACTACATTATTGGTTGAGTTATTTAAGAGAATGTTTACCATGCTCCAAGCTCTTTATTCCAAACTATAAATTTATAAATAATTTTTTTATATGCTACACAATTAGAATTGACCTTACTAGTAGTAGTTTAAGTTCAACTTATAGATATAGAGGCAAAAATTAACACTTCGTTAACTATTAGTTTATGGCTGATGTGAAATTATGTTTTAAATTGGATATTTGTGAGATGTTCGGGAATGAGAGGTAAGATTCCCTACATATCCCTTGTTGTCTTCCTCCCTAGGGACGTGTAGAGAGATTTCGTAGATGTTTCATCCTCAAAATGTGGAGGGCAATGGGAGTGCATTCTTGTGGTTATGAGTATAGTCTAATTTATCTTTCCAATATGGTTATGAGCATAGTCTAATTTTAATTTAGGTGAGGATGAGATAGAGGCATAGCAACAAAAGATCTTAGATTGTCTACATTTTGTCATTTTGTACTTGTAGCCTTTTGGCCTTTCCATTTTATTGTATTATGTATATGCACATTGAAATTATTAGACATTGCAAGTTTGTTAATTTGTATGTCAACTCATAAATATGGTTCTATAATGTACATGATAAATGCTTTGGGTATGAATAATTCAAATTTCCTATATTTTTAAATTTTTTGTATCCTAAATTCAGTGAATGGGTGCAATGGATAGTCTTTGAGGATTCCCTTGTAGTTTTTCATAGTTGCCTCAACGTTGGTCATGCGACAATGGATTGCTCGAGCAATAGGAGAAAGAAATATTTCTAGAGGAAATGGGAGCATGCTTTACCTTCTCTACCTCTCAAGATGCCCTTGGTGAGTAGTGAGGACAACACCTCATCAAATTGTTGCATGTGTTGTTATTGATGTCAACAAATTTGTATTGTGAAAAGTTGCATGTGATGCAATCAAAGATGTAATTATTGTCTGTGGGAGTGTGAATGTTGTATTCTTTATCCCTTGATGTAAAGCATTGTTGAAAGAAAGTATGTAAGGTTTCATGTAGTCAAAGGCACAAGAAGAAGCTCAAAAAAAATCTCTACATTCCTCGGCATTTGAAGATATGGCCTTGTGGTTTTGAAGTTAGATAGAGACAAGTGTGAAGCAATATATGTTCCTGATTTCAGAGCATAGAAGTTACCGTAGAAGATTCCAAAGCTAGCAGAGTAGTACAATGTTGTTGCAACCTAAAGAAGTTAGAGGAATGCTTCACATTTTATCGCATTACAATATCTAGCTTTCTTGTTTAGATGATAAGTTCAAATTGTTTGTATGTTTTCTCATTTTAAGTTTCGGGTGTCTAGGTGTACTACAAGTTTGGTTTTCAATGTTCTATCTCAAGACTATGTATTCAAATTTTGCAAGAGAAGTTGGGTTTTTCCCAAGTTCTTTACACCCTAAGTGTTTCAGATGGATGTGCACTTTATGTTCTATCTTGTTGCTGACTTGTTCCAGGTGGTTTCTGATTAGTTAAGTGACATCTTATGTCTCTAGGCAACAATCATTTATCGGTCCTGCTTATCGCTTGCCTCAATTCAAAAATATTTCCCTAAGCCTAAAGTATAAAGTAAATATTGTGAGTGGGCCCCATTTGTTCGTGCAAGACTCTTGCTTCACGTAAGCATTTGTTCTCAAGACTATGCCTCTGCGAGTATCCAAAATGGTGACACATGTAAAGTTTTTGTGGCTTTGCGCATGGATTTTGTTATGCAGTGTTTGTTTTGCGAATGTGTGAAATGTCGAAAAGTGCCATGTGTGTGTTATGGGATGGCCTTGGGACTTTTCAACACAATATATTCGCTTGAGGTTTGAATGTGAGTCGTTCTTTTTTTTCTGCAAAGATTGAAGATCAATAGATGAGATTCAAACATGTTCTAGCAAATATTTTTCGGGTTTGAACTTTGCTCTATATAGGACAACATGGCTACATTTGGAAATGTTTTTCCAGGCCGACTTGTGTTTGTTCAATGGATCTAAATTTTGGTCTAGGGCAACATAGTTGTGTTATCTATCACCGCATATTGGTGTTTATGCAAATTGTGTTAGCATTGTAAAAGTGTGTGTGACAATATAGTTTTGTGTTTGTACATGATTATGTAATTTGGTCGAGCTATTCATGATCAATTCTTCATGTCACAAAATGCTTAGGTGATGCTAAGCAAAGCATGTATGGGAGCTCTGAAATTGACAAAGCGTAATTGCAAAATCACTCTGTAAGTGTATGATAGAGATCTTGTTGTAATTTGTAATTCATCTTTCTGTACAGAGGTAGTTGTCTCTTGTAGTTTATGGTTGAAGCCACTATTTCAATGAGGTTGGTATTTGTTATATGCTGAGGTTGGTGCCTCTTGTGTTTTTAGTTGGTGCTCAATTTATGAGATTGTTTCTTTGAAAGGTTGATGCCTATCAGATTTTTTTGGGGATTGGTGTCTCCTATAGGCTGGTGCCTACAAATCATATGTACTATCTGATATTTATTTGTGAGGTTGGATTTGGGCAGTAGATCCAAGCAGCTTTTTCTCACTGTGGTTTTTATCTTTAGGGTTTCCACATAAATCTAGTGTGTGTTCTCATTTTTGTCCCTAATGTCTTTTTTAAGTATAATGGTGCTTAACTGTTTTGATTGTTAAAATTGGATATATTGATTCAACCTCTCAGTATATTTGTGTTCAACAATTGGTATCAGAATTAAGTTTCGTGATACAACCTAACAGCTGAAGGTGGATCTTGGAATAGAACATATGGCTCAAAAAGAGTCCTCTTCTAAAGCACTAATGTTTGATGGCTCTAATTATGCCTTCTAGAGCATAAGGATGGAAGCATACTTGACCTCATTAGGGTTTGATGTGTGACAATTAGTTGTGAATGGTTATACTACCCATGCAACTCCTCCAACAAATCTAACTATGAAGAAAGAATGTGAGTATAATGCTAAAGCTAAGGATGTTATTTTGAGTGGGCTAACAAATTTTGAATTTGTCAAAGTTATGCACTACAAGTCTGCTAAGGGCATCTGGGATAAACTTCATAGCATCTATGTAGGTGATGAAAAGGTCAAGCAAGCTAAGTTACAAACTCACATAAGCATGTTTGAAAATCTGGAGATGAAATAAGAAGAGAACATTGTTGATTATCTGCTTTGTGTGGATGAAGTTGTTAGTGCCATTAGAGGGCTTGGAGATGAATTGAAAGCCTATAATTGTCAATAAAATACTCATATCTCTCTTCCTAAGGCATGATGCAAAGGTTTCAGCTATTAAAAAAGTTAAGAGATTTAAATAAGTTTTATTTGGATGATTTGTTTGGATCTCTCACATCAAAGGGAGAAGTTGTTTTCAAAGCATTCAAAAAGGAGAAAAACAAAGAATTTGGTCCTTGCAATGACTTGAAGATGAAGAAGATAATTTTGTGAGGAAGTTGAGGAAAGGCTCTTGCAAGTATAAAGGTAAGTTACCCCCTCAAATGTTTTAATTGTGGTAAAGTTGGTCACTTTTCTTCTAAGTGTCCTTTTGGTGAGAATCAAAATAATGATCAGAACAAAAATAAAAAGAACTTTCACAAGCACAAGAAGAACCTCTATTCAAAAGAGGATTATGACACATCTAAGGAAAGTGATCAATGTGCTTTTGAAGAAGAATGAGGAGAAATTATATTCATGGCAACTCAAGTTCTAGAAAATGAAGAAAACCATGAAAAGAGGGCGAAGACCTACTCAATCCTAATGGAGAAGAATGTGAAGTAGACCTTGAAGGAGAACTTGTCGCTACAATAACTGGTCTGAAAGCAAAAAGGAAAGAAAATAAAAAATTGAAAGGGAAACTTGAAGAATCTGAAAGATTGATTATTGATCTAAAAGTTCAGATGGAGGAAGCAAAGAGAATAGAAGATGTCTCGTAAAAAAAATTGAAGGCAAAAGAGATGGACTGTGAAAAAATTGAGGCAAAGATTGTATCTTTAAGAAAAGATTCAGAAAAGGCCATGTGTCAATTTAACTGATCTGAAAGCAAAAAGGAAAGAAAATAAAAAATTGAAAGGGAAACTTGAAGAATCTGAAAGATTGATTATTGATCTAAAAGTTTAGATGGAGGAAGCAAGGAGAATAGAAGATGTCTTGTCAAAAAAATTGAAAGCAAAAGAGATGAACTGTGAAAAGCTTGAGGCAAAGATTGTATCTTTAAGAAAAGATTCACAAAAGGCCAAGTGTCAATTGGACAGAGACTTAAAAGGCACTAAAATTCTAGATGAGATCTTAAGTTGCCAAAGGTCACCTCTCATCAAGTTTGGTATTGGGTTTGGTGAAGGTCAACATGCAACTACAAAGAAATCTGATGAGAATGTTGTTGGCAGTTCAAAGGTTGATCAATTCAAGAAGATTGAAGATTGAAGGAAGAAAAGGGCTTCACCAAGGTCAACAATCAGAAGAGAAGATCCAAAGGTTTAGTTCATGCAAGGCAAACCTTTACAACCAGGTCAAACTACTCTTTCTCTAGTTATATTGTTTTACATGCAATCATTTTGGGCTTAAGGCAATAAACTGTAGAAGATTTACCATAAGGAGAAATAATTTTGTGAGCAAGAATTCTTTTGCACCCTTGGTTGACTTCAATGTCATATGTTACAAGTGTAACAATTTTGGGCATAAGGAAAAAATTTGTAGATGTGACTTAAAATGCCTTCCAGATCAGAGAAGAAAGAGAAAGTGAATATCTCTATTAATCATAAAGAAAAAACTAAAAGGGAGTGGAAGGCAAAGAATGAAAATTAGAAGCCAAAGAAGTCTATAATTGCTCAAATTGCATTTCGTATTCAAGAGAATCCATGGATAATTGGTAGTGGGTGCTCTAATCACATGATTGGAGATAAAAGCAAGTTCATTAGCTTAAAGAAATGGAATGGTGGCTCAATCAAATTTGGTGATAATACCACTGTAAGGATTCAGGGAAAAGGAATTCTAAGCATTGATGGGAAGAATGAAACTCATGATGTTCTATATGTAGAAGGACTAAAACACACTCTTCTGAGTGTAAGTCAGATGTGTGACAAGGGCTACAATCTCATATTTCATGCTCAAGGATGTGACATCAAGAAAAATGGAGAACTTGTTGCTGAAGCAAGTAGATTTGAAGGTAACTTGTACAATCTTACTGAAGTCAAAGCAAGAAGTTGTCTTTGAGGACAACTAGATGAGAGTTGGCTATGGCACGAAAGAATGGGTCATATCAACTTTGATAATATTTTCCAAACATGTTGTGGGAGACCTGCCAAAGATTACTAAGCCTGCAAACACCTTCTGCAAAGAACGTCAAATAGGGAAACAAACAAGGACAAAACTCAAGACAAAGGAGCACTCTACTACAAAACCATTGCAATTGATTCATACAGACTTGTGTGGACCTACAAGAACACAAGCCATGCAAGAAGAAAGGTATTTTATGCTATTCATTGATGATTTTACTAGAATGATTTTGGTAGTTTTCTTCAGAGAAAAATCTAAAGCCTTTAATAAGTTCAAAATCTTTACGGTTGTGGTTGAAAATGAAATGAGATCAAATATAAATTGTCTAAGGTCTGACAAAGGTGGTGAGTTTACCTCTAATGAGTTTGAAGATTTTTGTGAAGAACATGGAATCAAAAGAGAGTACTCTACTACTATAACTCCTCAACAAAATGTAGCAGAAACAAAGAATAGAATTGTTCATGAGATGGCTAAGACAATGTTAAATGAAGCAAAGTTGTTTGATGTATGTTGGAGAAGCAATTCATACTATTGTGCACATCCTTAACAAAGGACTAATGAGGGCTAATGATTGCAAGACACCTTATGAGTTATGGTATGGCAAACCTGCATCTATCAAGCATTTCAGGATATTTGGAAGTAGATGCTACATCAGAAGGCATGAAGAAAATTTGAGCAAATTTGAGACCAAATCAAATGAAAGTATATTTCTTGGCTATTCATCAAGAAGCAAAGCATACATATGTTACAACAAAAGACTACATAAAATTGTTGAAAGTATAAATGTGAAGATTGGTGAGGATCTACACCATCTACCACAAACTAAGAGGAATCAACATCTTGGATCATCAATTAGTATAGAAGAAGAAGAAGACAAAAGCACATATGAAGAAGTTGAAAATCCAAAGAATACAAAAGCCCCAACTGAGTATGTTCAAAAAAATCATTCTAATAAATAGATTTTAGGAAACAAGGATGATGGAGTTATGACTAGGAGAAGACTAGCTAGAATGGATGAACAAGTAAAATTTTGTTTGTTATTTGAAATTGAGCACAAGAATTTTGTAGAGGCTAGCAAAGATGAAAATAGGATTAATGCAATAGAAGAAGAGCTAAATCAGATTGAAAAGAATGATACTTGGGAACTTCTTCCAAGACCTAAGAACAAGAATGCAATTGGTACCAAATGGGAATTCAGAAACAAATTGAAGGAAGATGGGAAAGTAATGAGGAACAAAGCAAGATTGGTCTGCAAATGATATGCTCAAATAGAAGGAATTGACTTTGAAAAAACTTTTGCTCATGTGGCTAGAATGGGAGCAATTATGATGTTTTTGGCATATTCAATCTATAAGAACTTCAAGGTTTATCATATGGATGTCAAATTAGCATTTCTTAATGGAAATCTTGAAGAAGAAGTATACATTGAGCAACCTAAGGATTTCAGTTATTTGAGAATGAGTATGTTTGCAAATTGAAAAAGGCATTATATGGTCTCAAACAAGCCCCTAGGGCTTGGTATGCAAGTTTGGACAAGTACTTACTCCAACAGGGCTTCAAGAAAAGTACCATAGATAGCAATTTTTACATCAAAATTGAGGATGGCAAGGATGAAATGTGTAAGAAGTTTACAGAAGAGATGTAAAAAGAATTTGAAATGTCTATGATAGGTGAGGTATCATTCTTTCTTTGACTCCAAATTGCTTAATCGAATGATGGTATTTGTATCTCTCAAGCAAAATATATCAAGGAGATGTTAAAGAAGTTTGGTATGGAAGATTGCAAACCAATGAGTACTCCTATGGTAATAGGTTGTCATTTGAGCAAAGATGATGAGTCACCTCAAGTTGATCAAACTTTGTATAGGTCTATGATCGGGGGCCTACTATACTTAACAACATCTAGGCCTAACATTATGCAGATTGTCTATTTGGTTGCAAGGTTTCAAACTCATCCAAGAGAACTCATGTGAAGGCAGTCAAGAGAAATTTCAAATATTTGAATAGCACTCTGGATTATGGATTGTGGTATCAAAAAGGTGATGACTTTTCCCTAAGTGCATATACTAATGCAGATTGGGTTGGCAGTATTGATGATAGAAAAAGTACCAATGGTGGAGCTTTCTGTTTGGGAGACAAATTGGTCCCATGGTTTAGTAAAAAGCAAGATTCAGTGTCCTTATCAACAGCAGAAGCAAAGTACATAGCTGCAACATCCTGCTGCACTCAAGTGTTGTGGATGAAGCAAACATTGAAGGATATCAAGGTATTGTATGATGAGCCCATTCCTATTTTATATGACAATACAAATGCCATCAATATTTCAAAGAATCTAGTAATGCATTCTAGAACCAAACACATATTTATCGAGTATCACTTTTTAAGATAGAAGGTTGCAAATCAAGAGGTAAAATTGGAATATGTACCTACAAAGGATCAAGTTGCAAACATTTTTACAAAGGCACTTTCTAAAGACACGTTTGAATATCTTAGCCAAAAGTTAGGGGTTATTGCCCCTCCTAACTAGATGCATAAATGGTGCATCTATCCAAGGAGAGCAATTCAAAACATATTTTTAACCCTGGATTGATAAGGGGGCTACCTTTCAAGGGGACACATAGAAAGAATCTAAGAAGGATGATAAGATTTGTGCAAACTAGGGGAGCTTGTATGTTGTTGTAGGTATATAGGAAGACCACTAGCCCTATACCCTTGATGTCCAAGGGGGAGAAATTGCATATTAGGTTAGTGTTGCCATCAATGCCAAAGGGGGAGATTGTTGCATGTGTTGTCATTGATGTCAACAAAGTTATATTGTGGAAAGTTGCATGTGATGCAATCAGAGTTATAATTGTTGTCTATGGGAGTGTGAATGTTGTATTCTCTATCCCTTGATGTAAAGCATTGTTGAAAGAAAGTATGTAAGGTTTCATGTTGTCAAAGGCACAAGAAGAAGCTTGGGCGAATGCTCTGCATTCCTCTGCATTTGAAGATATGGCCTTGTGGTTTGGAAGTTAGACAAGGACAAGTGTGAAGCATGTATGTTCCTAATTTTAGAGCATAGAAGTTACCATATAAGATTCCAAAGCTAGAAGAGTAGTACAGTGTTATTGCGAATTGAAAAACTCAAAGGAATGCTTCACATTTCACCACATTACAATATCCGGCTTTGTTGTTTGGAGGATAAGTTCATATTGTCTGTATGTTTTCTCATTTCAAGTTTCAAGAGTCGAGGTGTACCACAAGTCTAGTTTTCAATGTTCTATCTCAAAACTGTGTATTCAAAGTTTGCAGGAGAAGTTGGGTTTTGCCCAAGTTCTTTAAACCCTAAGTGTTTCAAATGGGTGTGCACTTTATGTTCTATTTCATTATTAACTTGCTCCAAGCGATTTCTGGTCGATTAAGTGACATCTTATACTAATTAATTCCCCCACTCCCCCCCTTAGTATATTTGCGTTCAACACATATGGTATTAGTGATGTCTACAAGGCCATTCTAGAAGAGGTTCCTATAGGGAGAAGGAATTTGAGCAAAATAGGGGTTTGGGGAAGATCCAAGTGCAAAGGTCACCCATGTCTAATAAAGAAAAAAGGGAGGTGGAGTTCTGAGAGAGGCTCTCAAGCTGCCCTCCATGTCGTCCTAATTCAAGAGTAGTATATAAAAAAGGGAAGAACAGCCAAGGACAATTTTATGTCAAGGAACAAATGGAAGGGAATGATCAATGCTCCCTAAAGAGTTTTCATGTCTAACTGCCTTGATTCAGCTGGTCCCTTTTGGTCCTTGGGTAGCATGACTTGAGTTTGTTATTTCAGCTCTTTTGTTGATTGTTTGCCATTATGATGCAGCCTCGGTGTTGTTTGATCCATGTTGTTGTTCTTTGTTGCTGGCTGGGCTTATTGCATTAACATTCTTGTTATGTTAAAAAACATTAGTTGCCCTTACAAAACCTACTACTTATCAAAAAAAAATTGTTGTTCTCTACCATCCCCTTAAGAAAGGCTTCCCATCCCCTACCATCCCAAAAATACATCCCCATATTTCCTGCCGTCCCCATTCTAGAAACTTGGTGTAACATTGTATTACACAAAAATCTTCGTTAGGAGCCTGTAATATCATGTACAAGTTATTTTAAGTAAAGCATAAAATTCCATTGCATTTGACCTGTGACAAAGGAAGGAAATGTCAACTAAAGGTGTGACCATCAAATGTTCAAAAAGCAGTCTCTAAAATTAAGTGTACAGCCTACCTCTGACTGATGTGAAAACCTCCAATAAATTGCTCACTGATACTTTCATCAATCAATTTTCTTGAATAGAATTTTATAAGCAAAAGTTTGAACCGCATTCAACTTAATTTTAAAATAAATGGCTTGACCTTCAACTAGAAATGAACCTGATGTAATTTGCAGCTACGATGATAACCTTCCTAGCTATAGAAGCATTAAAATAAAAGGCTTCTTAATGAGCAAAAACATTCTGTAATTTTGACAATGCTGGCATGCAATTCACACATTCAACTTGTAGCATTTTGGTATCATAGTGGAGATGCAAAAATTTCCATGGCCATAGAAAATATCCAGATTTTAAGGAAAACTGTCCGGGTGGCAGGAAAGGAGAAACCTTGTGTCCCCTTATCACTGAATTACAAGCGAATCAAAACATTCTACAGGGTAATTCCTCGCAACATCTGTGTCAGAGTTATCCACTATAGTAAACTGAACAAAAATGTTAATAAATAGAATGAGAGGAATTTGTTTCCTCAAGCACCTTAAGTTGACCAGCAATGGGTTGTCTTCCCTTTCTAAGATTAAAGGGTAGAAAATTGTAACCAGATCACCATATTTCCGCACGCCTGTAGGAGATAATTTAAGAAAACAAAAGGACAAACCTATTGGACAACTAAAATGTTGCTAAATTAAATTTTGTGTGAGTTGATAGAGATATATTATTTCATAAGAAATGGAAATATCTGCTGCCCAATCAAGCAATACTAACACCGGCAAACTTCCATACCAAATTTTACTCATGCATCATGTCGGAACATAAGATTCTAGCATCAGTTGTGTCCGGATGGGTGACGTGACATCCACAATTAAATATGTAAACTTCCAATTCTTATCTGTTTTATCCTTGAACATTTCACTGTATACTTTACCAGCTCCATGGGGACCACGAATTTGAAAATTCACCTGGAAAAAAAAAAATTTAAATCATGAGCTTTGGATGTATTGACTTGAATAATATTCCACCAATCAGCTTAGACTCCCTTTGAAATTGAGCATAACAATGTTTTGATTTAAATATATATTCCACCAATCAGCTTAGACTCCCTTTGAAATTGAACATAACAATGTTTCATCTATTTCAGTGATGTATTAGTAAGTTTCAGTTATGGATAGAAAGCAGTGTTCCATGCAGATGCATCCCCAGGGATGTGGATGACATCCCTGATGTTCCAGACGTCCAAGGGATTTAAGGATTTGGATGGGACATCTCCTTTTTTATGACTGGATGGTCTGCTCCATTTGGTGCTTAAAAATAAAAATAGTAACTTATAAGATAATAATACTAAAAAGCTAAAAGGTTTGTGTGGCTTTGAAGGTCTTAATTTGGGTCTTAATATTTAGATCAATAGTTCATAACTTCATAGCATCATTAATATTTGAATCAACACATCATAGCTATTCCTTACAGAAAACCACATCATGAATTTATTGGAAATGCTTGCAAACAGAAATCTCATGGCCGGTCATCCTTGTATTGCGAGAGCATGGAAGGTGGGTTGCCCTTCCATCCCTCAGTCCACCTTGGAGGCTGGCTGTCCTCCTTGATCAAACCCAAGAGCATGGAAGGCTGGTCTTCCATTCCACCTCCTGGCCCATGAGCAGGGAACGCTGGCTGTCCATTCCATCTTGGGGTGGCATACTTGATAAGAGCATGAAGGCTGGTCTTCCTTCACCTCTCATGAACTTGGAAGGCTGGCCATCCTTCCTATTTGCAAGACACTCACAAATTCAAGATATGATTCCTCAAGGAATTTGCTAGAATATTTCTAAATAAATACCTCTTAATGAAATGATAGATTTACTCTTAAATGGCTGCCACCAATTATATTTCAGAATATTACCAATGGCTGTTGTCAATCTCTATTCCAAAGAGATGTCTTACATTTCTTATCCTCATTTTTCCTTTTTCCAACTTAATCTCTTTTCCAAATAAAGTGTCCTCTATTTTATATCTTCCACTTGAGGGCAGAAAGTCACACCTTTTCACAATCATAGCCTTGCCAAGAGTCGTGCCCTTTCCCAGATGGAGTGCTGCCTTCAGACTCCTTAATTTATTTTAATTTTATGCTAATCGCCTTCCTTTCCATGATTGACCATTTAGAATAGGCTGCGATAAATATTAGGCTATGATTGTTTTTTCCTAGGGTTGCGATCCATTATGGGCAGGGGCATGACACTTTTTACGAGGACTAGACAAAAAACCTGCCACATAAAAAAGAAGTGATGATCTTTACAAATTTGTTTTCATCAGTTTTGGAAAAAGAGGCATGAGCTGAATTTTACCATGGGTAATGCAACTACTGGTACTGTATCTATCAAGTTACATCACTCCTAGTGTGAGTCAATTGGCAAGGCTTGAGATAATCTTTTGAGTTTTTTAATGAGATGAAAATCATGGAGTACAAAATTTGAACAATATATACAAGGCATATTAGCCATGTCCCTAAGAAGTCAAAACAAGGGAGGTTCAAGTTAAAAACAATTGAGCGAAAACAAACTGGGAAGAAAACGGGAAAAGAAAAGAAATTCTTTCAAGTAATCATCCCAAAGCATGTTTAGGGTCAACCAAGGTTAGATATATAGAATGGTCAACATTGACCCACTTGACAGAAAGTGAAGTTTTAGAATATACCATTGAAAAAAATGAGACAAAATGGTTTTCTTTTTCAATTTGGAGGATTTGCTACGATGATATAAGGTAAAGTGAAATGGCCCCCTTGGTCTCACAAGCATGCTTGCTAGGCTGGTACCTAAAATATTACCTTTACCTAGACCAATCTGTTTCCAGATGAACCCAAAATTTCTGATGTAAGGTAGTCAACTGCTACAGGAGTTCCCCAACTTGCCTCTCCACTAAAGAGAACACATGCATTCAAGCTTATGGTTTTCCAAGATCACAAATCTCAAAATATTCTTAATTACTTAGTAACATTAGTCAAAGCCATAGTGTTATTTTCCAGCTATTTATTGAAAGGAATAACTGATAAATTTATGTGTAACATGGTATTTGAAGAAGACATCCAAAATTGTAAACGATAAGAACACAGAATTGAAGGAAAATGATCCAACTCTTAAATATCTATAATGGAAATGCATTATTCTGGTAACAACTGACAGTTAAAAGGAATCTTCTTTATCATCATCCTTTAGCATTCTGATCACCAAGTGTGATGCCACTTTAAACATAGATCAAGATGGCTTATATAATTGAGAAACAGTAATTTTACTTAACTCTGGGTGGAAAACATGCCAGGAGACTGGAAGAATGAATTGTTATTTTTCTTACTTCTAATTGTAATTGCTCATCATATTACACATGTACTAGGTTCTTTTAGTAATGAAAATGCTTCCAAACTGGTATTCAAACTCAGAACTTTGAAGTGATCCATTAGAAGATTTGTTATGTTGTGCACAGTTACATTGTTTGCATTTAATGTTTACCTCAACACGTTCAACTCCATCTTCATCAGTCCATTTTTTATTAGGAATTCGCTGGCGGGCAGCACGATTCCTACTTTCCTGGCCATACCCAGTGATAGGAGATCCTATTCGGACTTTAACCTGACAACAAAATAAGTTCCAAGTAAATCCAATGCCTTGATATTTCCACATTCAACAACATAATAACCCAAGAAAAAGTCTCCTGTAAAACAAGAACAAATAAATCCTCTATTCACCTGACTGTCATTCTGTACTCTCTCCAAGGCCTTCCCAAAGATCTTGTACCTGTCCAACAGATTTAGAAAGCATTAATAGTGACAATCAAAGCTCTACATCCATGTAGACATTTCACAGTACAATTTCAATGTATCCATAAAATAAATCTCCTACTCCAAAAATCACATAATATATTTACCATTAACATGTTCAGTTTGGATAGTGAAAACAAATATGTTAACACAGTAGTTCACATAATGATAGGATACAATGGTTCACAACACAACTTTGCTCGATATTGACTGTATATTTAATGCCCATATTATATAGTGATTGATAATGTCTACATTTAATACTATAGCGCTTTCACCCCCCCAACGAAATCTTTAACTACATTTTCAAGACAGTGGAGGCCAATCTGGGGACAAAGACAAGGAAAAATACCCAAGTCAGAAAACTGAGGAAGAGTACAACAATGTCCAACATTCACAAATTAAAAATAATCAAATATTGTTAAAAACATGTCCCTTTCTCTCTCCATATATGGGGAAAGGTATGCATTAATAGTTTTTTCTCTGCATAATTAGACTTGGGTGCTAGAAGAGACACCAGGGGTATTACTCTGCTTTCCCCTAGGATTGTCCTACCAAGCTCTGTTAGCCCTGCAAATTCCACCATGAACATGAATAGGTCCTACTTTGGCCCTTTCATAGCAGTGGACAATGATGATTTTTGTCAGTTTTTCTGGCTTACGCTTTGCTAGAAATTTGTTACAGTATTAAGCTCTAGCCTTGGCTTCCAACTCCAAAGCCATGGCTCTTTCATGATGGTAGAGGATGATGTTTTCTGTTAGTTCTTCAGGCACAAGCTTTATTAGAAATGGTCAAGAGTGATGTTTTCAAGTTCTGGTGCAGGTTTTGTTAGAGATGAATGACAGTATTGGTATTTAGCCTTGGCCTACTCTGAGACTACTGTTAATCAACTTTGAGCTCCACCGAAGGGCTTTCATTCAAATTGCAATTTGCACTTGTACATGGATCTTGGGCTTGGTTGCTAGGAGAAGTTATACCGGGAGCATTCTGTTGGATCTCAAAAATGCAGGTTTCAAGTCCTAAGAGGATGCCAAGCTCTATGATCAAACTTGCAACGTTACTAAACCAATGAATGGAGTTAACCTATTAGGTTGACGACTCCCTACTCTTCAAACTCTGCTAGACTTAGGCGGGTTGACCTTACTAATGAAGCAAATTTGAAAGTTGTGTTACTCTTAACTAATGAAATCTACTTATGGTGGCAATGGAAAGTGAAGTAGATGAAATGGCTAATTTGGTATAAATTGTATAAGCAATATCAAGGTAAATAAATATGTTCAGTTAACAGATGTAGTTATTTGGAAATGAATACTTTCTAAAGTTCCTAAAGTGAATTATATATGATTGAATAGAAAGACCAGTGCTTTGTTGGGTATGCGGAGTCAAAGAAGTTCTATAATAGGTGGCTGGTATTGGTTACAATTCTAATTGTTTCGCACTAAAGTTTGTTTATACCTTGTATAAACATACAATAATGTGATTGACAAACTCTTCTTATTGATCCAATTGATCCTACTAGGTTACTGGGATTTATTTAAAGGATTTTAATTCTTCCTTGAAGGAACCAATTAACAAAACCACACAATGACGGTAAATGTGTATTGACAAAATAAAGTATACCCTTAATTTGAATAACAAGACAACATCAATGTGGAGACAGTATGACAATCATATCAATTACCTAACTCTTCTTATTGATACAATTGTTACCCCCAAGTTACTGTAATCAATTAAAAGGATTTTAATTCTTCAACAGAAACCAATTAACTTGACTACACAATAACAGCAAATGTGTTTTGCTGAAATTGAAATATCAACTTGGACATGCAACTTCAAATAACAGAGAAGCAGCAATATGGAGACAGCCAGATAGTTGCTTTTGAATTTAACAAACAATTGACACCAATATTGAGCCACAGAATTAAAGATCTTCCATTGATTTCAGCCAAAATTTATGCATGCATCATGGTCCATACAGTAAAGTTTATATGGTAAACATTCTCAAAGTATTTTTTGTATATCTCCTACCTAACTCTTAATTCTAATCCTCCCCCCTCTTTTGATGATTTTATTTCATCTTACACATATACATTGTATTTTTAGGGCTACAACTCTTCATAGCATCCATCTGGTGCAACTCTTCTTTTCGGTGCAGCTCTTCGTTTAATTATTCTCGGCAAAATATTTAATTAGTTGCCTTTGGCAAATTAAATATTTTAACTTTAATCTCCATTTTTGCATCTTCGTGAAAAATCAATTTCGGTAATTATCCTTTGCTAGCAACTTTTGTACTTCCACCAATAAATCCTTTGGGTAAAAGTAACTACCCATTTTGCTTATTTAATTACTTCAGTGAAAGATGTGTTTCTTCTCGATGAAATATTTCATTATTTCACTTAACATCCACTAAAATAATATTTCGCTTGTGCCGTGTTCATTTCCATAAATTTCCATCTTTTATATTTTTCCATTTCGCATTCATACACACATTTACTTGAAAACAAAAATGCCCCTTTGAGTAAAAATAATTACTCACTCCATGGACTTTACACTCAATATTTTATTTTTACTGGTGAAATTCATTTCCCTTAAAAGTGATATCATCTCCAAAATGTTCACCGCAATTGCTTTATCAAAGGGACCGTAAAGATATTCCTTCGGATAGAACTTCATGATTGAATTAATTCCCTCGATGCGATGACTTTCAGCTAAATTTGCCTTCTGCATTAATATTATTCCATAATCCCATTCCCATCAGCATGACTTTACATTATCAGGGGCTTCAAAATAACTCTTACCGATATGATATCTCTTGCCGATATGTTTCCATTGACGTGACTTGCATAGTCGGTGTGATTTAAAAATTCTTCTCCAATTAGCCTTCCTTTGCCGATGAGTTCTTTCATGGGTGAAATGAGTGCTATCCCCGAAAACCTTCCTAGTTTCTCTTCATCGAAGAGACCCTCATAATCGGAGAGACATGAGGGGCTTGCTCCAATTTTACATGTCTCGCCAATATGCTTTTTCCATCGCTTCACCCATTCGGACGGATCAGCAAGACTCTCCCGGAAACAAACTTCATCGGTGTGACCCATATGTTCGGTGAGATCCGAGGGATTCAAGCCAATAATACATGTCTCCCCAACATAACAGTCCTCTAGTCTTATCAGTAAGAGTATGTGTATTTCTTACCGATGAAGCCTCCGTCAATGTGACTTTTGAGCTCGATACGACTTGACAATTTTGCTCCGATTGCTTTACTCATGTCGATGGGTCCTCATCGGTGAGACGATAGGTATTATCCCCCGATTATGCAGTATTGTTATCTCTGGGGTCTTTTGATCGTTGTGACCTGGCTTATGTCTCCCCGAATATGTTTTAACTGCCATTCATGGGGTTTTTGATCGATGTGACCTTGTGTATCTCTTCCCAACATGCAAAAAACACTCAAATGAAGGATATGTGACTTATTGATTGGGAAGACATATGTATGATCTCTCCAATAAGGAGCAATTATTCATGATATGAGAAGCAACTCTGCTATATTTTGGCTAGGCATGAAATGATTATGGAGCTAAATGATGAAATGACAAATGGCAATGCAACATAAAGAGAGAGCTTGAGGAAGAAACTCAAAGGCACATAGATCAATTGCTTTATGTCTTCGCTCTAATATGATCAGGGGAATATTTGTATGCAGAAAGTCATATTTATGGTATTGAATATAGATCTGGTCACACAAATCTTACTGAGTAAGATTTGTATTGATCACAAAATTGATGTGAGGCAAGCTTCTGTGATATGTGAAAGGTGAGTGGGTGGAGACCAGTGAAAACATGAGATTTTTTCAGTTCTAACACATTCTACTCGATCCAAGGATTGTCCATCCAAACTCTCTAAACCCTGAACCTTGCTGCATAGACATTATAAGGTCCTGCTTTGGCCCTTTGCTGTGGTGGATGATGATACCATAGATTTTGTAGTCTGAGATTTGCAACGGATGCATGACAATATTGAATATTCATCTCTAGCCTTGGCCTCTCACTCCACTATTAGTATTCGTTACCTTTGTGCTTCATTGAGAGGTCTCTCAAATGGCTATTAGGAGTTATACACAAATCATATGCTTGAGATTTACCTCCTCAGAATTAAACTTGTCCAGTCATGTTTGAATACTTACATGTTTATCATTTTAGGGTTTTAGGCTTTTAGCATTACAGGATTTAGCTGCTTTCTAGAATCTAGGATTTTATCTCCCCTAACACTTTACTATTATAAATTGTAGTTGCATGTACTTTTGAGTTCCATTAAAATAATTTCATTGTTTGTGGACATTAATATAATTTTATTTTATTTTTGCTAGCTGACCTGCTTTTGCCAGGACTACCCACCTAAGTTTTCTAGTCAACCTTCAAACTTTCCAATTATTTTATAAAATAAAAGCTGAATGATCCAACATCAATGCAATTGGCTTGCACTTATTTAACTTTAATATACATATTTTGGAGGACAGGTGAGCTTAAGGTAAATTCAGCTGGAAACAGAGAGCAATATCAAAGATACAATCGACAATGATTAAAGTAACTCATTCTGTGACTACAAGTTAAGAAAAACAGAGCATTATTCAAGAAAATATTTTCTAAAACAGATCCTTTTTATTCCCCAAACTGATATGCTTGGTAATATAAAAAAAATTATTGGCATTCATCATGCCAAATTAACACTTATCCGTGTCGATCTGCAATTTATGCTTCTGCGATTCTGTAGCACTTGTCACAAACTGTTAAGTTGTTCTTCCCCATGTCCTACTGGAAATCAAGATGCCAAAAAAGAAGTGTTCCACGGGCGTTGGGGACGGGGGGACGGGGAAACGTGCGGGACGGGTTTCCGGGACAGGGGGACAAAGGGCCTAAGTTTGGGGACAGCGGGGGGACGGCGGCGGGGGGGTGGCGGGGTGGTGGTCCTGATATAGTTATACATATACTTATAGTACTTGAAAAACTAGTTTTGAAAAGATGTATAATAGTATAACAATGTAAGAATTACATTTCAAATGAAACTATAGGAAATTAGTAAAATTATAACATAGTAAATACTAAAATTTGAATTACTAAATCTAAATACGATGATTTCTTGAATGCTAATTGCTAAATAAAATTTGGCAAATGAAATTGTCAAATTGGAGATTTCTATTATAATTCATATCACAAAGTCTATAAAGATGATTACATGATTCATCATTACAATGAGTAGCATTACAAAAGACAAAATGCCAAAATGTCAAAACTCAAAATGTAGTGAAGGGAGGCCTCTAATCATCTGCAAGTGCAAACTCCTCATCACTCGAACTGCTGGACTCCACAAGGTCAAGATCCCTCAAGCTCACACCAACCAACCCTACATCTAAAGTGGTAGGATCATCCTCATCAATCTGTGAAGGCTCCTCTGGCTCCACATCCCATCGTGCCGCTGGACTCTCCTTGTACCCAAGTGTCTTGCGGTCTATGAGACGCAAAGCACTGTGTACAGCCACAAGCTTCTCTGCTCTCTTAGAGGTAAGTCTGTTCCTCTTAAGAGAGTGGATGAAGCTATATGTAGACCAGTTCCTCTCAGCAGCTGAAGAACTGGAAACCTGGGATAGCAGACGGATAGCTAGAGTGGTGGTCAAAGATTTTGTACCATGACAATTCCACCACAAAAGTGGGTCCTCCTGTGCCATAGTTTCTATATCCATCTTTGCCGCATCTGAATAGCCTCTAAGAGTGGCAAATTTGGTCCACTCAGTGCGAATTGTGCCGGTATCTCTAGAATCATACATCTTCTCTATGCACCTAAAGAAACCCGCCTTCACCTCATCATCCCGAAGTGGTGTCACTCTACCCGATCTAACCTTGTACCACTTAGGATTCAAGGCAAAGGCAGCCATATGCAAAGGAGTCTTCAACTTGTCCCATTTGTGCTGAATGATTGGCCGGATGTGCTCATTGTAGAATGCTAGAGAGGGGTCCTTCACGCGCACAGCAGCCCTCATCTGGTCAAGCATAGAGTCGATGCACTCATACACCTCTCCAAGGTTAGGTGCATTCCCATCCCCATATCTAATAACCTAGAATACTGGAGAAATGATGGAGACAATGTATTTTGCATCAGTCCAAAACACATCACTCTTCACTATCTCCTTCACCCTTCTCCCCTGCGTTGTCTTGGCCTCGGCCCACCTATTCCAATCATTAGTCATAACCATGAGTTGCAATGCCTCTTGCAACTCAATCATTCTCTCCAAGAGAATGAAATATGATGCATATCGGGTCTCCACCGGTTTCAAGAACTCCTTCTTTGCGAAGGTCCTGAAGAGTGCATGTGAAGTGTGGTGGTTGCAGATAAACATCTGCACATCTCTCGCATCGGTGACCACTCCTCTAATCCAATCAATCTTACCCATGTCCTTGAGTGCATTGTTCATGGCATGCACACAACATGGGGTCCACCAAATATGCCTATAGGCTGCCTCAATGAGTTTCCCTGCTGCTCTACACACATGGGCTGCATCTGTGACTACTTGGACCACATTTTGTGGCCCAACCTCTTCAATAGCCTCCCTGAGGACCTGAAACTGAAAATCAGCATCTTTGCGATGCCCTGTACAATCAACTGCTCTAAGGAAGTATGGACCCTCTGCACATGTGACCATGATGTTGATGAGTGGACGATGGCTAATGTTCGTCCACCCATCCATAACTATGCTGCACCCAGATGCCACCCAACATGCCTTCATCTTCTCCATCAAAATATTGATCTTGGAATAGCACTTATCCAAGATCGAAGTCCTCATTTTCGTCTCACCTGGTGGCACATATGATGTTCCTCCCTTCGCCACCATAGCCATCATCTCCCTATAATAAGGAGACCGTGTAACATGAAATGGAATGCCATTGGCAAAAAAGAACTTGCCAATGGATTCATCTATCTCATCTCTCAGGTGCACATTAAACATATCAGCAATGGGGTTACTCTGCGATGTCTGCAACTTGCGTTTCCCTGCAGCTATCCCCCTAGCGGCACTAGTAGTGGAAGAGGATGGAGATCCAAACATCATTCCTCCCGTCTGTGAAGCATGAGGAGAAGTATGTGGCGGATCATGGATGTGCTGAAGGGCTGCTCTAGCAGACAAAGTAGTAGGGGCTGTAATATTTGTGTCATCTGGAACGCCCCAAAGCCTGTTAAACTCAATTCTATAATGTATATTTTTAGTTTCCTTCAGAAAATTACAAGGCTCCACACCTTTTCCTGTCCAAAAAAGAAAGTGTGCATTCACTCTAGTGATGCTACCAAACCATTCAGCCTGACAAATGTGGCACTTCCACTTCCTTGTTCCCCCACCTGCACGTGATGTGCCTTGTATTCTTGAAGCAAACTGTTTGAGAGGAGACTTAGGATCAAAAGGACCCCTAGCATACTCTGCCAACAACTCTGAAGGGCAACCTGTACTAGCTGGTGCACTCGCCATGGAACTAGAATGGGCTGCAGGATCAACCCCATGGTCATCCCCCTCATTCTCAGGTTCAAAATCTGAATCATGTTCACTATGGGAATGGATTTCCATGTCATCACCACTCATGTTATTGCTCATTGTGAAAGTGACTGCATTTCACAAAATTAAAATAAAATCAGCCTAGTTTAACAAATTGAAATACAAATTTAAAATTTTAATTTTGAAAACAAATTTAACAAAATTTACAATTTATATTTTATAAAATTTGATGTTGAATCTTGAGGGAAAAATGATGAAGATGAATGAATCATTCATCATTTTGCCCTCAAGATTCAACATCAAGTTTTTTATTTTAAAAATTTAATACTAAACTTGTTTTTAAAAAAAATAAATTCTTATTCATTTCAAAATCAAATAAAAAAAATTTAATACTAAACTTGTTTTTAAAAAAAATAAATTCTTATTCATTTCAAAATCAGATTTGATGTTGAATCTTGAGGGCAAAATGATGAATGATTCAATCATCTTCATCATTTTGCCCTCAAGATTCAACATCAAATCTGGTTTTGAGTCTTTGAAATGAATAAGAAAAAAAAAACAAGTTTAAACTCATAAAATAAAACAAAAACAACAAGAAATCTGAAAAAAAACTTCAAAAACCCTACCTTGTGCTTGATAAATCTCTTCAAAATGCAATAGAATCCTCTTCCTCCTCTTTTTCTTGCTCCTCCTCACTCCTATAACACTTGCAATCACTCTTTTCACTCCTTCAATCAGAATTCTTCAAGTTTTTGAATTGTTTTTTCTCCTCTTCAGCTGGCTGCAAAAAAAATCAGTCAATTAAAATGTGACTGAAATGATAAAGGAACATTGTTTTGTGTTGTTTTGGAGGAAGGGGTGGGACCCACGCCAAATTAGGGTAACCATAAAGCACTTAAAATTTTGATTTTATAATTATTTTTCAAGTTTTACGCCCCCATGGACGTGGGCTCGACGGGAAACGGCCAGGCGTCTCCCCGTCTCCCGAGAAACGTCTAGGCGTTTCCTCAGGAAACTTGGAGACTTGGAGACGTCTCCCAAGGAAACTTGGAGACGTTGTCTCTTGGGAAATGTGGAGACGTTTCCCCGTCTCCGGCGGAGTACCGGTGGCAGTGGCGGGACGGCGGGAAATGCCAAGTACCCGTTTCCCCATCCCCGAAACGTCCCCGTTTTGGAAACTTGCAAAAAAAGGGGGGAAACGCGTCCCCGTGGAACACTGAAAAAAGTAAACTATAACTAATGAATCAATGAAATTAGTGGAGACTTTTTCTTTGAGAAGAAATTATTCTTTGCTTGGTTACTGCCTCAACCTCCCAATAATTATTGCCTGAAACCCTCATTTGGTAGATATATACTTATCGTCAGACTAAAATCTGAGCTTTCTGAGCATATATGCTCACAATAACCTTGCCAGAAGTTAAATCCCTTCCTTGCAGTCTCAGAACATTCTGAAATCATATAAGATCAACATGAAATTTACTGTACTTCATGCTGATATCCATCACAGTCCAAGAAAACAGTGAGAAAGCATTAAAGCCCTAAGCATGGCCTTAATATCTAATGGAAGTCTGGCTCCTTTGGATGGACAATATATTCAGATTTAATCATTCAACAAAATTCACAAGGATGATACTTTTACTTTTTGGGGCAGCAGAAGTGGCAGAAGAGAGAGGTCTCAGGCCAAGCTATCAATTTAGAGAAATCTAGGATTTTCTTCCTCAATGTGGATCCTAGGATTCAGATCAGAATTAAAGAGATTCTTGGCTTCCCTTCTGATAACCTTCCAAGCAAATAGCTTGGCCTTCCCTGATCTGTTAAATCCTTTTTATGGCTGCAGTTATTGGAGAAAATTCAAAAGAAGCTGTCTGCCTGGAAAGGCCATTAACTCAATCTGGCTTAGTGGATTACTCTAATAAGAGCTATCATTTAAACCATTCTGACCTATATGTTCTCAATGCCAAAAGCTCCTATAGAGATTTTAAATAAAATTGACAGGGGGTGCAGAAGTCTTCTATGGCAGGGCAACTCAGAGGAAAAGAAATTCCCTCTGCTGAAATGGAGAAAGTATGTAGTCTCAATTCTCAAGGAAATGCTGGCCTGAAGAACATAGAAATGCATAATAAAGCCCTGGGTGCCAAACTTGTGTGGCCCTTCTAGTTAGATCAGGATCAGTCTTTGAAGCAAAGTCCTCAAAAGTAAGTATATCTGGCATCTTTGGATTCTTCTTTTCTCTTTAAAACTTATCTTCTTCCTAAGGGATTGGCTATGGGACTTCCTTGTGTCCTTAATGATATGATTAGAGATTACTTATCTTGGAATATTAGCAACGAATGTAAAGTCAAATTCTAGGAGGAACCTTGGCTGGGTAGACTGCCTCTTAGCCCCTTTCCAGAATTAGAGGATGCTAAGTCTCTCCTATCTGTGTTGTTGGTAGTCTTTGTAAGAGACTACTGGAACAAAGATTTTTGGAATGGTATTTGTGTCCATGTTTGGAATGGCATTGAAGGTATTCCTCTTTCTTTGCAGCAGAAAAACTTTCTTCAGGTATGGCTGAGTTCGTTGAGGATCCCAAATCTACAAAGGGAGGATCTTTTTATTTGGAATGGCAACTCTCTAGGCTCTTATTGGATTAATTCTAGATATTCTCTTCTCTGAAACTGAGATTTTTCCTGTCCACGGGACTCACCTACTACTCTCATGTGGAATAGGGATGCCCCACCAAAATGTAACACTTTAGTTTAGTTGATGTCGGCATCCAGCCAACATTGCAAAATTTGTCTATCATATCAATTTAGTAAACCCTATGTTTATTATCAATTAAAGAGCTGTCTTGTTAGGGTTTTCACATGAATGTGTGGTTGTGGTTTGGGTCCAAGAATCAATACTATTGGTGATCATGTTGGTATGTGTATGTCAGGTTTTTTGGTGGTCTATGTGCATTTCCCTACTTGCCCTATCATTGGCCAATCCAATAGTTTCCATCGGATTGGCCCCATCACCTTTAGGCTTAGTATCGTATGCTTTGGTGGCATTCTTGTGTCGCAGCAACATTTTTTGTGCCTAGAGGTGTTCCTTCATGCCTTTGGTTCAAGGATTAATTGATGTGTTCATGGCGGTTAGACTATAAACCTTGATTCTCTATGCCCATACCCATGCCTTTCCTTGATTCATATTTCCTTTGTGCCAATTCTCATATTTGTAAGCCTATCAAATGCCCTTGCACTTTATCTTCTAACTGCTCAATGACCACCACTATCCCATAGTCACATAACTTAAAGCATGTGCTTGATTTTGTTAACACCATGCTCACTGGCTCAACCCACTAAGCCTACCACTAGCTACATGTTGCTTCCAATTGGTTTGTTGGCCCCTCTCATCCCCACTTTATCTTCTAACTGCTCAATGACCACCACTATCCCATAGTCACATAACTTAAAGTATGTGCTTGATTTTGTTAACACCATGCTCACTGGCTCAACCCACTAAGCCTACCACTAGCTACATGTTGCTTCCAATTGGTTTGTTGGCCCCTCTCATCCCCACTTTCAATCACTTCTCCCTCCAACTACTACAACAAAACTACATGTTGCATTTCTATAGTAGTAAACAATGGCTAAACTTTCCACCATGCAACTTCCATTATGTAACATGTGCTACCCATTGATCTCCCCTCCTCACTCTTGCATCATTGAATCCTCATACTAACTACTACCTATTGAACCTTTACCTGCTTGTGATGAGTCACTACAAGTCATGTGCAGGTGGCACTCATTTTATGCATGGCATGTTTTTGTTGGCCCACAAGCACCCAATGACAACTTGACTATACATGGGAGTATGCATGGCTCAATTATGCGATGCCACATGGCATCTAATACCATATGGCAATGGGCTCCATATTCCTTATCTGTGGCTACTTAGTCCTTTGTAGTGGATCCTACCTCTTCCAATATGGACTCAATCACGAATAATAGCCCACCAAATGTCACTTTTTTGGCAACAACAAGCCCCATAATCTCAATCAATCAATTTTCCTTTGTCAGGTGTGTCCACATTCGTTGTGGTGGTCCCACCCTTCCTATGTGGCAACCATGTGGTCGAGCAAAGGCTTTGCAACAAGGCCATGAGCCCAATGAACAATGGTTTTGGGGAAGACTCTCATTCGTTAGCAATTAAACTAGCCCCAACAGTTAATCATAATGAATGTGCAACTTAAATGGGCCATCATGTGATAACCAGCAAGTGTGAGGACCCAATACATGGACAATGGTAACTACCTAAAACTTCAAAAGGTTTAACAGCCTACCTGTGAACTATTAAAAATGACCATGCACCATACTCAAGGACCCACTCAAGGCATCAGTGGTCTTTATTTTGGTGCCCTAGTTCCTTCTTTCCATGGGTTTTTTTCTCAAAAAACCAAGGTTACAATGGCCAATTGATAACCTTTGGTCCATTTTTTAGTCTTTATTAGCATGGTTGTGCTATCTGGTGATCTATGCAGCCATGGTTGATATTGCAAGTACACTTGGGGCTGAGCACAAAGACTGAACAAAGGATTCTAAACATATAGCGACCTCTTCTTGATTGTTGAAGCATTTATTGCAAGGTATGGACTATGGTCAGTCTTACACAATGCATTTGTCCTCCTTGCTATTGCAGGTCTCTAAGTTGGAACTAGTGTAGTCATTTGAACTGAAGGAGAAGGTTGCCCACTTTGTACCTTGCATCTGAGTCAATTCATATTTCATCCCTGTGCAAATGCATATTGACTATGACAAGGCTTGAACGCTGTTGTAACCTAATGTGTCACTGATTTCCCTCGATACTATGTAATGAGGGATGGTGGGTTGGGCGACTGTTGGGCCTGGCCCTGCTGCCTAATATGGGAACGAGGGTATTTTATGATTTACCTTCTCTACAAAGAAGTGAAGGTGCTGAAGATTGGGATATTGGGTTTCTTTTAAATCCAATTATCCAACCTTGAAAGATCTCCCCATTCCATCCTCCTCTCCCCTAACTTTTCTTTGCAACCCAAAAATTAAAAAGTTTTCATATTTTTGCTGCCACCATCTAAAATTTAATGGAATCCTCCCACATGGTACAGCTGCTCTTTCTCCTCACTCCAATTTATTCTTGTGACATTGCATTTATTTGGCACCTCAGCTTTCTCTGGGCAAACAATTTGCTCAGAGGGTTTTGCTGGGTAGAAGGAATCAGGGACTACAGGCACTGCTGCAATGAAGAGACAATACTCCACCCAGGACTCGCCATAGAGCGGGGCCATCTTGGACTTACAGCTCAGATGAAATTTTAGCATTCCTGAAGTTGGCACTCTCATCTTTATCAACGAGATTTTTGGGACGGATGATCTCGAAAATTTCTGGGGTGCAGTGGACTAGGGAATCCATATCAAAAGATTTTGTCCACAGGCTTGGGTTCATGTTCCAGTTACAGCATGCAGGGATTGGACTATCAGCCAAATCCTACCAGCAAATAAGGCTTTTCTCCTTGGGGAAAGCTCTGACAAACGATTTTTGGAATCAGAGGAAGGGGAAGCAAAAATGCTTCTCAAGGAGCACTTGGTTGGCAGTCAATGTTTGTCTCCCTCTTTGGCAGAAAAACATGTTGATCTGGTGCTTACTTTCAAGAGCTCGCATTGTATATTGATAACCTACAGGCTATCCTTCAGAATGGCAGCTTGGAGATTTCTATTCTTTACAAACTACCAAGTGTCTCTAAGAGTGGTGTTCTGTGTGCAACTCATCGCTCTTCTCTGGAACCCAGAGTCAGGGTTGAGGCAGATGACTCAGATGGCTCAGCTACTAAGCCATTTGCTAATCAGCTGCTGTTTTTTGCTTTGTGATCCCAATTTGTCAGTGGTTTTTTTTAACACTGTCGTTTTTCTTAAAACATGTTGATCTGGTGCTTACTGTCAAGAGCTCGCATTGTATATTGATAACCTACAGGCTATCCTTCAGAATGGCAGCTTGGAGATTTCTATTCTTTACAAACTACCAAGTGTCTCTAAGGGTGGTGTTCTGTGTGCTACTCATCGCTCTTCTCTGGAACCCAGAGTCAGGGTTGAGGCAGATGACTCAGATGGCTCAGCTACTAAGCCATTTGCTAAGTCTTGAAGCCTGTTTGTAATTGCTTTACTATCTTTGGGTGTGGGCCCCTATAGAACCTACAATTAACCAGTCAGAACAGATAATAAAATTATTAAAACATGAAACCAATAAGGAAAAAAAATTAAACAGGGATTTTTCAATATTTCTGATTATTATCATCCATAATTAGCAAAATAACCCTCCAGTGATCCAAAAAAGCAAACATGCAGAAACAATGCTGTAATAGTATTACATCTGCCATCAACTGTTTTAAGGTTCATGAAAAGATTACCCTCCCAGAGATCCTCCAGTCCTACGACTTCAAATTACTAAAATCATTGGCAACAGCACAGCTGAAAAGGTGTTCTATAAAAAGTACATAGAGCTAACAATGTAATTTCTATATGATAATGGCCTAAACTAACTTCTGTTTGTTATAATATGTTAACCAAGATGGAAAGATGCATAAATATTGTATAGAATGTGTGCATTTTAAACAATAGTGGGCTGGATTTCAATGAGATGAAGTAAACTTTTCAAACTGCGAGAGTTTGTTTATAAATTCATAATATATGTTTTTTGATATGTTATTAATTCTGAATTCATAATATTAAAATCATATGTTTTAGAGAAAAAAACTACTAAAACAGAAAATAAAATATAAGCAAAATCTCACTCTTTAGGTTCAAATATAAGCTCCTTAAATACAGCATATGCAGCTCCCGCTGCCACAGCCAACCCTGCCAATATAACAAGACTGTAGGAAGCACCTTCAGCAAATGTTACCGGCTGCTCTGGAATTTGGTCTGTTAGAGGATCAAAAGGGTCCTCCTTTTTAGCAACATCTCTATCATGTTTCTGCAGAAATTGATGTATTGAATCAAAACTCATGGTTTCCTATAATAGTTAGAAGTTTTTGAAGCTTCTTTAACAAAAACAAAAATCTTATTTGCAACAAATATTCTGGAAAAAGAACTCTCGCATTACTTTCAAATTATCTTCTCCATAAAATCAAATCTTAATATTGCATAATACATAGAAACTACATCATAAGCCATGTACCATACATGTTAAGTAAACAATATTGCTAATAAGAAAATGCTACAAAAAATTAAATAGCAGCTTTAAAAGAAAACTACAAATATAAATATAGAGCATCTTTATTCAGTGAATACTGGACTTAGCAAACTTCACAAATCTGTTTGAAAGATCCTTTAAATGTGAAACCATGTAAGCTGATTTGTACTGGCTAGGCTGTTCAAAAGTATGTTCCAGCAATTTCAGAATTTCTGAGAAGATTTATCCCTGCAAAAAGATCAATGAATAAACCCTCTTTTCAGTGGCTATCCTCTTCAAAGTTCAAATAAATGTTTGCATGCCTAACCTAGAAGGGAAAATGGAGGCAGAATAAGTGATCGATTGGATTGAACGGTTAAAAACATATGCGATTATTCATCTCGATGATTAAAAAAATATCACTATTGCCATCCTGGAGATGTCCCAGTAAGTTCATTGGGGGGAAATCTACAGTTTGTAAAAGAGGAACAAGATTGTAAACGCAGACATATTGGACAAGATTATTGTTTCACCAGACATAAAATATAAGTGTACCCTGCCAATAGGCAAAACAACTGTAACAAAAGTGGAAGTAACTGAGATAAGTGAGATAAGTGAGGGGAAAGTTTTTTCAGATTGAAATGGGAGTCTTTATTGATTGGCAACCGAGCTTTGGATTAAGGGATTAAAGTACCAAAGTGGACTCCATCAGTATCTGCGGCAAGAATTGCAGTTTTTCACTGTTGCAATGTTGAGACATTGAGGCAAGCTTATCACTAAATGCTCAAAGTGAAGTAGAAGCTATAAAGGAAAGATAAGGCCTTTGACTCCTCTTCTTTCAAATCTTAAAGAAAATATATATTCCCTCTGGCATTAATAAGCAAGGTAAGCAGAAGAATTTCTAGAAATCAAAATAGTACAATACCAAGCCTCAATCCAAAGAGCCATCTCAACAGGATAAAAAAATATCAATACAAATGGGCAAATCGAGGAAGACCTTAATACAGATAAATGGTGTGATTTCAATAGCATGCCCCAGCAGCCCCGCAATTATAAATCTAAATGCAAATCTGAAAAGACATTCATATGTCAACTTTCCACTGAACCATCAGAAGCACCATTTCCTCAGTCCAATGACAAAGGAAAAAGCTCTTGTTGATGCCAAACCACAGACTGCAGTTTTTCTGCTCCAGGTAAGAGTTTTTTTTTTAACTGCTGAAGAATTGGAATAAGTGATGCACAGATTAGTCACACTCAAATGTGGATTAAGTAGATGGAAGGGAACCCTCTAGATCTGATAACTGATATTTTCAACAGAGGAGCCCTGCCTTAATACAGTTGGATATTGTCTCGTGGTCAGTGGATATCTTCACAAAGAGCCAGCCAGATTAGATTCTTGTCCTCAACTTGGTATCTTTCCATTTCGAAAACCAAGTCAACATAATTTTAGACTTTAACTTAATTTAACAAAACTATGGTTTTAACTTTATTCTCGACTCAGACTGCTTTAAAATATTAAAGCTAAAATATGAACTAATACCATATTTATTTTTGTATATTATAGATATTAGTTACTATAGACAGATATTAAATGCTATCAATATTAATATCCATATTAACATGGTATAGGTAGTATGGTATTAATATAAAAATATATATATTACAGTCAAACATACCTGCTCCCCAAAAGAAATGTCATATTGGCATATGATATCCACGTACCTGTACCTGTAACTGATTGTGATTCAGTAAATTAGATTTTGTTAAAAAAGACTTCTCAAGGAAATGGGCCTAGTCACAATACTCATCCTACTCCTTAAACAATAGGATGAGTTGAAAGGGTACAAAAGTTGAGAATTACCAGACAATGTAAGCTGCAAAACATAATCAAGACAGTGCAAGGTGTGATGTGTGATGTTGCTGATCTTGAACTTACAGATATGCTTTTTGGGCAGATTAATTTGTGTAGGCAAGGAGAAAACCAATGCAGGCCTCAACATATAAGAAATAAAAGTTAAGTACCAATAGTACAGTATACTAGTCTTGTTGGTTTCAGTAAAGTTGGATAAATAATTGGCCAAACATACCCAAATATATAAGCTGTTTTTTTATCAATACTGCATAGCATCTGAACCAGCCAAACAATACAGAGGCAATGTTTGTATATTCTCAAAAGGCTATTTACAAAGAAAATAAGTTCATTCATAAAATGAAGATCATGTGAGGAAAAGAGCAAGAAATGCTCCAGAAGACAAGCTGCCAAGGCAAAGGCAAACTATGACAAGCTGAATATTTCAGCATGCATAAGTTTACAGCTAGTATTGTGTTTGAATAATTCTCCAATCAGAGAGCAATCTACAGAAACAGTTTGTGCACACCTGTGGACACCTACGAAAGAGGATTCTGTTCGTGATTTTCAACATAAACACATCAGGATGCAGACATCTCCTTATTCAAAGTTGTCAATACAAAATAAATTCCCTCTAAATGAAAATGGTTATCTTGAATGAAGAAGAAGAAATGATAATCCCAGCAGAAAGTACTGGGGGTAATTGCACTTAAAAGGAGATGATTGATCCAAATACAAAGGAGGAAGCCATATGCGTTATGGAAAAGAAACAGCACTGAACACCTAAAAAATATATACAGCAGCAATACTCCAAAACATGGCTGGGTTTGTCACGGCTTTTGAACTATCTCTGAGTTCATTACACCGGCTTGTTCCCGTCACAACTTGATCCAGAGACCACGAGTGATCCATGGAACAACACTAGAAAATGGTTCATTATGTTATGAATGGAAACAATTTATGAAAGAAAGAGAAAAACAGTAATGACAATCAGACATAGTTACCAGGAGACAGGGACTGGTACTAGTACTCCGTTTTCCAAAACAGTTGGGGATGCCAGATGGCACTTGGAGACTACAAATTTATTTTAAAATATATATAATTTATATTTACAAAAAATATTAATAATCATATGGTAGATGTGCAACTTTAAAAAATATAGAAAACTAAAATGCTTAAAAATAAAAAATTAACATTTTAAAGTACTGAAATATAGATGTCAAGAAAAGCAAAATTAATAATATTGATATTTGATAACTAACATCAATATATAAAAAATTAAATTTTAAACCGTATTCAACTGAAGATGGCAGACAGACTGGGAAGGGAATGCCACTATTTAAAAATATGGTACAGCGATCCTCAGATATGATTATATTTTCAATCAATTGATAAAACTTCAATGTGTGTACAGGTCTCAAGCCTTATTCTTGTTTCTCTTCATACTATTACCTCTTTGGGATTTGATAAGTAAATTTTATACTACAAAAAAACTTTTAATTTGTTTGAAAAAATAATAGAAAATTACGAGTCTATTAATGTATTTCTTTACTTATCTAAGCCTTAGTCAAAAATATATCAGCACTTTAGGAAAACTTGGTGCAACTTAAGTGATATTTGAGAAAACTCTACAAGAATTTTACCTATATTACACCAAGTTTCCAGGATGGGGATGGCAGGGGACAACGGAATGCATTTCGGGGATGAATTTTTTTGAGGCCATTTTTAGAGGGCAGCTATTAAAAAAATAGGGAAAATTCAAAAAATATAGGATATTTCAAATATTCATATGATAAGGCAATCATCATATACATTATAGATCCCTAATACATATAATTAGAGTTGAATTGAGAGTTCATACAAATTACCAAAATTTAATAGTTTTCATTGTCAATATGTTAAGTCATAATGATCCCGAGGACACAAGGATAGTTCAAGGGCATCCCATAGCTGCTGCCGATTTTTCATTTTTTTCCCTATTTGTCCTCAAGATGTTTCCAAGATGGGGAGACGGCAAGGAGACAGTTGAGCATCCCCACAACTATTCACTTGAAATTTTTTTAAAAGATTCTAAATAAAAAAAACTATTGTTTCATTCTTTTTTTGTGGGCCCCCCACACCACACTTAACCCTAAATCAACAATACAAAGCCTCCCTGTCTCATTCTAACTCATTTTTACATGCCAAAAAAAATTGTTGCCAAGTTGAAACAAGAAATATCATTGTGAGCAGGACTTGAAGGTGCAGCTGGAGAAATTTGCATTAGTTTGCAGTGAGAAGTGAGATAGCAAGAGAAGTGGACGAGGTAAATTATTCTTCCATTTGTTTTGCTTTTCTAAATTTTTTTCATAGTTCAATGTAAGAAATGTATGATATTTTTTTTTTCTATTTTCAATTTGCACTTGCATTATTGTTTCACAAAACATGAGCAGCAAAAATGAGAGTAATGATCATGAAATGGAAGAAAAAAATCAAAATGTGAGAGTTTCAAGCTCATTTGACGGTTCATTAGGGTGTGGAAGTGTTGTAGGTGAAAGAGAACAACCACAAAATCCTTTTGAGTGTCCTTCCAAAAAGATAGAAAAAACAATTTGAGGGTAATAGAGTATGGTTGTGTCATATTTGCAAAACAGATTTTAGAGGGAGCTACAAAGAGTATATTCTCATCTCTTGGGCCTTACAAGACATTGCGTTAAGGTGTGTCCAAATATAAAGGAGGATGAGAAGGTAGAGTTTCACAGATTGCATGTGGAGGTGGAAGCAAAGTCTAAGGGTGCACCAAAGCTAACGCAATCTGCACAATTAGTTATGCCTATGTACTATATGGTTGTTAGTGGTAGTGGATATGTTTCTACAAGAGGAAAGAAAAAGACTAGTGCCAGAGAGAAGGGGGCACTGTTGCAAGTATGTTCAATATGCAAGCACAAGATGTGGTAGAGTCTTCTAATGCCATTTATTTTATGCCCATGCCATCCCATTCTATGTAGCACGTTCTCCTTACTTCAAAAAATGTTCAAAGATGTAACTTTTATAGTCCCTCATTCATCCATTTGAAGAACATAAACTACACACTACCCTCCTTGACAAAGAATATTCTAAGGTGAATTTGGTGTAGGCCATGAGGCAAACTTGGATTAGAACGGATTGCTCTATTGTATTGGATGAGTTGAGTGATATCAGGCAGTGACCACTCATCAACATGATAATCACATGTTCAGTTAGCTCATACTTTCTTAGAGTTATTGATTGTTCTAGGAAGCACAAGGATGTGGACTTCCAATTTCATATTTTGCGAGAGACCATAGAGGAGGTAGGGGCCTTAAATATTATACAAGTTGTCACCAATTTGGCATATGTGTGCAAATTAGATTGCATGATGCTGAAGGGTGCCTACAAGCACATCTTTTAGACCTCATGGTATGTTCATGCATTAAACAACAAATGAAAGACATAGGGAGGTGGCAAAAGCTAACGATATTTAGATATTCATTTGCAACCACCACAACTCACTTGCTCTCTTTAGGACTTTTTCAAATAAGGTATACCAATTACTTCATTTTGTTAGAGAGGATGCTTAAGGTGCAAGAGGCCCTACAATTGATGATGATTAATTCAAAGTGGATTAGACGGTCTATTGCAAACATTGTTGAAGGAAAAAGTATCAAACAAAAAATCCTTGATAACTGATGGTCCACTATGAGGTAAGAAATTGCTGATTTTTAACAAATTGCTTGTTTTATTAATAAATTTCTTATTCTAATTTTCTACCTTGTTTTGATTTTTTTGTTTGCAAATATGTTTGCTTCTTCAGCTCACTTGCTATAGGTGTCATTAGATATGCCAAACTCTCCTAGTCTTGAAAAGATTTATGAGACATTTAACAGCATGCTTGAGTAGATGAAGCAAGCAATTTGTAATAAGGATCCTAATTTGGGATTATATGAGCAGCATATTAAGCCCGTTATGATGTGGTGATGGCAGCCTTTGCTTTAAATCCCAAATGGTATGCAACAAAGGCTAAGAGGTTGCCTCCTTGTGATGATGAAAAGGTGAGAGAAAGGTTAAAGAAGGCCCTTCCGAAGATGTATTTACATAAGGAGTCAACTATACTTCGCACACAATGGCTTGTGTTTACTAATCTTTTTGGCCCAACACTCAGCAAACTAGAGGCAAAGATAGATAGAGCTACACTATCTCAAACTAATCCTATTGCATGGTTGACATTACACAGCAAGGATAAACCAAAGTTGAGGATGTTTGTTGTTCGCCTCCTTTCATAGGTTGTGAATTCTTCTGTTGTAGAGAGAAATTGGCCACATATAGCTCCATCCACTCTATCAAGAGGAATAGGCTTACTTGTAGACGAGAAAAACACTTATTGATCGTGGATAGTGCTTTGCAACTTCAAGATCATCAAACTTCAAAGTATTTGTTTCACATGAGATTGCACCCTGTTGAACATGGGCTCAACATTCCAATGACACAACAAAAATGACCTCAAGGTCTAGACCTTGCAAGATGAGGTCAAGTCTTTGCAGAAGGTCGGCTTCCTCTTCTAATCCAAGTGCAGATGTGTTAGTCCAACCCAACACATAGAAACCTACCACTAGCCCTACTCTAACAACTCACAAGGGAAAAGGGAGACAAGGAAAATACCAAGATAGAAATTGTTTTTACTTGCTCTAGACAACACAATAAATCAGTGAAAAGAGCCAAAAGACTTACACAATTCTCTATTTTGTGAAATTCCAAGGATAACATGAAGGTTAGGGCTTGTTGAGATGCTACAAGGAAAGAAAATTCACAAAATAGCAACTACAAACTTAAATAACGCTGCATATATGAATGGAAAGTAACAAAATGACACTTAAACACAGTGTTCCACGGGGACGCATTTCCCCCCTTTTTGGTTAAGTTTCCGAAACGGGGACATTTCGGGGACAGGGAAATGGGTACTTGGCGTTTCCTGTCGTCCCGCCACTGCCACTGGTACTCTGCCGGAGACGGGGAAACATCTCCACGTTTCCCAGGAGACATGGAGACGTGGAGACGTTTCCCGGGAGACGGGGAGACGCCTAGCCGTTTCCCGTCGAGCCCATGTCCATGGAGGCGTAAAAGTTGAAAAAAAATTATAAAATTGAATTTTTAATTGCTTTATGGTTACCCTAATTTGGCGTGGGCCCCACCCCTTCCTCCAAAACATCACAAAACAATGTTCCTTTATCATTTCACTCACATTTTCATTGACTGATTTTTTTTGCAGCCAGCTGAAGACGAGGAAAAACAGTTCAAAAACTTCAAGAATTCTGATTGAAGGAGTGAAAAGAGTGATTGCAAGTGTTATAGGAGTGAGAAGGAGCAAGAAAAAAAGGAGGAAGAAGATTCTACTGCATTTTGAAGAGATTTATCAAGCACAAGGTAGGGTTTTTGAAGTTTTTTTCAGATTTCTTGTTGTTTTTGTTTTATTTTTTGAGTTTAAACTTGTTTTTTTTTTCTTATTCATCTCAAAGACTCAAAACCAGATTTGATGTTGAATCTTGAGGGCAAAATGATGAAGATGATTGAATCATTCATCATTTTGCTCTCAAAATTCAACATCAAGTTTTTTTATTTTAAAAATTTAATACTAAACTTGTTTTTAAAAAGAAAAATTTCTTATTCATCTCAAAATCAGATTTGATGTTGAATCTTGTGGGCAAAATGATGAAGATGATTGAATCATTCATCATTTTGCCCTCAAGAGTCAAGATTCAACATCAAGTTTTTTATTTTAAAAATTTAATACTAAACTTGTTTTGAAAAAAAATAAAAATTCTTATTCAGCTCAAAATCAGATTTGATGTTGAATCTTGAGGGCAAAATGATGAATGGTTCATTCATCTTCATCATTTTGCCCTCAAGATTCAACATTAAATTTTATAAAATATAAATTGTAAATTTTCATTTCAAAATTAAAATTTTAAATTTGTATTTCAATTTGTTAAACTAGGCTGATTTTATATTAATTTTCAATTTTGTGAAATGCAGTCACTTTCACAATGAGCAGTAACATGAGTGGTGATGACATGGAAATCCATTCCCATAGTGAACATGATTCAGATTTTGAACCTGAGAATGAGGGAGATGACCATGGGGTTGATCCTGCAGCCCATTCTAGTTCCATGGCGAGTGCACCAGCTAGTACAGGTTGCCCTTCAGAGTTGTTGGCAGAGTATGCTAAGGGTCCTTTTGATCCTAAGTCTCCTCTCAAACAGTTTGCTTCAAGAATACAAGGCACATCACGTGCAGGTGGGGGAACAAGGAAGTGGAAGTGCCACATTTGTCAAGCTGAATGGTTTGGTAGCATCACTAGAGTGAATGCACACTTTCTTTTTTGGACAGGAAAAGGTGTGGAGCCTTGTAATTTTCTGAAGGAAACTAAAAATATACGTTATAGAATTGAGTTTAACAGGCTTTGGGGCGTTCCAAATGACACAAATATTATAGCCCCTACTACTTTGCCTGCTAGGACAGCCCTTCAGCACATCCATGATCCGCCACATATTTCTCCTCATGCTTCACAAACGCGAGGAATGATGTTTGGATCTCCATTCTCTTCCACTACTAGTGCCGCTAGGGGGATAGCTGCAGGGAAACGCAAGTTGCAGACATCGCAGAGTAACCCCATTGCTGATATGTTTAATATGCACCTGAGAGATGAGATAGATGAATCCATTGGCAAGTTCTTTTTTGCCAATGGCATTCCATTTCATGTTACACGGTCTCCTTATTATAGGGAGATGATGGCTATGGTGGCGAAGGGAGGAACATCATATGTGCCACCAAGTGAGACGAAAGTGAGGACTTCGATCTTGGATAAGTGCTATTCCAAGATCAATATTTTGATGGAGAAGATGAAGGCATGTTGGGTAGCATTTGGGTGTAGCATAGTTATGGATGGGTGGACGGACATTAGCCATCGTCCACTCATCAACATCATGGTCACATGTGCAGAGGGCCCATACTTCCTTAGAGCAGTTGATTGTACAGGGCATCGCAAAGATGTTGATTTTCAGTTTCAGGTCCTCAGGGAGGCTATTGAGGAGGTTGGGCCACAAAATGTGGTCCAAGTAGTCACAGATGCAGCCCATGTGTGTAGAGCAGCAGGGAAACTCATTGAGGCAGCCTATAGGCATATTTGGTGGACCCCATGTTGTGTGCATGCCATGAACAATGCACTCAAGGACATGGGTAAGATTGATTGGATTAGAGGAGTGGTCACCGATGCGAGAGATGTGCAGATGTTTATCTGCAACCACCACACTTCACATGCACTCTTCAGGACCTTCGCAAAGAAGGAGTTCTTGAAACCGGTGGAGACCCGATATGCATCATATTTCATTCTCTTGGAGAGAATGATTGAGTTGCAAGAGGCATTGCAACTCATGGTTATGACTAATGATTGGAATAGGTGGGCCGAGGCCAAGACAACGCAGGGGAGAAGGGTGAAGGAGATAGTGAAGAGTAATGTGTTTTGGACTGATGCGAAAAACATTGTCTCCATCATTTCTCCAGTATTCTAGGTTATTAGATATGGGGATGGGGATGCACCTAACCTTGGAGAGGTGTATGAGTGCATTGACTCTATGCTTGACCAGATGAGGGCTGTTGTGCGAGTGAAGGACCCCTCTCTAGCATTCTACAATGAGCACATCCAGCCAATCATTCAGCACAGATGGGACAAGTTGAACACTCCTTTGCATATGGCTGCCTTTGCCTTGAATCCTAAGTGGTACAAGGTTAGATCAGGTAGAGTGACACCAATTCAAGATGATGAGGTGAAGGCAGCTTTTTTTAGGTGCATAGAGAAGATGTATGATTCTAGAGATGCCGGCACAATTCGCACTGAGTAGACCAAATTTGCCACTCTTAGAGGCTTTTCAGATGCAGCAAAGATGGATATAGAATCTATGGCACAGGAAGACCCACTTTTGTGGTGGAATTGTCATGGTACAAAATCTTTGACCACCACTCTAGCTATCCGTCTGCTATCCCAGGTTTCCAGTTCTTCAGCTGCTGAGAGGAACTGGTCTACATATAGCTTCATCCACTCTCTTAAGAGGAACAGACTTACCTCTAAGAGAGCAGAGAAGCTTGTGGATGTACACAGTGCTTTGTGTCTCATAGACCGCAAGACACTTGGGTACAAGGAGAGTCCAGCGGCACGATGGGATGTGGAGCCAGAGGAGCCTTCATAGATTGATGAGGATGATCCTACCACTTCAGATGCAGGGTTGGTTGGTGTGAGCTTGAGGGATCTTGACCTTGTGGAGTCCAGCAGTTCCAGTGATGAGGAGTTTGCACTTGCAGATGATCAGAGACCTCCCTTCACTACATTTTGAGTTTTGACATTTTGGCATTTTGTCTTTTGTAATGCTACTCATTGTAATAATGAATCATGTAATCATCTTTATAGACTTTGTGATATGAATTATAATAGAAATCTCCAATTTGACAATTTCATTTGCCAAATTTTATTTAGCAATTAGCATTCAAGAAATCATCGCATTTAGATTTAGTAATTCAAATTTTAGTATTTACTATGTTATAATTTTACTAATTTCCTATAGTTTCATTTGAAATGTATTTCTTACACTGTTATACTGTTATACATCTTTTCAAAACTAGTTTTTCAAGTACTATAAGTATATGTATAACTATATCAGGACCACCACCCCGCCGTCCCCCCGCCGTCCCCAAACTTAGGCCCTTTGTCCCCCCGTCCCGGAAACCCATCCCGCACGTTTCCCCGTCCCCCCGTCCCCAACGCCTATGGAACACTGCTTAAACATGAAGGTAAGTAGAGTTCACACAACACATTTAAGGGAGAACAGGCAAAAATGGTCAATTTCATTAACATAGAGGCATAGAAGCCAATTTTATAGTTGCAGAATGCAAGAATTGCAAAGTCTGCCAAAGAAAATCTTGGGAAAGCTCGAGGAAGAACCCTTAAAAAGAATACAATGCTTGCCTTTATAGTTCAGGCATAACTGAATGATCTAGCACAAACCCTCACTTGACTAGGGTTAGCAAATGTGAGAAAAATTTATCCGATTAGATGCAAATTGTTTGGATCCTCAAAATCTGTGTTGAAAGCTTGCCAGAACTGCCTAGATGTTCACGCCTTGTCGTCTCATTTATGATTTTGTAAATGCAGAGCAGAGACCCCTACGAAATCCGCCTCGAAATCAGGTCATGAATGGCCTAATAACAGAAAGAGAAAGTCTACAACACACCAAGAAGTATGGATGTCGCTTCTACATTTAATATGGTGTGAAAATCTGCACAGAAATCTACTTTGAAACCTTAAAAGATTTGATTCGGTGGCTGGAAAGATCATTCAAACATTACTGCAAGCTTTCTCACGAACATGGCATTCCTAGCCATTGTCCAATTTGAATTTGGGTCGTAGATCTATCGAGAGAGGATAAAAATCAACGGATTGCATGCCTTGACCAAGTTTGAATAAGCTTGAAAATTCTCAACCAATCAGAATGCATCATGTCAGGGTCAACCTTACGTGTCACCAAAGCAAGACCGCGAAAAAGTCGCCAAAGAGGTTTGATGACGTCAGCAGGACACTCAACGCTCATCTACTCTTCCAGTATTTGAAAAGGGACCCACTATGAAAGGCTTGCAGGCTCGCAAAATCAACTAGGGACCTGCCACATGGTGCTCTTCTGCACTTCCGCAGCTTCATTTGTCTCTAGTGAAATCGCTCCTGCGGACATCCAAAACCAATGAGAAAGCGCCATATGTCAACCTTCTGCAGTTTCGCACCTTGAATTTCCTTCAATAAAATATTATCTATGGAATTGCAAAAACCACAAAATGGAAAGAGGACAGCGGGGGCAAAGAAAGATCAGATTTGGACTTTTGGGATTTGGTCTGAAAGTCCAAAAAAGGTCTGAAGTCCCAAAGAAAGAAAAAGTTGGGATCGGGGAAAGAAAATGGACTTGGATATTTTGGACCTTAATGTCAAATGTCCAATCGGGATCTGAAAGTCTAAAAGGGACTAAAGAAGAAGAAAGACGGAAGTCGGGAATAGACTTGAACATTTTGGACTTTGGTCAATTGTCCATTCGGGGTCCGAAGTTCTGACGGGTAAGAAAGAATAGAAGCAGGAATGAAAAAAGGATGTGGACATTTAGACCAAAAATGTTCAATCGGGTCCCAAAAGTCCAACAGGAACAAGAAGAAAGAGGAATTGGGAACACGGAAGGAAAGCAGATTTTTGGACTTGATCCAAAAGTCTATTCGCAACCCAAAGTTCTGAAAGGACAAAAAATGAAGAAAGGAAAGAGGAAAGAAGGAAGTCGAGAAACCGAAACAGACTTGTACCTTAGTCCAAAAGTTCGATCGGGGCCCAAAGTTCTGAAAGGCTCGAAAGAGAAAAGAAGGGAAATCAGGAAATGGGAACAGACTTAGACCTTGGTCCAAAAGTCTGTTCAGGGCCTAAAATCCCGAAAGGCTTTGGAGAAGAAAAGGAAGGAGAAAGAGATAGCCACCTTTTGAACATTTTTGCAAAATGGGTTTTGTAGTGCGGCTTGGCAAGAGAGTAAACCAGCTAGTAGAGGCCTTTTTGGGCATGATAAACCATTTGGGCTCTCTCAGACCGGCTTTTAATGATGGTCATGCAAGAAAAGAAGGGGTAGCACAAAGTGACAACAGTATCTATAGACTCTAGTTTTATATTGGGATGTTGATCCCAAAGACACCACTCAGATTGATGAGGAGAAGACAAGATGGATTGATTGGAGTTTCATTGGATGAGGCAATCCCTCATAATGGCAATGGCTCAGAGCCAAACTCTAATTTTGATGCAATCCATTGCCTTGATGTTCTCTTGGAGGAAATAGGCAAAGTTCATTGGATGAAGTCCATAGTGGAATATGCCAAGAATATCACCAAATATATCTATAATCACCCTTGGATGTTTAGCATGATGAGAAAGCATACCAAGGTGAAGGACCTTGTGCAAGCAGGTACCAAAGATTTGCAACTAACTTCATCACCTTATCAAGCATTCAAGCTTGACAACACCTCTAAAGAAAATGTTTATGAGCATAGTATGGACGGATTTTATTTATTCGATAAAGGCAAATGGAAAGTGGGTCATGAAGGCAATTTTTTATGATGTTTTTGTGAAGACCATTAATGAAATCATCAATGAAGCTTCAAGTTTCTATTTAGATTTTAAATCGTATCATTTAAGTTCACATTTTTCTAAATTGTAATTACTAGATATTATACAATTTTCTATTTATTTTTAATTGCAACTTTAATTTATTTGAAGGGGTCAAATTCTTTAGTGAAGGTTTTGCACTTGGTAGATGGGGAGCAAAACCAAATGGGCTGCCTACATGAGACTATAGGCAAGGCCAAATAGGCCATTCAAAACTGTTATAGAGGAGACCCATGAAAGTTCCAACCCATCTAAGGCGTTATTGATAGGAGGTGGAATGATCAACTCCACCAACCCATTCATGAAACAGCATACTACATGAATCCCATTTTTTTCTTCTCAAAGGACTTCAAGGATGGTGGTGGTGAGTTTATAGAGCGCATGTCAACATGGATTTGGAAGATGTTGCCTAAGGTTGAGATTAGGAACCTAATTATGGAAGAGTTGTATAGATACAAGCATTTTGAATTGTGTTACACGGGGACGCATCGGCTACCCCAAAACCCACTGTCCTTGTCCACTGTCTTCCCTGGGGCGGGGGGACGCAAAGGGGACGTCCCCCAACTGTCCCCGAAACAGCCCAACTAGCAGGAAACGTTCCCTACCCTTTGAGGACGTTTCCATGTCCCCAGTACGGATGGGGGACGTTGGAAACATCCCTCATCATACCGGGGACAGCTAGCCGCCCCTGCAGAATAGGGAGCTTCTTGGGTTAAAAAAACATTTTAAAAAATGATTTTTTAAATATTTCATCCTCCTTTCTAAGTTGATTTTTGAGTTTGGGCTGTTTGACATTTTGTCAAACACTTGGCATGCAAAGTGACTGAGTTCTGATTTCTGAATGTTTATGCTTGTGTTTGATTGAATTTTAATGCCAAATCATTTGCATAAAACATAGAAATGATAACAGCTATCATAACATCAACAAATATGAAACATTCAACCTCAAATCTGATTTTATTTGCATTACAGGTTTGATATAAGTCTGATTTGATTACAGCAGCAGACATTTCCTTCAAAATCTAATTTATATTGATTCCCAATGAAATACAAACATACCCGGATCATTGGCTACAATAATAAGTTTAATGACATTTATTATGCTATTATACTACTGCTCTCGCGATTTATTTACATATTGATATTGTTTTTTATCAATTCTGAATTTATTGACATATCTCTCTCTCTTTCCCTCTCTCTCTATAATATATTAATAAATTTTAAAAAAATCACACACACACACACACACACACACACATATATATATATGTATGTATGTATGTATTTATATGTATATATGTATGTATATATATGTATATATATGTATTTAATATGTTGCTGTCCCCTACCGTCCCCTAAAACTGGCCCCCTAGGAAACGTCCCGGGAATGCATCCCCTACTGTCACCCCCTCCCCGTCCCCGTCCCCGTCCCCGTCCCCGAAACGCCGTGGAACATAGATTTTGAGGGGAGGGTCTACACTTCACCACTAGCTATCTGAGGGAGAACCACCCAAGCACAATGTAATAAAAAATCTAGCCTTGCTTTCACTTCAAAAAATTTGATGTGTGCAATTTTGCTTGCTTACAAACTTGTGAATGATTTATTTTGCAGCTGCTTGGGAATATAGGGATGCAAAATCCCCAAATTTTCAAAGGTCAGCCCATCATATGTTGTCTCAACCTTGTAGCGCTTCAAGATGTGTGCATAATTGGAGCTTATTTGATTCCATTCACACAAGGAATTTATTTGATTTAATTCACACAAAGAAGCATAACATGTTCACACAAAAGCACCTCAATGACCTCATCTTCATACAATATAACCTTGCCTTTTCAAAAAAGTCAAGGGCTGAGTTAGTTATGAAGTGATTGACTTGGACAATATTGATCCATATAGAGACTAGACTACCCCCAATGAATTACATGTTTAGAGAAGATGGGATTGTTGAGTTTGAGAGACAAGCAGAGAGGAGCGCAGCAGAAGCAAAAGTAGGAGGCATCATATTGGAAGAGATCATGGCTAAAGTTGCAGGTGGTCTTGAGGAATTCTTACCTTGTAATTTGAGGGCAGAGTCTGCTCCACAACCAACACAAAGGAGTAAGACCTAAACCATCACTAGGAAGTATACAGGGAAGAGAAAAAGTGTAAACAGTTGAAACTTGAATGGAACTGTAATTTTTGATGATGGTTTTCAATCATTGTGTGATTCATATCGTACTATCGGCTGTTGTATTCACATGTTGATGCAGTATTGCACTTATTTTTTATTCAAATCTAACTGAAAACACTTCCCCAATGTTCCACAAGCTCATTTCATATGTTTTGTGACTGTATCTTGCAAGAAATTTCTGTTTCTTAATGAATTTAAGTGGTTTTTGATTTGTTGAATCAACAAGTCCAAATAAAAATTGGGTTTCCTGAGTTTTGGCAAGTTGCTAGTTTTGAAACTATGTATATATCTGTGTGTGTGTGTGTGTGTGTGTGTGTGTGTGTATGCATATAGAAAAGGTCTTATTCTGTGATGAAATAGTTATTGTCCCCCATATCATCTGGGAAATACAATTAGCAGAAACCCTAACAAAGACTTGACAAAATGTTCTATGGAAAAAATCAGATAATTATATGTTGTTTTCAAATTTAAAACAAGCCACAACATTTCAATGCAATTTCATTCAAAACTTAATATCTATGGGAAATGCCCAACTTGTATACCTTCATGTACATGGCTTGAATTCTCCTATAAAAATTCAATTGTTGTCAAATCAAATGAAACAAGTCAAGCAGAATTAGCATAACACAACTTCTTACAACATTGGAAAAATAACCCATCATCCTTAAATGTACTGAAAAATTGCATTAATCTTGTGTTAATAAAAACGAATATTAGCAACACAATACATGATTTAGACTCTAGAGTACTTCAAAATATCACTCTCAACTGTTTGGAAAAATAAAGTTACAAACCTCTTGCTTGGTTTGGTGATTAGACTCTGTTGCAGAACTAGAAGCAAGGGTGCGAACTGAGAAAGGAAGCATCCAATGCATTCCATTCGACTTTAAAAATTTAATTCTATAGTTGACTTCCATACCATGTGCACTGCCAATTTGTTGACAAATTTGTGATGAGAAACCTGGCAAAACTGATAACATGAAAATTATTTTTGTCATGGTTTTGTTGGGAATGTATGTCGTTTCAACCAGCTGTCATATTTTCAGTTAAATTCTAATCTCCAAAATAATCATCTGCAAATACACAGTATTATAAACTTGAGGCAAAAAACTGCCAATATTATATTCAATAAAATCAAATCAGATCAAGAAGATGAGAGTTTTAGTCTGTTAGACTAACATATTAACATAAAAAGGAAAGTAGACATTGAGAGTTACCTAAATACTGCAGATAAGCAGGTGCAGCTTTCTAAGTTAAGTAAAATATAAAGGTAAAAATAGAAAAGCAAAATATGTGGTATTATAATATTGTCTTACATCACTAAGAAATATGATACTGCCAAATTCAATTAAATATTGTAAGGATATTGATTCTTTGATGACCGATGTATCGGAATGGATATCCCTAGAGTCAAAATGATATCAATACAAAACCTGGAAAATACTTCAGAGAATGAGAGAAAGAAAGAAACCCTAGTCCTGTCAGAAGGGACAGATCCTACAAAACCACTGAGATGACTATAAATAGTCCAAATAACAAGTGCGAGGACTGATCACAAAAGAAGATAGAGCCGAGGATGCCATAATGCCAGAATGGGCAAACTGGATCCAACCCATATCACTATCTTTTGCCAACTATTCCTCCCTTGTTACCAAAGATCAAAACAAGCTGGTAATGCCCATGCAATGATGGAGGATGTGACATAAACTTTCTTTGTTATTAAAGGTGATAAGGCTCCTGGTCATGATGGTTATTCTATTACCTTCTGGCTTTTTCCAATACTTTGGAGGAATTATGAGTTTTGCTCTCATTGAAGCATTCAAGGAGACTTAAAGGTCAAATGGATTTCTAGACATTGTGAATATTAGTTTCATTGCACTTATTCCTAAAAAGCAAGAAGCCAAGTCCCTTGATGATTTTCATCCAATTTCTCTCAAAAACATTGTTTATAAGTTAATCTCAAAAGTTGTTACAAATAGAATGAAAACCATTCTCCATTCAGTAACTTCCTAGGACATGCAAATTTTGTTAAAGGTCAACAAATTTTCAATGGCATCACTCTAGTTCACAAACTCATTCATCCAATTACATCAAACATGTGCAAAGGCTTGCAAGCTTAATATCTCTACACCTTATGAAACAGTATGCTGGACTTTCCTCAATGGAGTTTTTTGGGTTCTTGAAAGAACGGTGTACTTGGATAAAGGAACACTATTCAACACCAAATACAAATTATCTCAATAAATCAATCTCCAAAGGTGTTCTTCAGATCCCCTAAACATCTTTTGCTGTCTATGTTGTGTATCATGTTGAGTCTGCTTTGAGGCAGGCCACCAATATAAGTAAATCCAAAAGTTTCCTTTTACTGTGAGCCTTAATGGGCAAGTTTTTTTGTCCAGTATTTTAAACCTTGAAGAGACTTCCTTCCAAGATCTAGGCAGCCTCACATTAATTTTCTGTCTTCCAGACCTGTGCTCCTGTTTCCTTTCAAACTCAAGTTTGAGTCCCTCTTGCCTTGTCTGCTGCCCCTGGAACTTTCACCTTAGTTTGCTTCTTTTTCATGGCATTCATTTTTCCCTTCTCATCCATATAGCTTCTCATTCACTATGGATTTCACTTTGAGCTCAGAATTTGATGGATAAATATTGTAGTTTTCTTCTCAAAGTGGAGTCTGAGTTATGTCTATAACAGGTAAACCCAAATGAATGGGATGGAGAGCAGTCTTTGTGTATTGAATAAGTGGATGTCACAAACAAATTAATATCAATGGCACAAGGGTAGGAAATTAGCGTAGCCTCATTCTTATGGTAGAAATGGGAGCTCCCCAAGGCAATAACTACACTTATACAAAAGGTCAAATGAGGTGATCTTAAGTGGTAAACCTGTTCAAGAGTTTTCACCTTGAGTTGCTCAGTTGGTGTTCTCACAGTGACAGCAGCAGATCCAGACCTGTATGGAGATGAAAGATCAGCATGGGGAGGGTGTAATTATATAGGAGAATTAGGCCCAACTATGAAGGAAGCCTTCTTTGAGATTAGCACCCAATTGACTATTTGAGAATTTGGGTGATTTGTGAATGTAACTTAGTCTCAACTAATTTGATTTGGACTCATTAGTTGTTATGCTAGATCGATTGATCAGTCAAACTAGTTGATTGATCAGTCAATCTAGTGTCTGATCTATAAACCAGGGCAACTATGCTGCACTCTAGCACATCAGCAAATGGATTTTAAGGTGAATCCCTCAAACTACCTCAACATACAAATCAAGGAAATATAAAGAACTTCGACATGCTCACACACACACACACAAAATACAATACAAGATTAACTCTAGAGAAACCTTCAAATGGGCAGAAAACTCCAGGAAGAGTGAGCCATGCTCCTCATGAGTCATGCCACTAATCCATAGTCATAAATGTTTTTACAATACATCCATAGATTGTCTCAAAGAAAACATCAATTTCTGTTCTACTCGCCACAGTGGAAAATGAAGAGCTAGAACCTCCATACAAAGGATCTACTGTCCACTTGCAGCAGTCCGGAAACTCATTGCATCAGCCACACTGGCTCAGCTCACAACCTCTACTGAAACGAAATGTTGGAAAGGTGCTATTCCCCCACACTTGTAGTTGCATTCTTCTCCTTCCTCCAACACCCTCTTTCTGCCAACCAAACTCTGCTCTTTAGTCAATAACATGGCTTTGGATCTTAGCTTTGCCAACCAGCTCCAAATTGTTCCAACAATCTCTAGCTCTCAACCAACCATGGATGTTTCGACTCTAACTGTCAACCAACCAGCTACGCACTTGTGTGAACATGCCTCCAATCCATCTCTTCTCACTCAACCCACCTCCTACTCATATGACTTCCCACACCATATAAAAAGAAGCTTTATCTTCTTGAATCGATTCACCTTCTGCCTTTGCGTCCCTTCAAATTCCTTGCTAGCCTAGAATATGGATGGTGCTACTCCCAGATCTGTCGCAGCAAGCAATGAGTGAACAGTTGTGATCAAAGGGGAATCTCACATTGCCCATGGGAAAATGGACATGGCTAGGGCAGAGACAAATGGTACCACCAGCAAAGGAAACGGTTGTCCAGCATATGAAGAACAAACCTGCCAACAAAGGAAAATAGATGTGCACAAGAAGAGGAAGGATTGCTGCAAATGAAGGGAAATGGTTGCCCAGGCAAACTAATCAGTCACACCCAAGGGGCAAACGCCAGGCTGTCAAGCAATGTGAATAATGCCCATCAAGAAAAACACTCGCTCTCACAACAGAAACAAATGCCACTAATCTAAGAAACAAATGCCTAGCAAAGGAGAGGAAAAGTCAACACCAGGGCAAATGGATAGCCATGCTGAATATGAAAACATTGTAGTCATCAAGAAAAATGGTCATCACCATAAAGGAAAACAGTCACCATGCTTGGACTGCCCTTCCAATTTCCTATGTTGCCATAAACCTTGCTGCCACCAACTACACACTTGGACATGGCATTCTGTCCTCTTGGGCAACTGTCAAACAATGCCACACTACTCAACCAACATGCCCTTTCCATTCTGCCATACTTGCAGCACTACTAGGAGCTTCAATAAGCCTCGCATCACACCTGCAACATTACTACAAGCAATACTATCAAGCTACTACATGAGTTCTACCTAGTTTTAGAACTAAACTTTCTAAGTGTAGAATCTGCTTACCATGATCTGAAAATTAACAAATCATCTTGAATTACACAGCAAAGCCCTAAGTTCAAATCCCTATGAGAAATATTAACTTGCATGAAATGCAATAGGTGAAATTAGAATTTTAAGTTGGGACATGAACAAGTGTTAACGCCATGTAACTTTTGTAATGTCCCATTTTGGGATATTCCTAAATTTAGGCCTGCAAAATAATAATAATCACTAAAAACTTATATTAGTAATAACAAGTGTAAACTTTATGGTTATATTCAGATTAACACATAAGATAATATAATATTGAGAGCAATACATCATAGCTAAAACATCAAAATAGTTAGATCTATAGTTCATAGCATATTTTACATTTGGATTCAAAATATCTTAACATCATTAATGGTTATTCCAAAGCATATTCCTATAGCCAATCATATTAGGAATTCATCTGAAGTACTTGCAAACCGCAATCTCAAGGATGGTTGTTCTTGTATTGCGAGAGCATGGGTGGATCCTTGTCCATCCATCTCAGGGTGGCATACTTGAGAAGACCCTCAAGCCTAGGAGCACTCATACGCCTCCCTACCCACGAGCGCTCCATCTTGGGGCGGCATACTTGAGAAGACCCTCAAGCCCAAGAGCACTCATCCACCTCCTAGCCCACAAACATGGCAAGATCTCAAGTCCACTCCATCCCTTAGTCCACCTTGGAGGAGCTCCATCCTCCTTGATCAAGCCCAAGAACACTCATTCGCCTCTTGGCCCACAAGCGCTCCATCTCAAGGTGGCATGCTTGATAAGATGCATGAAAGTTGCCTTCCTCAACAAGCCTAGGAGCACTCATACGCCTCCCAGCCCACGAGCCCTCCATCTCGAGGTGGCATACTTGATGAAGGAAAATTTGATACTTCAATTGTCGTGAACTCAGAAGGTTGATTAGCCTCCCTATTTGCAAAACACTATTATAAATTCAAAATAGATTGCTAAAGGAAACTACTATGTTAATTGGTAATAAAATATCATTATGATATATATATATATAGCTATTCTTAATTTACATTCTCAAACTTACTTCCTAATAATATTCTTGCTGGAACAATATTTATTTCCAATAGATATCTTATATTCCAATTCCATATTTTCCTTTTACCAATCCCCACTTGATGCCTTCTCCCAAGAAAGTGAACTCCTTTTTATATCTTCATATCTCCATGAAATGATGCACCCCTTGGAATAGATCTCCTTACCAAAGGTTATGGCTTTTTGTTTAACTTAATGTTGTTTTGTTTATTTCCCAACCGCTGCCCTCAAAATTCTTATAATCATTAATTATATGTTTTCTTTATGGAGTTCACTGCATTAATATCTTCCTTAATTAATTCGATTGAATCTTTTGAATAGTCTCCTTGGTCACTGCTTTGGAAGAGTTTCCTTGGTCGCTGCTTCACATCAGTGATTATATTTGGGGGGGTTTTTATGTATGCCAGGGGGCAGGACAACTTTGATGGATGAGTTACCCCTCAATTGTCCCATCCACAGTTAAAAACTCAACCTCTGAAAATAAAGGTATCAGAAGTCATTAAAACCTTCTTTTTGTGTTTTTCATCATTTTTTATTTTAGCAGTTTCAATCTTAACAGATCAAATTGATTGCTGCCTGATTGTGAGTAACTGATTCCTTTGTTTTCTAATTTTTTTTTCCTTTCATTTTCAAAATTTCAAATCCTGATTCCTTAGCAATGAAAACCATGCTATTATGCTGATGAAAGTTTCTATTCTTTCCAACCCTGCTGTATTTTTTTGTTTTTCTTTTCTATTCAATATTTTGAAATTTCAAGTTCAAATGAATGAAAACCTCCTTTTATCGTGCTGAATGTTTTCCCCTGATGTCTTCAACCTACAATGTGCAATGGAAGGCACCAGCAGAAAAGACCCTACATGGAAGCAAGGCACATCAGATGCAATCAAGGGCACAATGACCTGCAACTATTGTGGGTTTACTACAAGAGGAGGTATCAATCAACTGAAATACCACCTTGCTCGAAATGCTAGCCAGCCTATCCAGTTGTGTAAGCGATAGCAAGAAAAAGTGAAAACAGAAATGAATGTCCTACTTTCTAGTTATGAGGAAATGAAAATTTAAAGGAAGAGAACAAGGGAAACAATTGCATTAGTGATGAATTTTTGCCACCCCTAAATCATCTAGAGCATAGTTTGCAGACTAGGACTCAAAGAATACTCGGCAAGCCCAAAACTTTTGCCTTGGCAAAAACTTGAAAAAAACTCAACAACTTAAAAAATACTGAAATTTCTTTAAAAAAATCATTATTTTTGCACAATTCAATTACAAAATATATCAAATGAATCTAAAAAACCATGAGGAAGTGTATTTACTATTTTATTAAATTTGATTGTAATGTCCCGTTCAATTCCAAAATGTCTGCAGCCTATGTTTCAAAAGAAATTAATAAAGATAATTAATATTACACCAAACTGGCATTAAATAAAGATTAAATTGTTAAGAATGATCAACTAGCATATGAAAGGTTGTGTCCCTTGAGCAGGATAAGGTATATAAGGAAGGTAGATCTAGAAGGGAAGGTAAGGGTGAGGAATTATTAGGACTGATTACAAGTAATAGACACCAGCACTAAAAATTAACTCATTTAAAATTAAATCCTTATTCTCCAAATGAAGTGATGAAGAGTTGTAACTATTGAGGTGAAGAGGTGTGACTAAAGGAGGAGCATTTCATTTGAGAAAGACATCCATAACATCATCCAATCAATCAATTAAGAATAAATATGATGTGACTCCTAATGTGAAAGTTTGTGACTCTTAATGTCAAAGGTTGTGACTCCAAATATGAAAGGTTATGACTCCAAATACAAAAAGTTGTGACTCCCTCAATAATATGATAGAAAAAAGAGATCATTTCTGTAATGGTCACCCCTGATTTTTTTTTTGAAATTTCACTGTTTGTTTTACTATTTGTAATGCTTGTTGTTTCATGTGTTTTACACCATTCACAAGAGTGCATAAGAAATAGAACATAACAGAAAATACAATAAAGAACTTCATTTTCAAATAGATTCATACAAGGCATTGAAGCAATGAAGTCTATATCATTTTTAGACTTGAAGAAATGCATATCAAACCTGATACAAATGTATTGCAGACTTGGTTGGAGCCAACAAAGTCATTTAATCCATCATACATTGCAAGCTTCCATCATGGAGTGATCTTATACATATTTGGAACTTTCATAAACTTCGTTACCACCAAGAAACAGCTATAACAACCCTAGGAAGGGCATGATTCAAACCTCTATAGTAGCAGATCTGCACTTCAACATACCCAAAAAATGGCACGACTCCCAAAAGAGGGCAACTAAGCTCTAAAATTCATTTCTTCATCAAATAATGCAAATAGATACATGAAATGGGGCACCCAAACCAAAGGAATTCAAAGGAGTAATACCCAGAATGATACTTCAAACATGCACGAAATTATGAACTGTTTTCATTTTCAGATCCTAGTAAAGTAGTTTCCAGAATTCTGGAAAAAGCAATCAGACCACCGAAAAAGCTCCAAAATCACCAACAATCACTACCAAAACGAAACCAACAATCATACACACCCAAAACTTCAAAACCCACATCAAATACCAAAAAGATCTTCATTATTCATTCCCAAAATGAAGAAAATCAAGAACTCTATAAGAACAACGGTGATCCCTGAAGTAGAACCACTCCAACCAATTAGGGTGAATCTCTCACCACCAGAACCAACGCTATAAATGAGGGATTTCGTCCTCAATCTACAACATTCACAAATCTAGAAACAATCCAACAGAGTCTCCTTACGTTGTCAAATCCTCCATATCCCCAAATGAGAGCTCCAAATGAATAAATATAGAAAAGGGGGAAAATTAGGGTAACAACATTTCAAATTCTCTTTTTCCCTCCAAAAAGCCATGCCCTTTTTTCGCAAGCTCTCCAATAAAGCATAAACATTATCTTATTTCATTTTTAAATGATATGAAATTCCCCCAAGAGGGTTGTCCACCTCTTGAGGCATAAATTAAGCCTCAACTTTATAAAATAAAACTATTATAAATACATCCACTAAAAGTACAATGGCCCCTCTTTTCAAACAACGTTGTGCAACTAGGCCAAGGGGTCCTTTTTATAACCCAAGCTTATATTCCCTTTTTATTAAAAATCAGCTTTAATACTTTTAGTGATGAAATAACCAATAATAAATCAGATCATGGAGAAAACTCACCCCCTACCCAAGAATGGTAACTCTGCACTACATTACTGCTAGGACCAATTACTGAAAATAGACTTACTATAAATAGCAAATACTAAAATAGTAAGCACTCCCAAACATCAAACTAGCATAAAACATTAGAGCTCACCTGACAACTACCACACACTACCCAAACAGGAAACCCTGCACTGCACTGCTGCTAGGACCAATTACTAAATATAGTACCACTAAGAATAGTGAATCAAAACCAAACTAGCCCAAATAAGGTTACCGAAAATGGGGACATTATAGCCTCCAACAACCCTGCACTCCATTCTTCTCTCCTCTCGTGGAGACTTGTATCCACCATGTACCATCCTCATCCACCTAATACGATACATTCTCCTCTCTACTCTCGTGGGATTTGACCCACCATTGACCAACCACCTCCACCAAATTTTACCTGCAACATCCTCTATAGCTTCTACAAGAAAATATGCACTATTCACACACCAATCTGCAACATCATTCAAATCTTTCCCTGCATACAAATCAATACTAGTAAAATCTATTTGTACCATCTCTTTTTCTCCTTCTCCACTCACTACCTCTTTCATCTCAACATGCAAATCATCTCTATTTTCATCTTCATAAAATCCATGTTCCTCTGTTTTCACATGTTCCTCTAGTATCACTACAACATATGTCTTCTCACCATCTACTGCAATCTTCTCATCTACACAAAATCCACTTTCATCTTCATCATAAAAATGAAAAATATTATGCATTACCTGTTTCTCTATAACCTTTTCCTCGCCATTGTCTTCTGCCATATCTTCTTCACCTTCACTCTCAGCTGCAATTTCATTTTTCAATGCTTTTAAGTCCTCCAAAGGACACTCATCTGCTGCTGCAACATCATTTTTCTCTTCAATTGCTACACCTTTTTGCCTCTCAACCTCTGCTGCACTTTTCTCTTCTTTCTCACTCTCTTT